>JAASAY010000136.1:0-398443 GCA_014822085.1 Fusarium stilboides
TTGCACTTGCACTTGCACTTGCCTACTTTACCTACCTTACCTTAATTACTTAGCATCTGCTGCTTCCTCGACAGTTTACCACCACACACGTTTCGCCACGCACCAAACATCCACGACAACCACGACCTCGCGCGTACTTGCATTCTTTTACATACACAATCACCACTTTTTTTCGACTGCCACTGCAGCGGCTGTACTTGTCACCCTATAATCGCCCACGCGCCTATCGACGAGACCCGTCTTCGATTCCCATCCTCTTTGTTGCGGCCATCGAGCCTACCAGCGCAGCGAGCCGTTCGACACGACCCTGCAGCTTACACTCGCTTCCCCTGATGACCAGCTTGGTTCGACTGATTTGACGACTCCACGATGCCCTCGCACACCCGATATAATCTAGACGATTTCGACTGTACATCGGCGACGATATTGGCTGCCCACAACTAGCTTCAGTCCCTGGCGACGAATTCGGAACCATGGCCCTCTGGCCATTCCGGCGCCGGAGCAGCCGCAAGCGCTCCCGCAGCGGCGCCGCCTTCTCAGATGCCGAAGGCGCGCCGCTGGCTCACAACGAAGGACCTAAATTGGGGTTGAAGAAACGACGTACCGAACCACCCAAACTTCACCGAGCCAATCGAACCTACAGTTTCTCTCCGGGACGCCAGGATGACATTCGTAATGACCGAGACCGTGGTGGCTCACCAGTCCATGAACGAACCGGCCGAACGAAGACCACTGGCAACCACGAAGAAGACTCAGGAGTGTGGGATCGCACTCCAACCCTTCGCCCTACTCAAAAACCAGCAAGAAAACAAACAAGTAAGAGGAGGAAGGACGACCGTAACAGGGAGGCCGAGATCAAGGCGATGAGCAATTTCATGCCAGTCCGGCCTGCTACCGAGCAATGGAATTCAGGCAGACCGATGAAGAAGGATTCCAAGAGATCAAAAACTGGTGGACTTGGAAGACATCGAGCCAGTCGTAATTCTGATGTCTCCCTTCCTGTACCTGGCTCAATACATTCTAGCCTCTCGTCCGACTCTGAGTTTGGCTCATACAGAGTATCAGCTCTGGCTGCTCTCGCACCACGACCGACGCTTCGCTACACACCTAACGCACGATGGACCACTCCCCACTTGCCGACGCCTCACAGGTCCGGATCTCAAAAAAAGAAGTTCCTCGAGCAGGAGCCCATCCCGGAGGAAACCATGAGGGCTCACAAGCGGGTCGATTCACTCGCTGACGATCTCGATGCCCGTGACCTAAGAGAACTCATGGAGAGAGACAATCGACGACGAGAATTGAAGCGACAAAAGGAGAGACAACGGATGGAGCGACGAATAGCACAAAGGGCAGAGAAACAACAAGCGGAAGAAGTCCAGGCCAGGAAGACAGGTACCCCTCCGCCAGAAAACCTTGAAAGAGGTGTCATGGGCCGTGAACTGGTAGGCTTGGGTATTGAGCCTGCTTCAGCTGTTATCACCGAGTCCAAGCCTGATGAGCCAGAGCTTATGGATATTACTGATGATGAGAAAGACATTGATCCCTCTAAGAAGGCAGAGGAGGCCTTTCATCGTACAGACACCGTCACTTCCGAGCAACCAACTCCAATGGAAGAAGTTATCACAAAGGACACATCCTCTATACGACACCCTTCAGAAGATTCGGGAAGTGTTTCGCCGGGAATAAAATTCTCCAGTCTTTTGCGATCAGCCAAGTCGCGATCCAGATCAACTATACGATCTGACCGAGATAGGATGGTGTCTCCCCCTCCCGAGACAATTGACGAGGAGGATGTGCACGTCCCACGGCAGAACTCTCATGATTCTGATGGTAGCAGAAATGGCTTCTCCTCCATCAAAGCATTTCTACGAATCGGCAGCAAGCGACAAAAGCATGAAGGGCCATCATCCTTTGCCAATACCTCCCGCGAGGAGATGCAAGCTGCTGCGGCTCAATCTAGAGCACAGGCGCAAGCGTACGCACTCGCTAAGCTCGAGGGCGAGGAATCTCCCAACTCAGGCAATTATCTATCTCGCAAGCCTAGCATCGGTGCTCCTAAACGGACACGGTCTCGGTTCCGGGAAGATTTGCCCGAGTTGCCTCTTTCACCACCTGCCTCACGAGTGCAGTCACCTGAGGCGGAACCTCCAATGCCCGTGCTTACCGAGCAGAAAATCCACGAGATAGAACAGTTGCGGTCGTTGGGCGTGCGCTATGACACACCGACGTCAGGCCATCGATCTGTCGAGGCCATGCGCCGTACACCGTCTACAGTGGAGCGAGCTTACATCTCGCCATCTCCAGAAACTGGCATGTCTATGTCCCTTGCTTCGATCGACTCAGAGGGTTCCTGGCTTTCTGGCAACGCTAGTGCTCGAAGAGCTGCCATACGAGATAGTATTCGACGTGCTAATCAACGGGAGCAAAACGATAATAACACCGAATCCCCCACAAACAGCACTGACGAAGACCTCGAGATCGTTGAGGATGAGTACTTGACTAAGCTCACTCCTCGAAGAAATTCGAATCCCGACGTGATGGGTCGTCGTTCCGGCGAAGGACGCCCCAGCAGCGACGAGGAAGAACTTGTTGACGATGGGGATATGAAATGGGGCGCTGTTGGTTCCCAGCCCCAGGTCGTGCACAGATTCACCATGAAGAGTCACGAGGGTCTTTTTGAAATCGAATCTGAGGAAGAAGAGAGCCCAACATCGCCGGTGTCTCCATCACAAGAGCTTGCCAACGTCCAGAGCGCTAGAAGCGTGAATCTAGGCAAGGGTCATGTCCGCAACTTTAGCGCTGGAAGCGCCAAGCTGCTGGACATCACTCCTCGGGGCTCTGTAGACGCCAGAAGGAGCTCGGAGAGGCGACGAAGCCACGTCCTACATTCCATGTGAGCGCTGAACTAATTTTTCGATCGTTCTAGAAGAAGAGTCTCCCACTACTTTGCCAACGTCGACTTGACGATAAACTACACTCATTTCATTTCCTTACTATCTTAACCGACCTCAGTCGTTCCTTAACACTTTTCCTAATCACCAAAAACGAAAAATAAGGACAAAAAACACTTGAAAAATATTAAAACGGCAGAGACTCTTCCTTTAGACGACGAAATATTCATACGAAAGCTTACTCATGGATGGGATTGGGTGTACGACTTGCTCTTGATGTTTGACACGACCTTGATGACCACGGCGCATTCCAAGTTCACTGCTAGGATTTCTTTTCTCGACTACATATACCGCATCTTTTGATACCCCGCGTCGACCGACAGTTACAGAGTACTGAGACTCGACGCGTTTGATTTACCACACATTGGTGAGGAGCTAGCCTCCTATTGCCGGACCCCATTTGTGTCCTATTCTAGACACTGTCGCTCCTTGGGGAACTCGGCGTTGTTTCCCTTTTCTTTGAGATGAGGGAGCTATTTTGCTTTCTATTAGCCGGGGTTTATGGGAGGCAGGAAAAAGGATTTGATTTAAGCAACTGGGATTTGCTTTTGCACTTGGGCGTCCAGATACATAAACTGGTAGCCTGATACCGAGCTTGGCGTGAGAGCAGTTGGTTCCACGAAACAATAGATATCTTGCGATTGCGAGCAAC
This sequence comes from Fusarium stilboides, assembly GCA_014822085.1. Classification (NCBI taxonomy): domain Eukaryota; kingdom Fungi; phylum Ascomycota; class Sordariomycetes; order Hypocreales; family Nectriaceae; genus Fusarium; species Fusarium stilboides. The sequence continues at coordinate 3,604 of JAASAY010000136.1, forward strand.
GAAGCATCGATGGGAACTGGAGTGGTCAAAGTCGAAGATCGACATGTATTTTTCTACTTCAGAGGAGGAAAGATGTAAATGATTGTAAACTGATAGGTTAATTAATCAAATCGAATAACACCCTTGCATGATACGCCAAGTGATAGATTAAGATTACACCTGGTCCACATCCCGAGGTGCAGAAATGGCGGCCGGCAGTTGAAGAGGAGTCAAACTCGATCGCCATCGATCTCGGGAGCTAGTTTAGCTGCTGGGTATGTGGAAATTAACAAGCCACGCGTGCATTGTGGTGTGGAATAGTCACTAGCCTGTGGTTTAATTGAGGCTGTGACGGTCAAGGGCTGTGTCTGAGATGCGTTGATGGCATGTATCTTAAGTCGTGAGGTGGTTGCTGTTGTGAAGAGTTATTCAGATACACACAACATCATTGCGAGCCTCGGGATAGTGCTGTGTACTTGAAGCCCACCTTGAGCTGTAGGCGAATGACGAGTGGCATGCATTCGAGAGGATATCCATTGGGCAATCTTCTTTTGCACCCCGACTGTTGTTGATTACTATTTGCTTGCCGACTGGTCGGATTGGCATAATTGTTGAGTGTATATCCACTGCTTGAGAGCTACTATATTGGCTAAATCCACGTCACTGTAGAGACCTTGGGGGTTATCTTTTACTCAGAAATACATCAGTGTGACTGATTGACGACGGTAGTTGCATGAAACCAGAGTCCGGTACGGAAATATGGTAAAGTGCTTTTTTCATGAATACTGGTTTAAGAAGTTAGATTGTATCATAGCACAGAGCTGGGAGCTAGTCAAGGAGAAAGAGGGCTGAGGTTCATTCTTTATACAGCCATATGCAGTATGACTATGCTACTTGGCGAGTTTAGACATTGTGCATCAATAGCAGGCCAAGCCGAATACATTTCGATGGCTCTGCCCATCCATCATGAAACCGTTTAAGATAGATCATGAAACGCAAGATCAGTCATGAACTCTATGCCAACGTCATAGGTAAGCTTAATCTAATTGGTCAATTAAAGACATCGGCTCCACCTCCGACGAAGAGGCGTCAGAGCTTAACAATTAGAAATCCAAACTTATCATATTCTTCAAACATCTTCTAAACATCTCATATAAACGAAGTCGTTCCCTCAGACTCACAAAATGGCCTCCCCTTTCCGTCTCATGCGCCCTATCACCCAGGCTGCTCGATCCGGCGCCGTCTCCTTCGCTTCACGACCATTTCACAGCACAGCCGCCAGATTAGCCGTGCAGGATATCAAGACGTGAGTACAAAAGAAGACATGATGAATCGGGCGCAATTAGACTGACTTGGTTCAATAGAACCAAGGAATTCAAGGACCTCGTCTCTACAACAGACAAGGCTGTCCTGGTTGACTGCTTCGCCACCTGGTGTGGTCCTTGCAAGGCCATCTCTCCCATCCTCAGCAAGTAAGACTCAACACATACTGCCACTCCAGGTTACTGGCCTAACAAGTAAACCCCTTAGGCTTTCTGACGAGACTGCTCTCTCACAGGCCATCGAGTTCGTCAAGTTCGACGTCGATGAGTTGCCTGATCTGACTGCCGACCTTGGTGTTCGTGCCATGCCAACTTTCTTTGTCTTCAAGAATGGTGATAAGGTCGATGAGCTGGTCGGTGCTAACCCCCAGGCTCTTCAGGCTATGCTGGCCAAGCACGCTGCCTAAGCTACCCTTTATGATTCTTTATGATTCTGGATGAATGACGGGGAAAACAATATGGGAATCGACTTCACTTGTATGTACCGTTCAAAAAAAGGCAATACAGGACGCAGCTGTGTACATTAGCATGATAAAACTTATACAATTGGGCATCGGCATGGGTCTAGAGTTCTGAATATAGATATTGAAGGACATCCTATTTGAGCTCGTAACCATGACTCTTGAGGTTCGGCTAGAGGTGGCTTGAATACAACATAACGTATTCTATGTCACCCAGCCTTGCACTGGCTTTTACGCCGAGAGCCATACGCTCTCTCGCGGCCTTCTACTTCCAGTATGGACGCAACGGAGGTGGAAGGCCGTCGTGTCAGCCGGCGAGTGTCATGTACGCCCAAGGGGCATTGACGAGTTGACAACGACTTGAGATGGCCTTTACAGCTCATGCAATTGGTTGATACCGCAACTTTGAAATGATAAACCATTGACAAGCTTATCTTATTATTGCTTCTTCCTCTATCTCACCGGAGAGTCGGTCCCGGTTTCGGCAGCCCCCGCGCCGGCCGTTGTGGACTATCATAGAACAGACCAATGAGAGGAGTCAATTAGACCGGTTGATCGATCGGGACTTCAACTGGGGACCGAGGAGAGGGCGTATAAGGTGTTGTGACAGCCTCGACTGTGTAGTCGCGCCCTCTGGTTATTCAAAGCTATCTACTCCAAAACAAATCATTCATAATTCCTATCAACAAACTCTAATTGATACGTTTCAACCATCAAGATGGCAAACACAATCGTTGTCGTTGGGTGAGTCTCCAAGTCCAAGTTACTATTCGAACAAAGACTAATGTCTATGAAAGTGCTGGTGTTTCCGGCTTGACGTCGGCCTACCTCCTCTCTAAGCAGAAGGGCAACAAGATCACTGTTGTGGGTAAGCATATGCCGGGTGATTATGACATTGAATATGCCTCGCCTTTTGCAGGCGCCAATATCTGCCCGTGAGTTGATCTCAACTGGACTTGTATTCAATAGAACAATTTACTTACAATCTTAAGGATGGCTACGCAAGAAAACAGCCGATGGGAGCGTCGAACGTGGGTAGAATTCAAGCGACTCTGCGAGCAGGTCCCTGAAGCGGGCATTCACTTCCAAAGTGCGTGGTCATATCTCACCTTGCCAACGAATCTCTAAGCTAACAACGCTTAGAATGCCACATTCAAAGACGCAAGAAGGATGCAGAGGCAGCAAAAGGCAAGACCTTCCCTGATGCGCTCTTCATGGAAGAGCCATGGTACAAGGAGATCTTTGAAGATTTTCGAGAGCAGAACCCTGACGAAGTCACTCCTGGTTATGACTCAGGCTGCGAGTTCACATCTGTCTGTATTAACACAGCCATATATCTCCCCTGGCTCGTAGGTCAATGTCTCAAGAATGGCGTCGTCTTTAAGCGAGGCGCCCTCACCGACATTGCTGAAGCCAAGAAGTTGAGCCACACGGGTAGTGTCCCCAACATCATCGTCAACGCTACGGGTCTCGGCTCCCTCAAGCTTGGCGGTGTTAAGGATGAGACTATGGCGCCTGCGCGTGGACAGGTCGTTGTGGTGCGCAACGAGAGCAGCCCCATGCTCATCACATCCGGAGTCGAGGATGGCGGTAGCGATGTCATGTACTTGATGCAGCGAGCAGCAGGCGGTGGCACAATTCTGGGTGGAACTTATGATATCGGTAACTGGGAGTCTCAACCAGACCCTAACATTGCCCAGCGCATTATGCAGCGTATTGTCACAACGCGCCCCGAGATCGCGGGCGGTAAGGGTGTTAAGGGATTGAGTGTCATCAGACACGCCGTTGGACTGCGACCTTGGAGGAAAGACGGCCTTAGACTTGAGGAAGAGAAGTTAGATGATGAGACGTGGATTGTGCACAACTATGGCCATTCAGGCTGGGGATATCAGGGATCCTATGGCTGTGCTGAGGGCGTGGCGGAGTTGGTTGATAAGGTGGGCAAGGGTGCCAAGTCGAAGCTGTAGATGACCTTCTTTAAGCGATTATAATGAGCAATCAATAATTGAATACAAGATACCTCCTCATCATTTCAGCTATTTCATCTCCTTATTGTCTATTGTATTTGGAGGTTGAATAAAAAAGGATGAGACAATAACCGCCGAGGTTATGCACATCGCGGGGCCCCGCACCTAAGCTCATATGAACCCCTGGCTGAGGTCATGAAGCTTTTCCTTCTTTCACAGGCTCGCGATGCCCACAACCGACAAAATGCCAGAGTCCGCGCCTGGCGTTCTCACTCAAGGCATTAGCTTCGTTTCTAACGTCGCAAATGGCCGACATGCGCTCTCCAAGTTCGTCCCCGTCGCGCTTTGGTTCGCCGACGCGGTTCTATGTGGCCTGGTAATCTGGAAAATCCCATGTGAGTTGCACCACGTCCTTGGAGGGTTAGAACAAAGCTTATATGATGTGAACAGACACCGAGATCGATTGGGTAGCATACATGCAGCAAATTTCGCAATTTGTCTCTGGCGAGCGAGACTATACCAAGATTGAGGGCGGTACTGGTCCCCTCGTGTATCCGGCTGCCCACGTTTACACTTACACGGGGCTGTACTACATCACGGACGAGGGCAAGGATATCTTCTTGGCGCAGCAGATCTTTGGAGTGCTGTATATGGCTACACTGGCATTGGTCATGCTTTGCTACTGGAAGGCCAAGGTAAGCAATGATTGAGCATTTACGATGTAGCTTAGATACTAACAAGGTCCAGGTACCTCCATACATATTCACTCTCTTGATCCTCTCGAAACGACTTCACAGCATCTTTGTCCTGCGTTGCTTCAACGACTGCTTTGCCGTTTTCTTCCTATGGCTTACCATCTTTTTCTTCCAACGCCGAAACTGGACATTTGGATGCATTGCGTATGCCTGGGGTCTGGGGATTAAGATGTCGCTACTTCTAGTCCTTCCTGCTATGGGTGTCGTGCTCTTCCTCGGCAGAGGGTTCTGGAGCAGTCTACGTCTCGCGTGGCTCATGACACAAATTCAATTCGTCATTGGAATCCCTTTTGTTATGAAGAATCCTCGTGGGTACGCAGCTCGGGCTTTTGAGCTGTCACGTCAGTTCAAGTTTGAATGGACGGTCAACTGGCGCATGTTGGGCGAGGAAGTCTTCCTCAGCAAGTCTTTTGCTTTGATTCTTCTCGCTCTTCATGCTACAGCCCTATTCGTTTTCATCGCACACAGGTGGATCCAACCAGCTGGTCGACCACTCTCTGCCCTGATTCCCTCCTTCTTGCGAGGCAAGTCTCCATTCACTCAGCAGGAAGAGATTCGAATTTCCCACTATGTCACTCCTGAGTATGTCATGACAACCATGCTCACTGCCAACGTCATCGGCCTGCTGTTTGCGAGGTCGCTGCACTACCAATTCTATGCCTATCTCGCATGGGCGACGCCTTATCTCCTCTGGCGAGCCACAGAAGATCCCTTCATTGTGGTATCTGTCTGGCTTGCGCAGGAATGGGCCTGGAACGTTTTCCCGAGTACCGACCTCAGCTCTGGTGTTGCCGTGAATGCGATGCTCGCGACAGTTGTGCTGATATATCTGGGCACAGCCAGTCGTGGTATTCCTGCATCTCAGGCTAGGAACGCTGAATCGAAGGACAAATAGATCTGGATCTAGAATTGCAACCTCACTCGTCTTCAGAGTCGCTAGGGGGCATTTTGCCGACGTTAGATTCGTCTTCGGAGTCGCTCAAGTCGTATGTGTTCTTGACAAATTCCTTGGGCCTGTAATAGAGTTGATTAGCGTAGCTCATTTCTTATACCCCGATTTACAAGCTCTTACCAGTAGGACTGTTTGCGCCAAGCCTTCTCGTCCCGAACAACATTGACAATTTCTCCATCAGCTCGAGTCTCCTCCTTGCCGTCCTCGTATCGTTCAGCCAAGACAAAGCCGCCGCGCTTGATCCAGATAGTGTTTCGAAATCGCTGGGCCAGTTCCAGGACTAGTGTCTTGGTGTTTGGGAGCTCGCAAGTGTACAGATTGTTACCCTCAGGCTTGATAACACGGACGAGAGACTCGTTGGGCCCGAGAGCGTCAGGAGGCGTCAGAGCAGCCTCTGCGGCCGCGAGAACGTTTCGCTTAGGGCGTCCCATTGTGAATATAAATGTCGAGTACTTGTCTTGAAATTATTTCGGAATTTTTTTGATAGATGGAAGCGTGGAGGGGTTGCTTGGAGGGGCAGACACTGATAGAAAGATACACCTTGATAGGTCGAACAACCCCAAGTATCGCTCTATCCGGCAAGATAGCGGGACTACCATATTTGGACACGCCGACTTTTGAACTTATCGCCGCTTCATCGTGATACTGGATTATCAACCATGACTACTATGGATGCTTTTACTTATGAGATTTGGCCCGCTCACCGACCTGTATGACGCTCTAGCTCAGGTAGTGCTCCCCACTGAATGCTGGGGGATGGCTACCTGAAGTAGTAGAAGAATTAGCTTAGGTAACATATGAAGTTGAGTATGAGTACAACGCAAAAAATAGTGGCCATTTTGTCAGCAACTCCTCATGATATCATTCTAGTTGGCCAATTGGAATTTTCTAAAGCAATCCAGATGATGTCTTGCAATCGGGCCTCATTCTGAGCACTGCAGATGTATGTCTGATATCGTGGATCTCGCCTGTCACATCCGGGTAAATTATTCGGTAGTAGATACTATGGGCCTGTGGCTTACACTCTAACCTTACAAGGACTTATACGGTAGATACCACCCAGTCAAAGTGGACTCGGCTTGATTACCCTTTTCTTGAGGCTGAAAAGCCCATGGGGTGGAGGGTCTCTTCTTGATGCTGGGCTACCTGATGGAGGCACTCCACTCGCGAAGATGTCTTGCGGAGAATAAAGATTTGACTGTACATGTGACTCGGTCTGGGGGTGATTACATATCTTACGATCCATTGAGCTCATGGAATCTTTGTTTGAAAAGGTATATCAAAGGGCCATGGTCGAGTCCCAACTTCAATTCTGGTCTCCGCGACCTTCCATGCTTTCAACATAGCTTCTGAATCATCAATCAAATCGCTTGACTCTTTTGTTGACTGAGTTTTCATTCATCATGGATGCCTCAATGCTGTCAGGCCTTGTTGCGGTGCAGTCTGCTCCAATGGAATCTCCGAGCGAGGAGCTTTATCGTCCATTGACAGAACCCGCAAAGACAGTTCCAAGAACACCCCTTCGCGGTGCTCAGAGAGAGTCCTTCGACCTGCACAACATCCCTGTTCGCGGTCGAAACAATTCAGACGATGCATCTGTCAATGCTGGCAATGACTTGGAGATGAGCAGGCCTACTAGCCCGGACTCTAACTCTGAAGCTGTCGAAGTTGTACCTACTATCTGGAACCCCTTTATGAACCGGTTCAGAATCATCTATGGATGTATTGCCAGCTTTGGTAATGCGCTTAGCGATGGTGCTGCTGGTGCTCTGATTCCATACATGGAGAAGTATGTCCATTGCATCTTGATTATTCAATGTTAGCTGCTAACGAGCCCAAGGTACTACGATATCGACTATGCTACCGTATCTCTCATCTTTGTTGGTCAAGCGATTGGCTTCATTGTTGCCGCCGTGGTCCTAGATATCCTACGAGCCAAACTCGGTCGGGGCAAACTTTCAGGTCTGGCTCAAGGCCTTGTCACTTTGGCCTACATCCCTATCATCTGCGGAGCGCCCTTCCCCGTTATCGTTTGCGCGTTCTTCTTCGTCGGTTTCAGCATCTCGGTCAACGTCGCTATCGGTAACCTCTTTTGTGGTGGACTACAGAATGGAACGTTCATGTTGGGTCTGCTTCATGGTTCTTACGGGATAGGAGGCACCGTCGGCCCTCTCATCGCAACTGCGCTCGTCACGGCTGTCAAGACGATCTGGAACCGATACTATATCATCACCTGTGCTATTGGAGCATGTACTACTATCATGGGCACATGGTCATTCTGGAGGTACGAAAAGGAGTTGAGTCCCAAGGCACGCCAGAGGGAGACGGCTCAGGCGGGAGAGTCGATGATGAACAGCATGTTCATGGCCATGAAACTGCGCATTGTCCTCCTCGGTTCAACCTTCATCTTTGCTTACCAGGGCGCTGAGGTTTCTATTTCAGGCTGGGTGATTTCATTCCTCATCAACACCCGTGATGGTAATCCCTCATCTGTCGGTTACGTGACAGCTGGTTTCTGGGCCGGCATCACCATTGGTCGATTCGTTCTTTCTGCTCCTGCGCAACGGATTGGCGAAAAGAAACTTGTGTACGGCCTCATTGTGGGCGCCTTGGCGTTTGAGCTTCTCGTCTGGTTTGTCCCCAACATCGAGGGTAACGCCATCGCTGTCTCCATCGTCGGTCTCCTTCTTGGTCCCATCTACCCTTGCGCTGCAGCCGTATTTATGCGTGGCATGAATCGGCGTGAGGTTTTGAGTGGCATTGGCACGATTAGTGCTTTTGGTAGTGCGGGAGGTGCTGTTGCACCTTTCATCACTGGTCTCTTGGCTCAGGCTTTTGGCACTTTTGTACTTCATCCGATTGTGATTTTCCTTTTTGCTGCTATGTTGTTATGCTGGTATTTCCTTCCCACTGAGGATAAGAGGACGGAGTAACAAGTTGGCTTTGTATTGGTAATGGTAATGAGTCTAGTGTGATATCCAAACAAAAATTCCGGTGGTCAGGGCGAAAAAGCGATATAGATGGGGAAAACGGGAGGCGTACAAAAGCAGGATCTAGATTGATTGAGTCTATTCAAAAATCTGTAAAGAATCTATAATATGTCTTATGTAGGCGGCTCGCATCTACCCTTCTATTCTATGTGTCTTAAGTGAGCATAGATACCCTGACCCCTTATCCTTCTTTTTCATTTATCGTTCACGTCAAATTAGATACGGCCGCGGGCAGCATCCTGTACAGACACGGAGCCAGCCGCAATGTCCTTGACAGTCTGAGTGATGCTGGACCAGTCGCGGAAGGTAACGAATGGGACCTTCTCATTCTCACACCAGGTGACGAGGTCTGTATATAATTAGTCAAATTCGTGATTTGGAGGAGTTATCAAGAAGTCATGATATTATACGCACCCTTGTCGGCCTTGGCAAACAGCAAGTCGGTCTCCTTGGCGGCGGAGAGATCGGAAACACCGTCACCAGCGTAGAACATGGTAGGTCGGTTGGGCAGCGAAGAGTACTTGCGGATCTCGATAGACTTGTCATGACCGTGGATGCTGTAAGGAAGGGGTTAGCGCCTTGTCCAAACATCAAAGAGCCAGGCAAAGAAACTTACCTGTCGTCGTGGAACTCAATTCGCCAGCCGCCCTCATCCTTGAGAGTCTTGCCTTCTCGTGCCTTCACTTGGTTGCTCACGATCTGAATGTCCCAGCCAGGGCCCAGAAGAGTATCCAAAAGAGCTCGGATCACAGGCTCCATGCCACCGCTCAGAATCACGATGGGAACATTGTTCTGCTGAGCCCAGTCGTAGAACTCCTTGAAACCGGGATCGAGCTTGATGTTCTTGAGGAGGATCTGAACGCACTCGTCGAAAGGGGTCTTGATGCTGTCAAGCATCTCAACGAAGCTGTCAGCGAAGTTCATCTTTCCGTAAAGCACATCCTTGTTGAGCTCGCGACGGCGTTCAACGCCAAAGCCCAGGTTATCGGTCATGTAGTCATTGGAATCGGCGGTGGTGACGGTTCCGTCAAAGTCGGTAAAGAAGATGAATTTGGGGTTGTTCTTGAGAGCTGGGGTATCGGAGGAAGCCATGATGACGGTCTGGAGCGTGTTTTTCGCGGTAATTACTTGTTAAGTAGGGACTGTCTTTAGTCTATACTTATTCCCTTGTATGTGAGGTTAAAAAGTGAGTGAATTATGTGTCTTTAGAAAGTGATTGTAAATGACCGACTGTACGACCGACTGTTGTTGTTAGAGGAAGGTATGACAGACCGCAAAAAAATGGCGGGGGAGGGGCACAGGTTTTCATGAGGGAGAAATGCGACAACAGAGATCAGCAAGAACAAAAACACCTGCCATGAACTGGCTCAAATGATTGGAAGATGGCATTGAAGGATCCTGACTAGGTAGGTAAGTAGCAATATAGAACACATACTGTACACGACAGAAAACACCGCATATCTTTGTTATCACTAACTATCTTTAACCGTCTTGGCCTGGTTGGTTTAGAAGCTAGACTAAAGGTGCTGTCGTCATTCGACTCTGAATGACTAGAAGATGAATTACCTACATTAGTGCCCCTCCACACCTTTTTCTCCCTGTAAATGTCCTGAAGCATAGCTCCTCAGACCCTGACTCAAGTCAACACACCCCGCTACAAGGGTATCCTTTGTCTGGGCGCGGCAAAAGCGGTGAATCTAAACGCTCCTGACCTTGCTCCGGTTAGCGGCAGAAAAAGCCCGGGCACGGAGCCGGCTGCAGCTCGATCGGCTCGGCCCATGCTCCCATCGCATCATCTCAACATTTCCTGCAGAGACCGAGTCAATTCGTCCACTCACGACGTCGCCGCTGCATCACACGCTTTTTCGTGGTCGCCATGCAGCCGTTTGCCCGTCCCGTGGCTCGGCTTGTTTGGAGTCATGCAAGATCAGGACTCGATCGGGCTGCGAGGCCGGGCAGGTCATGTTGGGGAACATCGACGTTCCAGAGCTCGACGATATGTATGCGCTGCGATATACAAGCCATTGGGCTTCGAGCAAGACAATACTCGACAGAAAGACCGCCGAAAGATCCAGAGACGAGCTCGAGGACAAATAAGGATGTGGAAGCCGAACTCGATTCGATTCTTAAACCTCGACCGAAGACTTTCATAGAACTTCAACCACCCGCCGACGTTCCGAAGCTGGAAGATACTAAGCCTGGTGATGCGATTTCAAAAGGCATCGCGCCCGAGGACGCGAAAGCCGAGACTCCCAAGATCGAAGATGCCAATGCTGAACACACCAAGCCGAACGATGCCGCTCAATCACAGGAAACTCCCTCAACCGCAGAAAGCCTCCAAAGCCTCCGCAACCTGGCTCAAACTCGTGTAAATGAATTGAAGGAGAGATTCAGTCAAGCTATGGACACACTACAAGCCCGTACCATGAACGCTTCGCAGACACTCAACGATATTACCGGTTATACTGGCATCGAGGCCATCAAGCACCAAAACGCTAAACTCGAGGCTGACCTTGCAGAGGCGCACGAGCGAGTCCGCAATGCTCGACATGAGTACAAGACGTCGAATGCTAGCCGTGCTTCAACGCAGCGCGAGGTTACAACATTATTGGCACGAAAGGATAGCTGGTCACCCATTGATCTTGAACGTTTTACCGAGCTGTACCGAGCAGACCATACCCTTGAGGGCAAGGTCGCTGCTTCTCAGGAAGCCCTGACGGAAGCTGAGATTGAAGAGCAGAGCCTGAGCCAGCGACTCAATGCAGGTATCTTGAAGCGTTATCACGAGGAACAAATCTGGAGTGATCGCATCCGGAGAGCAAGTACTTGGGGTACGTGGGGCCTTATGGGCATGAACTTTGTTCTCTTTGTTATTCTCCAGTTCGTGGCAGAGCCCTGGAAGAGAAGGAGACTTGTCAGGGGTGTTGTTGCTGAGGAGAAAGCTGTACTTGAAAAGGTTCATGGTGAGCTTGAGCAGGTCAAGCTTGCTATTGAAAACCAAAACCAACCGGCCGCAGCCGCAGCTTTGGCTTCGGCTGTAGAGGCAACTCAGGTGGCAGAGGCCGAACCTATCGCCGAGGCCGTGGCGTCAGAGGCGTTGCCAGCTGAGGACCTTCTAACAGTCAAGGAGACAGAGGCCACTGAGGTTCCTGCATCTATTTTCATAGAACCAGTGGCTGAGACGCCTCTTCCAGCGGGTTTGCCCGAAAAGACATGGCAGGAGGTATTACTTGACCCCATGTGGTGGAGAGCAAAGGTAGAAGACATATACAGCGAGCGACGAATAGATCTGCGCATGCGAGACGCCTCATTGCTGGCGTTGGAGGGAGCATTGGCTGGAGCTGTATTCGCGGGAAGCATTGCCTTGCTCATGGTTCGGAACCCATGACAAGATGTAACATAGATATCTATTTTGTACTATATCATACAAATACTGTACTTTTAATTACTATAGAATAAATATCGGCAAACTACAGTTTTCATCATCCTTTCATGTATGCGTCTTGTAATGCTAGTTCGCAATGCTTCACGCAATAACCCGGCCAATCGGATATTGGACTTCCTGCATGACCGGTAGGGCTGGCTGCCAGGTAAGCAATCCTTAGAAGCAGGACATTACGTACGTCTTGTACACAGTGGTGTTAGCGGAAATATGCATGTTAATTTGAAGCGTTTGATCTAGGTGCCGATAGATTACCCAGACAATCCTCGGTCTTCGTAAAGCCCAGTTTATTCATGATTCACACGACCCATGTCATTCCACCTTCAAGGGTAACCCTGACAATTAATTTGAGCTTGGATGAAGAAAATCGCATGTCGCGAATCTGATTTGTTAGTCTGTGAGATTAACGGCAACTAATTGTTAAGGGTCTTCACGTTACAGATCCTGACCGCTTTCATAGAACTTTGCGGTTTTAATCGGAATGGAAGCGTTAATGGCGGGGTTTATTCGGTCTTCAGCTGATTCCCGTCTAGGACTTTTTTTCTCTAGGACTCAGCAACCCGTAAGCTCCTGTAAGTTACATCAGTGCAACTAAAAGGTATCCATGGCTACAGTGAGAATAATAAACACACATATCCATTTTTTAAACCCTGATGTTTCTGATCTTTAAATGGTTCCAAACTTGTCGTCATTCCTTTAGCATGATAAGAGTTGACGTTTCAGAATACCGTTTCGCAAGCAATAATTCAAGGTTGATGTATTCATGCAGAGCCGTCCCGTGATATATCCTGAAACTCAGTTCATGTAGGACGGAAGTTCATGAATAGGAAGTTCATAGTTACCTACTCAAATAAGCAATCCACGTACGTTGCCGCGGAATGTTCCCTTCAATTCCAACTGCCCTTTATCCATGTTCTGTCCCGTCCCATACAGCTCAGCCTCTTTGTCCACGTTATTCGCCATCACCTACAGTCCTACCAAACTCAGCTGCGCGGCCAAAAGTATGGTTTCAACGGCGATGTTAATTAGACTATTAAATAACCATCACCTCTCTCCAAGAGTTTCATATTATTTGCACTCACCTCAGTCGACCCTTGTATTTGATCCTTGATACAGTGTATTGTCACCCACCCCATTAATGGAGAGCTACGCCGCTGTAACCTAAGCTCCAGCCAACAGAACCTGGAACTCCCCACCAAAGAGCGGCGGTCTAAGCTCCTAGCACAGAGTAGCACCTAGTAAGTACTTTCCAGGCCTTGCTTTGGGCATTAGGATCTGAGCATTGGGCTTCTCTTTGACCCTCTCTTTTGCTTGTCAAATTCTTTTGAACAGATCCCCCCTCTTTGTATCCCCCGACGGATCTTCCAAGACAAGCCAGGTATTCTGTAAAAGAATTATCTGCTTGTCCTGTGCCTCACAGCTTGGCTAACTGTAGCTTAGCTTACCGCTAACTAACTACCTAGAGGTAGGCACTGGCTGCCCGTACTTGCACTATTCTTTGCTGGATGCAAAACACAAAAACCCCACCAAAGCCTCGTCTAACCCCCTCCCTCTCCTACTGTATCACTGACGACATCCCTCACCACACCACTTTACTACCTTACTCTTACAGTACAGTCAGTACAGTAGTAGTCTGCCTACATCCGACTTGGGCTTGACTGGGCTTAACAACAACTTAAACCCTCCTCCTCTCAACCTCCTCTCTCCCTCCCATCCCCACTCGCCAGCTTCGGCCTCATCCACCTGAAGCTCGCCGGCGAACCACCCACGAACGCCATCGCCCACAAGCAACTTGGACCTGGCCCCCTCGTGCTGTGTGCTTGGTACCCAACCTAACGACACAAGACGTCAGCTGTCTTGTTGTCTATTTCACGACCATTCGTCCGCCGTCCGTAATCATAATCGAGGCGTTGTTGAGTGCCCTCAACGTCTGATACCGGTCGGCTGCCTTCAGATCTGAGCCCACCCCCTTCCTACTCTTTTGTCGTCCTGCGCGAACGCATCGCGCAGCCGCTGCCACCATGAACGACGATGACGCGATCCACAATATTCACAAGAAGATAGAGCGGGAGAAGGCCCTCATCAACGCCGCCAATTCCATGAGGGCTCAGACCAACAATGAAGCCGTTAGGTCTCGCCTCGACTCCCAGATGCGCGATGGCCGTCGTAATCTTCAGTTCTTCGAGGAGAAGCTTCGTGATATCCAGATGCGCCGCGTCAACCAAGGTGTTGGAGACATGTCCCTCGGAGGATCCGGTGATGATGCCGGCGGTCCTCCGGCGCCACCTCCAAAGGATGCCTCCGGCAGCTTTGCAGGAGATAGAGGCTCATACGGCTCGGGCTCAGGACAATACAGCCAGATCGGCGGTGGCTCCGACCTCATGCCTCCCCGCCATCCGTATGCACCTCAAGGACCTGGCTCGGGTATCCCGAAGCCACGCCCGAATTTCACCAAATTAGGTTCGTTATCGCATAACATGTCTGAGGTATTCGCCGTGTGATGGTTGCCATGCTAACATGGGAATTAGACTTGATCAAATATGATACGCCGCACCTGGGACCCCGCATTCAGCTTATGTTGTCGCAAATTCAATTCAAACTCAACGTCGAAGAGCAGTACTTAAAGGGTATCGAGAAGATGGTTCAACTCTATAGCATGGAGGGCGACCGAAAAAGCAAGGCTGATGCAGCCGCCCGAAAGGTCGAAAGCAAGCAGAAGATCCTACTGTTGAAGCAGGCACTGAAGAGATATGAAGAGCTGCACATCGACGCGGACGTTGCAGATGCCCAAGATGGTGAGTTGACATTATGTTATACTAGTCACAATATGCTAACATGATCAAGATGACTCGATCAACGCCCCTAACCTCAGGAAGCCCCTCAGTGGACAGTTGCAGATCCGAATGTTGGCTATCAAGGATGTGGACCATGCCGCAACCGGAAGATTTACGAGAGGACCAGAAACATTTATTGCTGTTAAGGTCGAAGACACCGTCATGGCTCGCACGAAAGCTTCTCGAAACGACCGCTGGGAAGCCGAATTTCACACCATCGAAGTCGACAAGGCCAACGAGATCGAGTTGACCGTTTACGATAAGCCTGGCGAACACCCTATGCCCATTGCCATGCTTTGGGTTCGAATTTCTGACATCGTCGAGGAGATCCGTCGCAAGAGGATTGAAGCTGAAATGAACAGCTCTGGTTGGGTTTCTGCTGACAGGATGGGCAGCACTGGTGCGGCACCTTCGCAGTTCCCCATGAGCCCGTCTCAGGGTTCCTTTGGAGGAAACTCCCCAACACCCGGTGGTCAACAAGGCGAAGAGCAAGGCCCATTCGGAACTGCTGGCCCCCAACCTCAAGTTCAGACGGGGCCCATCGAAGAATGGTTCAACCTTGAGCCTACGGGGCAGATCCAACTCCAGCTGACCTTCAACAAGTCTAACAAGGACAGTCGCCCTGTCGACCTCGGTCTTGGTCGAAAGGGTGCCGTTCGTCAACGCAAGGAGGAGGTTCACGAGATGTACGGCCACAAGTTCGTGCAGCACCAGTTCTACAACATCATGCGTTGTGCGCTTTGCGGAGATTTTCTCAAATACTCTGCCGGTATGCAGTGTGAGGACTGCAAGTACACTTGCCATACCAAGTGTTATTCTAGTGTGGTCACAAAGTGTATCAGCAAGAGTAACGCTGAGACTGATCCGGACGAGGAGAAGATCAACCATCGCATCCCCCACAGATTTACACCTTACTCCAACATGACAGCAAACTGGTGCTGTCACTGTGGTTACATCCTGCCCTTTGGAAAGAAGAACTGCAGAAAGTGTTCAGAATGTGGTCTCACTGCTCACGCTCAGTGTGTACATCTTGTTCCAGACTTCTGTGGCATGTCTATGGCTGTGGCCAACCAGATTCTGGATGGCATCAGGACCCAAAAGCAGAGACAGGCCAAGGTATCCTCACTTACAGAAAAGACTCTTCGACCTGGAAAGACCAGCCCTACCAGCACGCACTCCCCGGCTCCTTCGTACTCCAGCTCAGCCGCCCCTCCTTATCAATCAGGTCCGGCATCGCCAGAGGCAACCGAGGCTGCGAAGCTCATGTACTCGAACCAGACTACCCCAAGGCCGGGACATCCCGATCGAACATCATCCAGCTCAACAGCTGCAGCCGCTGCATCTGCGGCCATGTCTGGAGGACCTGGTGGCGCTCAGCGACAGAACTCTGATTACGGACGTTACAGCGGAGGCTACGACCAGCAGCAAGATGACCCTTATGCTCAAGGGGGGCAATATGGGGCGGGTCAACAGCGCAAATACAATCCCGCTGACTATGCGAACGTCAACCCTGGCTATGGAGCACCTCCTGCTGCCCAAGCTCAGCGACCAGTACAGCAGCAACCGGCTGCTCAGCCTCCTCCTTCGCAACCACTGCCCCCAGTACCACAGCATCAACCACAGCAGCAAGCCCCTTACCAGCAACCAGCAGTGCCAGCGCATAAGCCTCAAACACCGGAAGCCATGTCTCCCAAGCAGCAGTCTGCACCAGGTGGGCAGCAAAAGACACTGCCTCTGGCTACTGACCCTGGAACTGGCCAGCGCATTGGTCTTGATCATTTCAACTTCCTTGCTGTGCTGGGTAAGGGTAACTTCGGTAAGGTCATGCTTGCTGAAACCAAGCGATCCCGGAAACTTTATGCCATCAAAGTTCTCAAGAAGGAGTTCATTATTGAGAACGACGAAGTTGAGAGTATACGCTCTGAGAAGCGTGTGTTCCTGGTTGCCAACAGGGGTAGGCACCCGTTCTTGACTAACCTACACGCTTGCTTCCAGACCGAGACCCGTGTGTACTTTGTGATGGAGTACGTTAGTGGTGGTGATCTGATGTTGCACATTCAGCGTGGTCAGTTCGGTACTAAGCGTGCGCAATTCTATGCTGCCGAGGTCTGCTTGGCGCTTAAGTATTTCCACGAAAACGGTGTTATCTACCGTGATTTGAAGCTCGACAACATTCTTCTGTCGCCTGACGGTCACGTAAAGATTGGTGATTACGGTCTATGCAAGGAGGATATGTGGTACGGCTCGACAACGAGCACTTTCTGTGGTACTCCCGAATTCATGGCCCCAGAGGTATTTACTCGACGCTCAACTGATTCTCGTTCTTTTTGCTGACATTGATTAGATTCTCCTTGATAAGAAGTACGGTCGCGCTGTCGATTGGTGGGCGTTTGGTGTGTTGATCTACCAGATGCTTCTGCAGCAGTCTCCTTTCCGTGGAGAGGATGAAGACGAAATCTACGACGCCATTCTCGCCGACGAGCCTCTCTACCCTATCCACATGCCCCGAGACTCCGTCTCTATCCTCCAGAAGCTGCTCACTCGTGAGCCCGACCAGCGACTCGGAAGCGGCCCAACTGACGCCCAGGAGGTGATGAGTCAGCCCTTCTTCCGTAATATCAACTGGGACGACATCTACCACAAGAGGGTGCAACCTCCTTTCATGCCTCAAATCAAGAATCCAACTGATACCAGCAACTTCGACTCTGAGTTTACAAGTGTTACCCCCGTTTTGACTCCAGTTCAGTCAGGTAAGTTTTGCAATTGCCAATATTTTTAGCCCAAGACTAATACAACTACTAGTCTTGTCGCAAGCCATGCAAGAGGAATTCCGAGGCTTCTCCTACACAGCTGATTTTGATTAAACGATTGCATATGAGATTGACGATTTTGCCATGTTTTATTGAGACGAAGGAGCCGCGGTGAGGTTAGTTGTCTTGTCTATCGGATACCCGGGAGCGATAGTTAAATAGATGGCCGGACACCGCGGGTAGGTGATGTCGGTGCAGCGAACTCAGCATAAGGCGTCTTGGATGAGACGGCCCCTTTCTTGTTTGCTCATTTATAGTAGTTAGTTGGCATTATGGATAAGTAGTGGATGAACAAAATGTATGGTTTGAAGCCATATTGATAGGAGCGAGCGTGTTGAGCGGCCCTAGACAAGCAGTATATGAATGGATGTCTGGTTAGTTAATAGAAGAGAGAGAAATCAAGACGTCAAATTTGGACCAGTGTGCGTGGCCATTGATATCAAAGCGGAAATTCTGATAGATCCAATCTGTATTTCCATGCATGGGTATCGGGTAAGTAACTTCAAGCCGGGTATTTGTTTCACTTGTTGTTACATATGTGAATAAAATGTTGCAACGACAGAGGATGAGCGTTTATTCTTAACTTGACTTCGTACGTACTACCTATACCACAAGTGCATTCAAGAGGCCCAGTCGGAAATTTAAGTAATTTTAGATATTTTTTTGCCCATGTTTTATTTATTTCATCTAAGAGCCCATCTCTTTCTAGATTTTCTCTATATCTTTTACGAAGTGTACTCCTTCTGTAGGAGCTTGGCGATAGTGTTCAGTCTGTGTAATCATTAGTACAAATCTTTTAACCACAAGAGAACTGGAACTTACTGGATGTTGCTGGTACCCTCATAAATGGCACCAATCTTGCTGTCACGGAAATACTTCTCAGCAAGACCCTCACGAACAAAACCCATACCACCCATCCACTCAATGGCGGAACCGCTGACGCGACCAGCCACCTGAGAGGCGTAGAGCTTAGCCATGGCGGCGTCCTTGACAAAGTCCTCACCAGCCTCCTTCTTGCGAGCAGCGGTGAAGACGAGGGCGCGCGCAGCAGTGATCTCAGTGTAAGCCTGGGCGAGCTGGTGCTGCATACCCTGGAACTCGCCGACCAGGGTGCCGAACTGCTTACGGTCGTTCCAGACGTAGCGGGCAGCGTTATCGAAAGCGCCGAGGGCGAGACCGGTCATTTGAGCAGCAATACCAATTCGGCCCTCGTTCAGAATGCTAATGGCGTACTTGTAGCCCTGGCCGCGCTCACCGAGGAGGTTCTCCTTGGGGACCTCGACGTCGTCAAAGTTGATGACGCATGTGCTGGAGGCGCGAATACCGAGCTTCTTCTCCTTCTTGGCGATGGAGAAGCCCTTCATGCCCTTCTCGACAAGGAAGGCTGAGATACCCTTGTAACCCTTGCTGGGGTCGAGGTTGGCAAAGACAATAAAGAGATCAGACTCCATGGAGTTTGTGATCCACATCTTGCTACCTGAGATCTTGAAACCGTCGGCGGTCTCAGTGGCCTTTGTAGCCAATGCAAAGGCATCAGAGCCAGAAACTGGCTCCGAAAGACAGAAGGAGGCGACAGTGTTTGTCGCAAGGCGAGGAAGCCACTTCTTCTTCATAGCAGTGGAACCGTGCTTGATAATAGCTGTGTTGCAGAGTGTGTTGTGCACATCAACCAGGACAGACACGGAGGGATCAGCGCGGGCGAGCTCCTCAATGCCGATAATGGCGGCAGTGAAGTTCATACCCGCACCGCCATACTCCTCGGGGATCTCAATACCCATGAGACCCTGCTCGAACAATTGCTCGACGACAGCGGGATCCATCTCCTCTGCCTCGTCCATGTCACGGGCGCGAGGAAGAATCACATCGTTGGCGAACTTGGAGACGGTGTCGACCATGGCGGACTCGAGCTCGGAGAGGTGAGTGATGGGTGTAGGGGGAATTTCGGAGATATCGACATGATCATTGCGGCGGGATGATGTCGTGGAGAGGGGACGGGCAGTGTTACTGAGGTGTCAAGTTAGCAATTACTTCTTTGTAGATAGTTCAAGTGTGGTGTACTCACACGTTTATTCTTGTCATAGAACGGGGAACGGTGGCTCGTGTGGCAACGCGCTGTGTAAGACCTCGTCCTCCCCTCAGCGCAGGGCGCATGACCCGAGTAAATGACGATGACATGATGAGATTCGTAGTGTTGGTCAAAGAGTGAGTAAGAAGCGGTAAGTAGGGTAGGGAGAGAAGAAGAGAAAGGTATGGAGGTGGCTAGGTTAGTGAGGCGGGCGTGTTAGAGACGATCACAAGCCAAAGCGATAAGCGACCAACAGAGGACAACTTCTTTGTATTGTAGTGGTATGAAGAAGGAAGAAACACAAGAAGAGGAAGAGAAGATCCAGAATTTCTATTGTCAAATTGACCCTCGGTATATACAGATCATCTATTGCCCCCAGACCGCAGCCACACTCACTCTTCTTACGGCAGAAGCGGTTGAAGAATCTCACTACTCGGCCTTGGGCAGCCGAGGATAACCACCGAGGTCGAGGTTGTTTCGGTTCTACTGCGGTAACGATTTTTGGGGTCCGGTAGCTAGCAATAGCCAAATGCGGGGGAGATGTCGAATGCGCCGTGGATTAACCGCTGACGTCAAAGGTATGCGGGTCATTAAAAGCCGGGGTGAGGTGAGATATGCAGATCCGGCATGTGATCTAAAGTGTTCGGAGAAACAGTGTCTCCGAATCTGATCCTATCGCCACGTGACCGACTCCCGAGAGGCTGAGATTTTGATATTAGCGTTGATTGAGCTAGAGGTTCAGGATAGAGGCAGGCCGAATCCGGGATCAATTCGACCAGCTCCCACGACACTCTACCTCAATTCGACCATTCCATCTCACCCAAAATGGTCGGCTCAATTCTCCGTCAGTTCTTCTCCCCGGCGACCCGCCGTCCTCTCGCCGCAGCCCTCTCAACACCACCACCAAGCCGTCTCCTGCAACCGTCAATGCGAACATTCACCACCTCCACACCCCGTGCTTTCGCTCCTACGACAACCCGTCCTGCGACATTGAACCAAGTACTTCGCGGTATCCGAAAGGGCAAGCGTGCTCGTCACGCTGTCTCCCCTGCTCTGTCCAACACTCACTGCCCAGCGCTCAAGGGTGTGTGTCTCCGAGTTGGTGTCGTTCGGCCCAAGAAGCCCAACTCTGGTGAGCGAAAGACTGCTCGTGTCAAGCTCTCTACTGGTGCCGTCGTTACGGCTTATATCCCTGGCGAGGGACACAACATCCAGCAGCACAGTGTTGTTCTTGTGAGAGGTGGTCGTGCGCAGGATTGTCCCGGTGTGAGATACCATCTTGTTCGAGGAGCTCTGGATCTGGTACGTTCCTTCTTTGCTCCCCTGGGGACTGTAATTCTGGTTGATTATTCCTAACTGTTGCAGGGTGGTGTTGCTAGCCGAACAACGAGTCGAAGCAAGTACGGTACCAAGAAGCCCAAGAAGGCTACAGTTGGTTAGACGACAGTCGAATTTAGAAGCTAGTTAACGATTTGGACGGCAAAGATGGCAAAGTAGACCTGGCTGTGGCCATGTATCGATATTGTACAGTATTTCAAGCATTTCAAAAAGGCATTCAAATGATCCCAAAGCATTCTTGATTCATACATACACTTCTACATGACCAAAGCTGTCCAATGTATTTCAAACCCAGACGCCTAATGTTAGTTCCCGCGAGAACATCTCCAAATGCCTAATGCCTATCCGTTTTGTACTGCCCAGAAACGATGTGACAATCTACCGAGCATTACAACCTGTATGATAACGTACAATCCTATTCACCCATCTCCTACTTATAGTCCATCTACTGCTGCTTCTCGTAACCCTTGGGCTTCTCCATGCCGTTGAGCTCGAAGTATCGGGAAGTGCCTGCGTTTTTGTTAGCTTATCGTTTTCATGCTCGATAATGGGCGATACTTACAAGAGTAACCCTTCCAGTCAAAGTTGTTGTCGGGGTTGCAGTGGCATCGGAGATCCAGACGTCGCTGCTCATCAGTGGGGCAATGGGTGAAAGGAACGTGGTAGTAGGCGATATCTTCAAAGAAGTGAATCTGTTCCTTCTTGAGAAGAAGACCAGCAGCAATAGAGTGCACAGGAGCATCACCCCATCGCTCGTAAAAGAAACCACCGTCCTTGTCAAGAGACTCAAAGAAATCGAGGTAAGGCTTGCTTCGGAGCCAGGACAGGCTACCAACCTCAAAGTTGGACCACTACAGATGATTAGTTATGTATAACGAAATAAATAGATAAATGGATTTCAAACTTACGAAATGGCACTTGTTGTAGTTCTCACCACCGTCGTCACTGAGGAAGCGCATGGAGTTGTCCTCGGAAATATGCTCGGGGTGGTTCTGGATGAACTTCTTGGTGCTGTCCCAGAGGGTAGGAATAGTGTCGATGTACTCGTACAAAGAGAGAACGAAGCTGTACTTCTTGTTGTTCTCGTGCATGACACGGAAAGGATCGTAGTGGATGTCGCAGAAGAGCTTGACAGAGGGCTCAACTCGCCAGTAGTACTCGTAGTTCATCATGAGCTCCTGTCGGAAGAAGAAACCAGACTCGAATCGGCACATGTGACGGTAGCTGACAGAGTCACCGTAGATGATCTTACGCTCATGCATATCCTCACGGACCTTCTTGGCCTTCTCCTGGTCAATCCACTCAGGATAAGACCAGTGCTCCTCGGGAATCAGACCATAGTGAGTCTTACCAGAGCAAAGAGAAGAAGTGACCTTCTTGAACTGGTCATCGAAGGGCTTATCGTTAAGGAAGACCCAGTCATAGTTGTATCGTCGGTTGAAGCGATCCTCGACCTGGCGGATAGACTCGGCAATCTCCCAGACGTCCTGGTTTCGGGCAAGGGTGACGAATGTAGCGTTCATGCGGGGACCAGGAGCAGTGCCCTGGAGGTTCCAGCCAGCATCATTGGGGGACATGGCCAGAGGAGCCTCGGCAGGGACACCCTCAGCAGGAGCCTCGCCAGGAACCTTGGGCGCCTCAGCAGGGGCCTCGCCAGCAGCTCCCTCGCCAGCGGGCTTCTGAGCGGGGATCTCGTCCTTGGTGAGGGCGGTGTCTCCCTCAGCAGCAGGTGCACCCTCTGCTTGTGGGAAGTTGACATTGTTGCCAGCATCAGGGGCCTGGGGAACACTTCCAGGAGCTTGCTTGTTGCTAGAGCTTCCAGGGCCGCCTGGGAAGTTACCGACACTGCCAGGAACGGGAATGGATTCGATCTTGGAATTGGAAAAGAAGTAGAACATAGTGAGCGTCTAAAAGGAGACCGTTAGCAAGTGGCAACGTCAGCTGTCCTGAGCATCAAGCCCAGCACAAGGTGACGTACGAAAAGTGCGAGCGCAATATAGCGCACGTAGCGCGCATGACCGGCCGCCATGATGAAGTAAGATTTGACGATGAACTCGTCAGATGCAAGAAGGCTTCAAATGGAAATGGAGGTTGAACAAGAAGGAAAAAGATGGATGATCGAAAGTCGATGTTCTGTTGCAGGTGGGTGGCCGCGCACGGGGAAAAAAGACACCTAGAGCCAGGGAGCCAGGCCCCAGTAATGGGCTGAACTGGGCTAAAAAAAGGTCCTTGGGTGACGACTACCCAACGTTAGTATTTACACTGGCAGTTGCAGACCAAGTCAAATTGAAAAAGGGAAAAAAAGAGAGATAGCGTACGATGAAGAACTTCTCGTCATGAATTGAGAGAGGCAGTAGTAGCAATAATAAAAGAAAAAGAAGAGAAAGAGAAAGACAATTGCAATCGGAGGCACGCAAACAAGTTGCCAGAGGATCGGAATGGGATGAACAGCGTGTTCTGGGGAGCGGGCCCTTGATCGTCACATCTAAAGTCAGGTACGCGGAGGCAAGCCTGGAGGCCGATAAGAGTTTGAAGCTATGTACCTTCGACAGGGGTTGAGCTGCAGAATACCTGACTATCCTTACTTGGTAGTGCAGAAAGCCAAGTACTCCTCAATTGATCTATACTTGTCATGAACGGAAAGGCGGCGCCTTGAAAGATGTGCACTTAGCCTCTGACGTTCAGGGGGTATGTCTGTTAGCGGATCTGAGCTACAAAAGATGGCTTCTCTAGTGAACCATTGCCGAGTCCAGACGCTTTGGAGTGAGTCTATTACATTCGATAGTAAACTTTTTTGGCCTACTTCGCGCTTTCGTTCAGAGCAAGGTGGGTTAATTGTCAAGATTACGACAACCAACGCGGTAGCGAAAGTTTGTTGACAAGGATACTCAACCTGGAAGTTATAAGTCTTCCCTCTGTCTTGGATCATGCAATGCATTCCCTCTTTTGAGCTGCGCCATGTGCCAGAACGTTTGGAATGAAGAGATCCACTGATTTTCAAGCCTCTTATCAAGAAACTTTTTCTGCAGCAAATCTGTCCCTGAATCAGGCAAGGTGCCTCCTGTCGAATGCATCACCAGTTTTCTCGTATAGCTTGATGAGATGGGTGTACCCCTTTTCGTTTCCTGGGCTCGTTTTAGGTTGCAGGGAGCGCTGCAACCAGCGTTTAACAGTTGCAGCTTTCTCCCCACTACCGCACCCCTGCAGGAACATTAGCTAACTTTCGGATAGGTTGCCATAAAGATTAGAGCATACTCTATAATAGGAATCGACTATAATATTTGGTTTATTTTGTCAACCTCAAGCTCTCTTACATCGGTAGATGTCTCGATTATTTTGCTCGCCTGCTCTGTTCTTGTGTTGACTGAGAGGACCTTCTCGTTATGAACTCTATGCTGTCTGTCCCGTCTTTGCAATGTTCTTCCATGACATAGCCGGACCCTCGATTTACGCTGGGTGAAGAACTCGCTGGCCTCTGAATAAACTCGATGATGTTTAAAGTAAGGTATCTATTGTCTCTTCTTTCACATCGGAATTACCCCAATGTATGGGCTTTATTTATTTACTATTACTACCAATATCTCTACAACTCTAAGAATTGACTTTCTATCTCGTCTTTGGCGAGGAACCTGCATGATCTCTTTAAAACTCATAATCAAGGATGATATGATCCAACGGGAACGGGAGTAGATATAACTGAGATTGAACGTACGAGTAGACTTCCTTCTCGAAAATTAATACTTGGAACGCTAAAGATCAACAAGATTGCAACGTCATTGAAGCAATTCATGAGAATAACGCAGATAACTTCAGTTGCAGGTTTGGGAAAACTAGTTTCTCACACGTGACTATGCACGTGAGTCCTCTGTACCTCTGTTCCACATGTGGGGGAAGCCGGCTTGGAGAACAGCATTAGCACTTCGTCGCATCATCGTTGGCATTAGAGCTTCGCCGTGCATCAACACTGCAGCACGCTCTCCCCAAGCCAGCTGTTTTCGTTTTGCGACCGCAAAGCTCCCGATAGAGCTTTGAGAACCTCTCTACATCAACTCTCTCGGCCAGCATAACGCTTCCCTTGCATGCCTGGCTACGATACAGACATCTCGAGCCCCATCTATTGGAAGACATCATGATAGATTTGTGCGCGCTGAACGACCCTGAACATATCTCTTTCTCTTAGTGGTGAGTGGTCTTCTCTCGAATGTCGCTTTTTAGCGCTCCGCTCGCCTTTGCGCCGGGTATCTCTTGATATATGTGCCCGAGTCACTTCTCAACATCCCTCGACATCCCTCGACATGGAAGAAATCTGCAGAGCCAAGAAGCTTTCACCGACACGAACCATTCAAGAACGATCTCAACGATCAGAGAAGCAAGTTTTTACCATGCATTGTCCATTCTCGAGCCTCCTGGCAGACGACATTATTGGACCGAGCCGGCTTCGCAATGGCAAGGACGATACAAGTCGTGACCGACGACTCAGCACGTAAAACGATACGGGAAACAGAGGGATTCGCAAAATACCGATATCAGACATGCTATTGCGTTCCTCTGCAGGCAGATAATCAGGAAGTTTAACGTCTTGCACAGCAAAGCTATGGGGCATTTCTCAAGGATACCTCGAGCGGGGCACGGAGCTCAAAGCGACTACACTTGTCTGGCGTTGGCACTAATTTCTTTCACAGTACAATCAACGTCCACTTGCCCAAATTCTAATCAAAATGTCCTTCTTCGGTTTCGATAATTCGCGCCATAACACGGCGGCCCCTGGCTTCTCCCAGGCCCACGATCCATTTGCTGGATTGTCTGGTCGGGATGGAGACGCCGATGATGCCCTTGACTTTGAGGAGACGTATGACGGCCTCGGAGATCAGCTCGAAGAGACTGGCGATGCGTTCAACGACGATACGTTTGGAGACAGTGGCCCAGCGGTTTCTCGCAATGTTGGCAAGGACTTTGACTTCTTTGGTCAGACTGCCAAGGTTTCTGATGCGATAGAGGAGGAACATCTTCGCTACCATCGTCAGCAGCCAGCAGCCAAGCCCACTGCTCAAGCCCAGGCTCCTGCTCCTTCTCACCAGTATGCTCCGGCCGACTATCAAGCCTACTACTCCGGCCAGCCTTTTCAACAGTCTTATCCACAGCAGCCTTATCAGCAACAGCCTGTGCGATCTGGTTACGAGAAGTACCGAGAGCCTGAGCCGCTTCCCGACCTACACGTTGACCGAAGTATCTGGGGCATTGGTCCTTCCAAGCCTGCTCAGCAAGCATCGCCCGCCCCTGTTCCTGTAGCTCAGCCTCACCAACCTGCGGCTAGCCGCAAGGTCATGAGCTTGGAAGAAGTCGAGGCTGCCATGCGATCTCAGCCCAAACAGCAGACCCCTCAATCCCCTGTTGCCGATCTTGCCTACCAACAACCCCCTCCCGGATTTGCTGCTCATCAACACCAGCCCTCCCCATCCTATGGACATGGCCACCCAGTGACTATCCTGCAGAGACCCCAGAGCACCCAGTCGAAGCCCACGCCGCCAGCCCAGGGTCTTCAGGGAACTCCTGTTCAGCATCATCAACAACTCCATGGTCTTCCGACTCAGATTTTGCAGAACCCTAACCGCGCCAGCTCAGATGCGCATGCGCCGCCTCAACAGGGCCACCATGCCAAGCAGTCTCACGGTGCTATTCCTAACGTCGCACAGTTGCAGGCTCACCCCCAGATGCAACAGATGTCGGAGGAAGAAAAGGCTGCTTTCTTGGACCAAGAGACCAAGAGGGCCAAGCGAAACCATAAGATTTGGCTTCTGTCTAAGGATAATGGCTTGATGACTCCCCAGGACAAGAATTTCATCACCCGTATCCAGCTCCAACAACTTGTTTCAGCCACCGGCAACCCTGTAGAGGGATCTGATGCATCTATCGCCGAAGACTTTTACTACCAGGTTTACAGCCATATCCGAGCTGGTCAACGCCAGAACCCCAGCCAGCCCCTCAGCAACTTTGCGCAAACCTATCTGTACCAGACTGGTAGCCGCCAGGGTGGCATGCGACGACATGGACGACCTGCTGAGAACCATTTCCAACGAATGGAACAGCAGGTGCAACGAGCTGTCGAGGCTGCCAAGAACAAGCCCAAGAACCCTCAGCTGGTTATTGCAGGCAGTCTAGGAAAGATTTCCTTCAGCAACGCCAAGACACCTAAGCCTTTACTCAGTATCAAGCGTACCGAGAGCGAGCACCAACGTTCGAACAATGGCAAGAAGGGATCTAGCCTTGACCGAAAGACTATTCTGAAAAATGTCGAAAAGGTCTACCAGACCCTCATGCAAATCGAAGACCATGTTCGACTTATCCCTCCTCCAATGACCAGCCCTGATGAAGAGCTTGAGAACAAGCACAAGGAATGGGCCACCATTCTGGAGGCCTACAACGCTAAGCTTTGGGATGAGCTTAAGGTTCACGAGCAGATTGGAGTCGTTGTTCCCCACCCGTTCATCGCTTTCTTGTCCTGTGCCAAGGGTGAGAAGGCCATTCCTCGACTTTTCCCTCACCTTTCCTTTGAACAACGAACTACCATTCTGACCATGATCATCTACCATCTCGATCAACTGGATGTTGTGCAGGGTGCTGCTATTATACCTGGTGAAGTAACAACACTCAACGCGCGGATGCGAGAGAAGATCGAGCTTTTCATCTCTACTGTCATGCCATCGCTCATGCAGTACTTTAACGATACTGGTCTGGATATTGTCGATGGCGTTTTGAACCTCATTGCCACAAAACTCAATGTTGATCTCATTGCTAGATCGAGGATTGGTGTGTCCATGTTGACACTCATCCTCAGCCGTGCTGTGCTTCTCAAACAGACAGGAGCCGGCACTCCTGAGCAGTGGGATAACTGGTATGTGGATGTTTAACCGTATTAAAAGCATTTTTACTAACAAGTGACAGGGATCGAACGTTTGAAATTTTGTTCAGCAGGCTCGAACCTTCGCTGCCTTATATCTTCCCAGGTAGCGTCAACACCGGAGAAGACGTCTACGTATGGCAGCTTCTCGCGGCCATGGGCGTCAGCGCCACTCACGATCAACAAACTCGATTAGTCCTGGCTGTCAAGGACCGTGTGCTCGACACCGTCACTGTTTCAAAGACACTGCCCGCAGCCATGGGGGCTGAGCGACTGAACAGTGTCAATCTGTTTATGCGATCTATCGGGTTGGATGTCGAGCTTCTCCAGTAAACGGATGTTCTATAAGCAAACATGCTATTGTCGGTGATTCTTGGGCATTTCTTGGGCTGGCATATGGGAGCACTCGAGAAAACCGGGATAAGCAGGTTGCAACAAACTAAGGATTTACTAGCTGGCGAAAGAATATTGGGAGCGATGCAACATAGCGGCATACTGGGTGTACAAAATTCTAAGCAGCGACACGGCGAGTGCTCAACGCGTTCGTGTATACCGACATTACTGTCGGATGATTACTCATGGAGAGAGTTTGGGAGAGGGCTCGTGTCCTTTGAGGAATTAGGTTATAGTATTTGAAAATTCACGCGTTTTTGCAAAGCAATCTCCAACGGTTCGTGCCGTAACAATATCGTTATATTCCCCGTCTATGAATTACTACAGATCCTAGTGCGCCGACCCATGCAACCTATTTGATGTACCTCTAGCTCAACTCTTGAAGCCTGGGAGTATGCGATCAGTCGTCAATGTTGACTGTCTTTGAAGTCGCAGCCCGAGGTTTGCCACCCCGGCGAGCAACACCTCCCGCTGCTCCGCCCCGCGACCGGAGCTTGGGTTTCCGTGCCTCTTCTGACTCTGGTGCGGGCTGCTCTGGCTTGCTGGCGGGAGCAGCTGCTTTAGGTTCTTCCTTGACGACGGGCTCAGGTGCCAGTGCCGGTTCCGGTCTCTTGATACCACTGACAGCTTCGAGAAGATCATCGTCGTCCCATCGGCGGGCAAATTTGGGTACGGATTCCTCCAGTGCTCGCTCCTCCTCCGCAGCAGCGTCGGCCTTGTCTGCCTCCTCGCCCTCGCCTTGCTCCTCAGGCCTCAAGAAAAGACTCTCGTTGTAGACTTCCCATGCAGCCTCCTCGTTTTCATCTGTGTAATGCATGGTGCGCCAGTGCTCAGTCTGCACAGATCGTAGACGGTCGGCCATGGTCTCGGTAGTAACGGTGTCACCATCGCCGGTGGTCTTGACGGTCATGTGGATTGCGCGTGCGGTGCCGCCTGTAGTGGTGGGAGCAGAGTCCTTGGAGGCTGCGGCCTGGCGGTCGAGTTGGACCGTTGCATCGATATGGTGGAGTTGAGGGCGCAAGTGGACGAGTGACGATACTGGTGTAAGATGTAGGTCCTCTGGAGAGAGGGTTAGAAGATGCCTAGGCTCATGAGAGCTGCTGTGACTTACTGCCTTGGAAGACACCGACCATGTGCTGAACCTCCTTGTATTCGGGATACTGTCCACCAAGTGTCTGTGTGCGCAGTACTTTATCCTGCCTAACGGCCTCTGCCCAATCCATGTTCTCATCCTCATCCGCCTCGGTCTTCTTCCTTCCACCGCGAGCCTGGACTGTACCAAAGCCGAAGCCTCCAGCCAAACCATGACTACCACCGTTCTTTGTAGCCATAGAAGTATGCAGGGTCTTACCCCACTTGAGACCTTTCTCGCGATCATACGCAACGGTGTTGTCGAGGGGCACATCGACTTCGACCATACCAGCCTGAGCCTTCACGCGCAGTTCAGTGGGTGGAGGTCGGGGAGCGTCATCGGTGCGGTTGGGGTGCTGGAGGACTAGGAGGCGGCGGCCTAGAGGGAGGGAAGGATTTATGAAGACATTGTAGGTCGCAGTGATGGGGTCGTCATCGTCATCGTCGTTTATCGTGGTGGTCTCGTCGGTTCTTGTGGAAGGCTTAAGGCTGGTGTCTACGTCCATCTCGTCAACGTCCATTGAGGCCGTAGGAGCGGGCGTCTCTGATCCAGTAGACATTGTGTATGAAGGCGAAGCAGTTATATCGAGTTTCCAAGTAACTTCGTCCGTAGAAGACTACCGTAGCCGGGTGCTCGTTGTTGCGACTGCTTGATGCAGCGCTATGAGTCGTCCAGGTTTGCTTTGCGACAAGTGCTATGCGCAGCTATAAGCGACAAGCCTAGGGCTCAAGAAATGGCACCAATTATGAGTTTAAACTCAAGATAAAAGTTAAAGCTCCAAGGTCTTTACGACAGAAATCTGATAGCGGAATAGTGGAAGTTGAGTGTTGTGAAATGCAAAAGCATTACAAGCTGGGAGGGGTGATCGTGGAGAAATTTCCAAATGTTTGGTCGTCCCCCGCCAAAGTTTGGACCTTTATCTTATCGCGAAGGGTCTCACTCAACCTACGTACCAGATCCTGGAAGTATTGTTACAGGATAACTAAAACCCTTTCTAATGATTAATATTTGTGATAAATGAAGGTAGATAGTTTGAAGAAAGGATGAACTTTTAGCTAGAAACCAATCTATAATCTACCAGATGAAAATCCTTCGCTAAATGCACTATATGCAGCATCTTGGAGCTTGGTCGATGGCATGTGAGAACATACAGGCATGTATGAATAGGTATAAACGAAAGTTCACTTTTAAATGTTTGGCCAAGTCCAGTCGCCCAGAAGCCAAGTCTATTAAAATGAAACCTTCTATCGGTTCTTGCCACGGTCGCGACGTCCGCCCTCCAAAACCTTGACTCTCTTGTTGAATCTCTCTCCAATGCCACCTCCCATGCCGCTTCCACGAGGACCATCCGTCGTGTCGATTCCACGCTTTCGACTCTTGTCCAGTAGTGCGCGGACATTTCCACCTGACTGTTTACGCTTGGTGAGACGATCGATTCGGTCAACACCCTCTCCCAGGTTGTGCCAGTCCTCGCCGCCGAATTGCATACGATTGCTGCGGCCGGCCTGCTTGGCCTTCTGAGCACGATCCTTCTTGCTCTCTTTGGGAAGACGTGTAAAGTTCATCTCTTCGTAGTCTCGGCGCTCTGCCTCTTCCTTTCGTTCGGCGTCTGTCTTCATCTTGCGGCCACCCTGGACAATCGTGGTACCAATGCTTGGCTCGGCCAAGGGTGCACTGGACAGCTCTGAAGCAACAAACTCCTCCATCGTGTGAGACTTGCCAGGACGACGATCGAACTTTTCGCGCCGTTGGGGTGCATCCATTGTTTGGCGGTCTCTCTTGGGTGGGCGGTAGACGCCTGCAGCTCCTCCATCACGCTCCGCGCGGCGGCCAGCGACATCCTCTGCCATAGCACCAAAGTCATCAGGCTTGTGAGACAGCGCTTCGGCATCTGCCTCTTCCTCTGAATCTTCTTCCTCCTCCTCAGAGTCTGAGCCGGCTTCGGCCCTAGCCTCCTTCGCCTGTCTCTCGCGCTCTGCGTCATCTGCTGTTCGGAGGAATCGATCGATGGAGAAGCGCAGTTTCTCTTCCAACGGCCGTGCTCCCCTCTCAAGGTAAAGTCGCAACTCCACTAGCTTTGCTCGTACAGATTTGTCGAGTTCAGAGTCATCTTCGCTTGTGTTTTCCGAGTCCGATTTCGAGTTGCGCAGCTTGAGAAGAATCAAGAAGACGAGGTTTTGTAGATATGAGAGCAGTAGCTCGTTCTTGACATCGAGGAGGGAGATGCCATCCTTCTGATGCTCAATGGCGGCGAGCTTAGGAGTGACTTCGAGTGCCGAAGATAGCGACTGCGTCAACGACGTGAGAAGCGCCGGTAATGTTGTAGGGGCGGCCATTTTTTTAGTTTGTGTGCCTGAGATGGTAAATCTCTAGACAGTCGAAAAGTCATGTCTCGTCAAAAAGTTTGGAGCGCTTCAACCTTTTAGCGGGGCTCTCTTGGCTTGAACTCCACAAATGCCAGACATTCCTGCGGCAAGAGCCACGAACGCCACTGGCACTTTCGCTTGCCGCAGATCCCTTGAATGATGCGTGGCTTATCACCCCTGACTAAGCAGTTATTGCCTGGAACTTTGGCCAGATATTACAGCAAGTGCCTTGAAGCTCCCTGTTCGACGTCTCCCTCTCACAGCTCTTCTGCTGGCTTGATTCACCACACGATCCTTTAATATCATCAACAAACGAAATCAGAAAAGATCCATTGAGCATCTTTCCAAATAATTGCTTGTTTTCGAATTCCGCATTTTCGTTGTTTCGAAATTGCGGGCCGCGCAAGTCGTCGTCAGCTTGGAGCTTGACCTGGACCAGACAGCTTCACACCTTGGCTTTCGCAACGTTCATTTCATCACCATTACCGGTCTGCGCATGACCTAACTTTTCGACATGCAATTTCGAGACTTTGCGCCTTCGGCGGCGCTTGTCACGTCGCTGCTAGCTATTCCTCAGCTGGCTTCTGCCTTCTACCTCCCCGGCGTCGCTCCAACTACCTACAAGGAGGGAGATAAGGTTCCTCTTTACGTCAATAGCATCAAGCCCGTCGACCGATCCCAAGACCCGCGACTTCACGCCGTTGTTTCGTACGACTACTACCACCCTGCCTTCCAATTCTGCAAACCCAAGGATGGCCCTCAATATGTGTCAGAAAGTCTGGGCAGTATTCTCTTTGGAGACCGTATCATGACCTCTCCTTTCGAGCTTATCATGGGCAAGAACGAAACCTGCAAGCCTCTGTGCGACGTAACATACACTGAGAAATCGGTCAACTTCGTCAAGAGCCGCATCGAGCAGGGCTACAGTTTGGAATGGCTGGTAGACGGACTGCCTGCTGGTCAAGAGGTGCTCGATCAGTTGACTGGTACTACCTTTTACAACCCCCGTTTCTTGCTGGGCCAGGACGATAAGGATGACAACGTTCTTTTCAACAATCACTACGAAATCCTTGTCGAGTATCACGAGGTCAACAAAGATCCCAACCAGCGCCGTGTCGTTGGTGTGATTGTGCAACCTAGTTCCAAGGAGTATGGCGGCAAAGCTGATTGCGCCAACCACCCGCCCATTGTTCTGTCTGGAAAGAAGCAGCCTGTGGCTTTCAGCTACAGCGTTTTCTGGCGCAAGTCTGAAACTGCTTGGGCAACTCGCTGGGATAAATATTTGCACGTTTTTGACCCCAAGATTCACTGGTTCTGGCTTATTGACACCGCCATCATCGTCGTTATCCTCGTTCTCACCGTTATGTCTATCTTGGTGCGCGCTCTCAAGAAGGATATTGCCCGCTACAACCGACTGGACCAGATCGACTTGGATGACTTTGGTGGTACTTCGGTCGTCGAGGATGGCGTGCAGGAGGATTCTGGCTGGAAGCTTGTTCACGGTGATGTCTTCCGAAGCCCTTCGCGCCCTCTACTCCTCTCGGTTCTGGCAGGCAACGGTGTCCAGCTGTTCTGTATGACAGGCTGCACTATTCTTTTTGCCCTGCTCGGTTTCCTATCCCCCTCTAACCGTGGATCACTCGGAACTATCATGATTCTTATGTACACTGTTCTGGGCTTTGTTGGTGGTTATGTCTCTGCTCGAACCTACAAGGCCTGGCAGGGTGAGGCCTGGAAACTGAACATTGCTTTGACCCCTGTCCTGGTTCCTGGCATTGTCTTCTCCAGCTTCTTCCTCCTGAACCTCTTCCTTTGGGCTAAGCAGTCATCAGGCGCGGTTCCTTTCACCACCATGCTTGTGATTGTCGCCATCTGGTTCATTATCTCCATTCCTCTCTCTTTTGGTGGTTCTTGGCTTGGATTTCGTTCTCCTCAATTCGAGCCCCCTGTTCGCACCAACCAGATTCCTCGACAGATTCCTCCTGTGAGCACTTACCTCAAGCCTATTCCCAGCGTGCTCATTGTCGGTCTTCTTCCCTTTGGTGCTATCTTTGTCGAGCTTTTCTTCATCATGAACTCGATCTGGTTCAGCAGGATCTACTACATGTTTGGTTTCCTCTTCCTCTGCTATGGCCTCATGATCGTTGTCTGCGCTGCCGTCACTATCCTCATGGTGTACTTCCTGCTATGTTCTGAGAACTACAACTGGCAGTGGAGGTCTTTCCTCGCTGCTGGCATGAGCGGTGGCTACATCTTCATCAACTGTATTCTGTACCTCATCACAAAGGTCAGGGCGACGAGCCTGGCTGGCATTGTGCTCTACTTGGGTTACAGTGCCATCATCTCATTCCTCTTCTTCATTCTTACAGGTAAGTTTCTTCTTCATTATGTTAGCGATACGATTCTAACTTGCTTTCAGGCGCCATCGGCTACTTCGCCAGTTGGTGGTTCGTTCGTAAGATCTACTCGTCCATTAAGATCGACTAGACGGGTGTTCACGCCAATGCTACGACAGAATGGACTATCAACGACGAGTGACTTATGAAAAAGAGACGGAATGTGTGTTTGTAACAATACATGTACGACCAGCGTCTGGAATTTTTGCTATTACCATGGATCATGCCTTGAATTGCAACCAAGGGTGAAGCGGCGAGATCATGGTGATAAGGCTCCGTGGTGTTGCATCAGTTCGCTGCGTGTATGGAGTAAATTCAATTTTCATTTAGACGGGTATCAAAATCAGGGTATGGCCCGACATAGCTGAGCCGCGTTGGCTATTGATGAGGAGGGTCATAGGTTCTCCATTATTTTTAAGCTTGTTATAGATATCAAAAATCGGTTGGCTTATCCGTCTTGGCTCAATCATCATCGTCGTCGTCATCCAAATCATCCAAGTTAGTAAACTGGAACTGGGCCTTCTGCTGTGGAGGTCCAGTAGGACTCCTCTGTTCGCCAGGAGCAGCTGGGCCGCCGACCAGGCTTGCGCGCCTCCATGCCTCTTGATCCTTCTCCCTCTGTCGTTCTCGCTCGATGCGCTGGCGCTCGCGTTCTTCGCGGATTTTCTTCTCGCGCTCTTCCTGGGCAATACGGTCCTCCTCTTCCTTCTGCTTCCTCTCCTCTTCCTCGAGACGCTTGCGCTCTTCTTCCTCCGCGGGATCATAGCCCTTAGGGTTGATGCCCTGCTCCAGCAGGACTTGGTTAGCAGCAAGTGCACCTGCACCGATTTGAAGATCGTTAGGCCAGGGGAGGAAGATCTGGTCGGTCAGGGGGTTCAAGAACTGAGTCCACTCGCTAGGTAGACTGGTGTTCGCGGACATGGAGGACTGTTGGGTTGCGGGTTCTTGCGACACATGCGGTGTGCCGTTCATGACTGCTGGGCTTTGAACCTGCGATGATGGGGGCGCGGAGGGTGTCATGACAGATGCGGTTTGAGAATCGGGCCCAGGCGTTTGGCCGTCTGGCGTGGGCGGCACAGCTTTAATGGTACCCGCTGGGGGCATAGTCGTCTTGCTGATACGTCGGGCATAGTTGAGCAATTCTTCGTAGGCAATAGGATAACTCTGAGCCGCGGGAAAGGTAGTGGTATGTGTCGTTACGATATCCTTCCGGGTGGTTGCGAGGTTGGAGAGAGTGTCGCGGATCTGGGCATCGAGAGCTGTTGAAGACTCGCGGAGCTGCTGAATGCGCAGGTAGTTGTTCTGATGGGTTTGTACTGGGGCTGACGTCAGTCGCAAGAACAAATGGTTTCTGGAAACAAAGACGAGATACCTTCTTCCAAGCCTTTGCTCAGTTCAATATCAGCTGCATCGAGTTCTGCAGCTTGCGGTGTGGAAGGATGATATTTGGTAACTGAGTCGATCAGATTCGCAAGTGCTCTCTCTAGTCGCTCAAAGCGACCGTCGATGTAAGTGTCCATCACAAGCTCGTTGGCAGATGAGCGCGAGCTGTTGAGACAAAGAGAGTCGATCAGTACTAAGGTAAATAAAAGATAGTTGACTTCAAGGCAAGGCTGCTAGAGCAGGCCAAAGCTTCAAAGTGAAGTGGGGCACTGAGATGTACTGTCATTGGTTGATTGCCTCAGAGCTTCTTTGAAGCCTGAGGCCAAACAAACCCGATCTTTCCCGTTCGGCAAACTCGCGCAACCAAATCAAGGCCCTTCTTTTACGACGACGAAATCGACGAGCAATTGAACGACGAAAAAGGCTTCCACCGCCCCACGATCCAAGATGGTTTCCTACGTACGTCCGAACCTTTCGACCCAGCTGCCAGAACGGGCTTTTCGCAATCGACAATGGCTCTCTCGGCGTCTTCAACATCGCGTGCAATCGACTGACCTGATTCTCAATAGACTCCCATCCGCATGGCGGAATTCAAGAGCGCCTACGGTCCTAAGTACGTTCATTCTCTCTATCCGAACCTCGATACGTCGAATACGAAGCCGCCGGTTACTGCATGAGCGAACTGCGGCCCTGAATATCGAATGATGGTTGATATCGAATGATGACGTTGGCTAATGCTATGAAATAGGTACCACTCCCAGCCTAACGTTGCTGGCTTCACTGTGCAGTCTGCCTTCAGAATGTGAGTGCATCCCCAAACTCCAACGAAGTCGATCGAAAACCGAGAGCATGCGAACGAGTCGAACCCACCATCTCCCTTCCGTTTCCCCGAAGTCCTTGGATCAACAACCACGATTGAGATGGACCTGATGAACGAAGGAAGATTGGGAGTGGAATCGACAGCGAGACTCGGCGGAAGAGTGTATTGTTATGCTACGAACAGTTACTGATCGAATGACGCAGCGGCTCCCGTCTTGCCATGTACGGTGCTCCCGCCGTTGTTGGTGTCCTTCTCTTCGCCAACGGTATCCCCCGTGTGCAGCGCGACATCCTCCAGGTACGATACCACACATGGATCATACATCTAGAACTACGATACTAATTCCTATGCAGAAGATCCCCTTCCTCGGTGGTTACTTCCGAAAGGAGGTCCACCCCGCCGACAACGTAAGTTCTCTACAGATATTACGGGCCATTGGAGTCATTCACTAACTGCGTGTAGCCCTTCTAAATCAACTGGTGGATTGCGGAAGATAGACGTTGTTCAGCGCCCGTGCCGGCTCTCCTTGTATAAGATATTCCAAATAGACGTGTTCTGAGCCTTAAATTTTGCTGTGAAATGTACGGCCTGTGATTGGCTCGCGCTTAAGTGGTTGAAGAGCCGTGGGTAAGCCATGAGATGAATGAGATATTGTTGGCCAACTTGTGATTGCACATATGAAGAAAGGGTATAATTAAAGATCTTCTCTATGATTGGCCCGCTTTCCGTCCTTGTAACTATTGCTGGATACGCTCCCAAACACAATACATAGGTAGTTAGCCGTATTGTTCATGTTCCTTATCCACATGAGGTACAGTGCATGTAAACCACTGCGAAGCACTGTCTTCTCCCCTATGCACGTCTCATCTGTCTTATACCAACTCTAAGCTCCCGCCGTTCACTGCATACGAACCTGTTCTTTTCTCACTTATCTCTTATCAACAAAAATTCTCCGTTTCTCCAGGCCATGAGAGGCTTTCATTCATTTCAGTGCTAATTTCTACACGACGTGGCCGACTGCCGTGGTGAACACCTGTCAAGATGGAATCGTCGTCGCTCTCATTCTGGGCTGCGTCAAGCGGCCTCGTTGTGCTACCTTTTTGTTTCTGGCTTTCGAACAAGACCGGAGGATCGAACTCACAATTAAGCGCTCTGCTCTCTTTCTCGCTCGCTGCCACTTGTTTTTCTTGGCTGTATATAGTCTCAGCCGTGGTACCTGAGCCTTACCTGGTAAGCCTTCTCATCTCCTTGTGTATTACACATATTAATATGAGACAGGATGAGGTCTTCCATATTCCCCAGGCCCAAAAATACTGTCAAGGCAGGTTTCAAGAGTGGGATGACAAAATTACCACGCCTCCAGGCCTGTGAGTCTCAATGCGCAAATGCCTACCCTATTCTCGTGCTGATCGAAACTCAGTTACCTTCTGTCTCTGCTGCTACCAGGAGTAGTGCGGCCTGATGGGTCTCTAGGCGGATATGTCTGTGATGTAAAGAGTCTACGAGCTGCCAACGCCATTGCGTTGATGATTCTAGCCTACTTGGCCTTACAATGTCGCCGTGGGATTGAGGCACGTCTCTACGAGGCTCACTCTTCGACGAAGCTGCGTGGTACTTCGCAATATGCACTTCACACTGCCTTCAACATTGCCCTATTTCCGCTTCTGTTCTTCTTCTCTGGGCTATATTATACCGACGTTGCGTCTACTGCAGCCGTCCTGGTCGCATACTTGAACCACTTGAAGCGCGCTGGACGAGATCAAAGTTCGATTTTGAGTGATCTTACAACGGTATTCCTTGGGGCTTTCACATTACTGTTTCGGCAGACAAATGTCTTTTGGGTGGTTGTTTATATGGGTGGCTTGGAAGCCGTTCATGCTATCAAGACGTTGCGGCCGGAACGAGTTGATCAACCAGTCATCTTAACACTGTTTGAGCAGATCAAGTACTACGCTTGGAGATACTCTCTTGGAGATATTCATGACCCGCCGTTACATATGATATGGCCAGATGGTGAGCCGATTTCTCCCCCCCAAAAAAAACCTACAGGCTCTATACTAACTCGCAATCAGACATGGTCTTCTGTGTCCTAAGCCTGGGTATCGCAGCAATCTGTAACCCAATCCGGGTCGTTCGACAGATATGGCCTTATGTTGCCGTTCTGGTCTCATTTGGAGCCTTTGTCGCTTGGAATGGCGGTGTTGTGCTTGGTAAGTTCTTTGCTATTACCCCTTGTGTCTGTGACTAACGAGGAGTAGGAGATAAATCCAACCATGTCGCTACCATTCACCTTCCGCAGATGCTCTATATCTGGCCCTTCTTTGCCTTCTTCTCCCTGCCACTCCTTGTTCCATACGCCTTACCCTTTGCAAACGTCCTACTTCGTATACCCTCGTCTGTCCAATTGCGCAAATCAGCTGCTGAGCCAGCCCCTGAACGTGATGCTGAGCCAGTGTCTTCTTCATTTTCGTCCAGCAAGTCCCGAAGATCAAAACAGACCTCTGGGCGCGCCTCTGCAAGAAACCCGACGGCCGGTACTTCGGACAACAACCAACCGAAGCAATCCAAGGCGTTACAAATGGTCGACTTCATCTTTGGTAGCAAGATCGTCATCTGGCCCCTCTACCTCCTTGCGACTATCCTACTCTCGATCGCCATTGTCCGTTACAACACTATCATCCACCCGTTCACCTTAGCCGACAATCGTCATTACATGTTCTACATCTTCCGATACACAATCCGACGATCTTCTTGGATCCGATATGCTCTTGTTGTGCCTTACAGCTTTGCCCGCTGGATGTCATGGGGCACCATGGCTGGCTGCTCGCAATGGTTCTGGATCGTCCATGAGCCTGCCTGCTCAGCGCATTATAGGGGGCTAGGAAATCCACCATTCCTAAGCTATCCATTCTTCATTAATCGTGGTTTCACGCCGCGACAGACTAAGGCTGAATTTCCAACTAAAGTTAAGGATTCTTCTTTTCAAGCATCCAAACAGCAAGAATTGAGCAAGGCCTTGGAAAAGGATCCTCTTCTAGCTTCTGTCGAACCAGCTTCAACCTCAACTGGCCTCATATTTCTGCTCGCTACGACACTGTCACTCATGACAGCTCCGCTGGTAGAGCCGCGGTACTTTATCATTCCGTGGGTAATGTGGAGGTTGCTCGTGCCAGCGTGGAGACTCCATGATCATGGCATTCATAATGACGCTACTGATAGTCTGGCGAGACACCCAAAGACCAGGCCCTTGTTTCTTTTCTCCCAGCGCTATGATCTGCGTCTTATCCTTGAGTCGTTTTGGTTCATCGCTATCAACGCGGCTACCGGCTACATTTTCCTCTGCAAGCCTTACTTGTGGAAAGCGGAGGACGGGACCCTACTCGATGAGGGTCGACTTCAACGGTTCATGTGGTAATCTAGACTCGAGGTGCAAGATACTCATATAGATAGGAGTTTGCAAAAAATACTCTTTTTGTATTTTCGTCTTTGTGGACGCATGCCCTAATATTTCTGAGAAGCTCGTTCATGTCTCGTGTAAAATTCCCAAGCACTGAACGCCGTACCCATGGCCTCAAACCCAGACCAGAACCGTAACCATAGTCATACCCAGTTGATTCGGTGTCGAGTCTCTTCCATACATGAAATGACCCTAATGCTCTATGTACCGTAGAGGGCTTCTCATGTAGGTAGTGATTGATACACGCCGGTATCTTCCATCCAGTAGTCGTTTAAAATCATTCATAAAATATTTCGGAGTGTTTCGCGTGCTTATAAACTCAGACGATCCAAACTTAGGCCATCGTTACTTCTCACACGGCGGATGACGCCCAACTTGAAGAACTTCTCTTCACCGCCAGGAGTGCGGCCACCAATATACCACTTGTCGGCGCCTATCACATCGCGGAACCCTTCACTGCTGCTATCGCTCCCACGGCGGCCAGATGATCCGGGGATAGGGATAGCGGCGCCGTTGCTGGGGGAGGTAGACGTTGAGGGCGAAGTGGTAGAAGTGGCGTTGCGGGGAGGGCGGATGGCGACACTGGAGGTATTTGGTTGTTGAGGCTGTTGTTGATGATGGTGGTGATGATGATGTGATGATGAAGTTGCTGATGAGGATGAAGGAACTGAGGAGGCTGCGGCAGATGTCGCGGATGTATCGCGGGCGTGCTTGTTTGGTTGTTGATGTTGATGAGTGGATGATGTCGAGATGGAGGGGCCTTGAGGACGGAAGGCGGCGAGGAAGGAGGAGAGGAAGTACGGACGTTGTGAAGGCATCGTTAAGTATTGTGTCGGTGATGTGAAAGGTTGGTGTTTTGGTCGCTGGTAGGACTAGGACTCGGTGAGTAGCCGAGCGACGATCCGAGTCGAGTCGAGGCGAGTTGATTCGGAAGCGAGAGCAAAGGTCAAGGTACGTCAAGATGCTGATTGTCCAGCAGCGAAGGGCTCCAGTCCCTTTAGAATGACTGATTGATTCAACGTGTCGTGTCGTGCTGTGTCGAGACTGACGTCGATTGCTCTTCGCGGGGTAGGGGTATATAGGTAGTAGAGAGGAATATGATGTGGAGTCGAGATTTGGAAACAGTCCGGGGAGGCTCCCGTTTATCGCATGGTGGTCGGTGGTCGGTGGTCACTGACGTCGAAGGTTTTTTGGTGGATGGGATGGCGGAGGAGGAGGAGGGGTGGTTCCCCCCAGTGCCAGTGCCAGTGCCTTTAGTGGGGATCGATCAATCAAAGCAAATGGAAGTGGCCGGTAAAACCCGGAGTCCGGGAACGTAATGCTAATGGTAGGGTTACGATAGGCTAGAGGGTATAGTGCCGCTTTAACGTGCAACCAACAGCTTCTACTTCTAGGCACTTTAGCACTGTAGTCAGACAGTTTTCTTCGATAACCGCCAAAAAAAGAAAAGAAGGAGGCTCGGCTGGGCTTGCACTAGTTGAGTTGAAAATGCGGAGAGAGGGTTTGGAAGATGAGGGTAGGATTTGCCGTGATTGGATGTGGTGGTTGAGGATGTGGTTGATGGCTGAGAAAAAGGTGTGCAACTGGCGGTTATTTTGTTAACAAAAGGTTTAGCTGAGTTGCTGTTACTTTGACTCTGCTAGTAAGTGGCTGTCTTGACTCGTTAAAAACACTATCTATCATGACTGCTATTT
Organism: Fusarium stilboides; assembly: GCA_014822085.1. Classification (NCBI taxonomy): domain Eukaryota; kingdom Fungi; phylum Ascomycota; class Sordariomycetes; order Hypocreales; family Nectriaceae; genus Fusarium; species Fusarium stilboides. The sequence goes on from JAASAY010000136.1 coordinate 45,058, forward strand.
GATATAAAGGCCTTTGAATACTTCAATTGTTTGATTGTATTGTTAACCTGTACTGACTGAGTATCAATAGCATGCCCCTCATCCATTCATCCGTCTCACCAGTCCCTCTGCCATCACATTGTTGGACATCACACACCCATTCATTCGTTGGAATCATTTTGGAAAAAGAAAAGAAATAGGTCAGCCTACATGAATCCCATCAATGCCCAGACTTTCCCATGCACATCTCCCATCTAGAACCAGAAAGCCAGAGTGGTGTATGGCAGCTTCACCAGCTCTCGAAGATCACTTCCGGTTTCTTCAAGCATAGGCAGGACTAGCTCACAACAGGCACAAGAGTCATAACCCTGTTTTCATCCTTTGTTTGGCATCCCACGTTTTCGGTCTTGGGCATCGCGATGATGGCACTCGTGTTTTAGCTGCGATAGATAGATTCTCTGATCCTAACAGCATAACTGCATTTATTACGCTTACGCTTCCAAATGCAAAGCATCATCCACTCGTTCCCGTCTTGTTCCCGCTCTTAAAGCAGCGCCTTCTCCGGACTCCGAGTCGTCGGGTCAAAGGCTCCTTGTGACAGGACAGGTGGGGGACAAGCTGAGATGTGAACATGACATGATCTGATTATTTATTGACGCTGCAATACTTTTGGATTGGTGATCAAGTGGCTTACACCGATCGGATTATCTGCACCTACCGTGTCAGATTAATTATAGCAATTGTTTAATTGATCGCTGAAGAAAAGAACCGTTTACTCGACTTGAACCTGCATCCATAACCAACGAGTGGAGATTACCTAAGGTCTCGATGATTGATCATGTTGTTGGTCTGCCTCGGTTAAAGTTGTGCTTGTCACGATGTCCAAACTACCTTACCCTGGATATCCGAGGCATGACAATGACACTTCCTTCTACTCGTGCATTGACCATATCATACTAACTACTATCCAATGTTAGTCTCGATTGTTCAACTCAACTACTTGGCCACGCTGTGTTACTCCCCGTCGCATTCGTTGAGCCTCAGTCTATACCAACGCCTCTCAACAAGCCATAGCGGTGTAGACCCCTCCCTGTCCGTACCCATATACCCCTCCACACAAAAAATCAACGTAGAAGCACACCAAGAAATCGTCAATTACCCGTGCAATCTTTCCATGTTTCCACTTTCGTGATACTTCACCTGTTAAGATCATCGTTAGCCATGGTCAGTTTCAAAGCTCGAATCCTCAGTTGGCTCGTGTGGTTCTGGTTCAAGGGTACATGGCAATCCGCCATAGGCCTCAACAATCGCATCACCAAGGAGCGACAACATCCCGAGCGTGTACCTCCAAAACGTCTTTACAGAGAATTTTGTGTTGAAGAAGCAAAGAGACCAGGTCACATCGCGCCTTATACTGTTTATACTGTCTCTCCAAAAACAGAAACTCCAACTCGTGGCCGTATCCTGTATCTCCATGGCGGCGGCTTCGTCTTTGATATCACGCCTCAACATTGGGAGCTTGTGGCTCAACTTGCACGACGTCTGAATGCTACAGTTACTGTGCCTCTATATCCGCTTGGGCCAGAGACTTCTCTTATGAAGATGTACGAGTTCGTGCAGCCGCTCCACGACGAACTCGCATCAGCTCCAGACCAGACGCCTTTCTGGATCATGGGTGATTCAGCCGGAGGAACAATGTCGCTCGTTCTTACACAAAGGGCGAAGATGGCTGGACGTCAGATTGCTCAACGTCTTGTGCCTATTACACCATGCACTGATTCTAGTCTTGTCAACCCTGACCTGCACAAGGCCGCGCTTAAGGATCCTTGGCTTGACGTTCCTGGTATTGCAGAGATCACACGGCTCATCTGCCCAGAGATGAATACTAAGCATCCCAACGTGAGCCCCATATACGGCGACCTGAGGCTGCCGCCAATGCTGGTGTTTGCAGCAGGACAGGATCTTCTGACGCCTGATACCAAAAAGATGGTTGATATGGCAAAGGAGAGGGGCACGCGGGCCGAGCTGGTCTATGGAGAAGGCATGATTCACGTGTGGCCGATTCTGCCAATCTGGGAGGGAAAACAAGCCATCGACAAGATGGTTGAGTGGCTCGAACAGGAGAAATGATTTGTTTTGGTTGCCTTCGGTATTGGCGTTGGGTTAGGGGCTTGGGAGTGCGGCATGAGGACGATACCCCTAGTTGGATGTGTTTCTTCTATATGAGATTTAGATACTCCTTGCGACCAGCCTGGAAAACTCGCGAGGAACAGTACATGTTATAGTTTATAGTATATTTGAAGTGAAAATATGCGATCACCAGGCGCTATTTGAAACAGGCTATATATAGAATTCAACCTATATATGCTGCCGATTCTGAACTCCATGCATCCATGTCAATTTGTCATAAGTGGATGACAACTCAGCCTCGACGTGTCCTTGTTTCGTCGTATAGCATTCGGCATCCAGTAACTCAAGCATTGCTGGTCATAGAAACACGAGGTTTCTCAGCCCGAAGGACATGAAGGTTGACTTCTATACTCATGATAACCTATGTTAGCGTGAGACCTATGCCTGCCACTTTGCCACTATGTCTTTATTTATACACCTTCAACTTCAAGACACAGCTCGCAAAAGTTAATTGGCTAGGCCGATCGATACGTCTTCATCCTGCAGATATAGCATGACTGGCAAGTAACCATCTTAGCTAATCAGAATGATGAACCCGTAGGGCTGTATAAACATACATACAGTTACCCGGCCTCTATGTGGAGATCAACATGGATTTCATGTTGAACAACGGCCCCAGTCCTTGTATCTGACTTGTTCCTCGATGTCGTGCTTCTGAATATGTGCATCCTTCAAACACCGGGAGTCTGAGGCACATAATGCAAACATATTGATGTGAACTTGAAAAGTCGGTAAGAACAACCATCTGTAAAGATATAAGATGCAAAAGTAAGTGGCTGGCCTCGTAACATGCCGTGAAATGACATCTGTAAGACGAACCGCAAGGCTGAGTATATGCTTCTCCAAGTCCAAATCGACCATGACAGATGACATTCAGGGTCTTGGTAGCATCGCCCCGGCACCAGTCCCATCACCGACCTCACTGTAGTGTCAGCCCCTGGTCCTTGGTGACATCTCGGTAATCTACCGTGTTTAGTCGATCTCAATACAAGGGCTTCCTTGTAGATCAATGCTTTGACAACTGGGGGCCCAATGCGTGGCCGGCAAGCCGCATCTTCCAAAAAAGGTATTCGTCTAGCATTGTTCCGAGATACGACATGTTTCTTTTAAGGCTGCTCCGGAGATTGCCACAGCATTGACTCGAAAACGGATGCTTCTGAGGTATCATTGCAGGCTTGTCGCAGTGGTGAAAGGTTCAGCCTGATTGCGATATAGCCACACATGTTGACACAAAGCCGTCCTGTCTCGAGTCGCCCCCAGATAACAGCCCATTGAGCCAATAATACCCACCAACACTTTATCCTTTTGGAAGCTGTGCCACATATCGAAGAAAGCAAGCCAGCCCCACGGCCTTGATAGCTCCGGCGAGGTGAATGCATCATGCCTGCCAGCCTGGCTGCAGTGAATGCCACCTGCCAGGTGTCTGGCACTGCCATGACGGCCGGCAGTCCAAAACAACAAGATGTATCTGCCGTCAACTTGACTGCTCCAAACTTTGCAGATTCATCATCTTACTTTCCTTGACAATTCGATTCTTGCTGATTTGAATTGACCTGATCGTCTCATATCTTGGTTGCTTCCTCCTCCGGTTACGCTGAACGACTCCCTCGAGAGTATAAGGATGTACGGCTCGTCAAACTTCCCACTGGCGATACCGCCCGTTCTGCCCTTGATGCCTTCTCTTCTCATGAGTTTGGTGATCTTGGGTCTGATCGCGTTGAGCGTCATCGTCTTCAACGTTTTTGTATACCCCTTCCATGTATCTCCTCTTCGACATCTCCCTGGACCTACCGTATGCACTGTTCCCTCGATCACTCGCTTCTCCTTCGAATTGTGTTGCTGATGTAGACAAGGACAACGCCTTCTTTCTTGGCCAGGCCCCAAAGTTCCTTCAGGTTTCTTGGTTCCCCGAACTTTTTTGCAAATGGTCTCGCGAGTTTCCCGAGGCGCCTCTGATTCGATACCTAAACTTTGCCAACGGCGAGACCCTTTTTGTGAATAGCATCGAGGCGTACAAGCAGGTGCTCCAGACTAAGAGTGCCTCATTCGTGAAGCCCGCCTTTGCGAGAGAATTTGCGCATGAGATTATCGGTGATGGGCTTCCTTTCGTTGAGGGAAAGCTTCATAAGCTGCGTCGAGCGGCCATCAGTCGTAAGTATTCCCGTCGTAAGTGGTGTCCAGAAACTAAAGCTTATTTTGAAAGAACCATTTTCGACACCCCGTGTCAAGTCTTTCTTTCCAACTGTTCAGAGAAAGGCTGAACAATTGATTGGTGTTCTAACTGAACAACGAAACGAGAACGGCAATGTTGAAGGTCAGTGCCGCCCCTTGATCCTGTGACTGAGCTGACTCGGCTGGCAGTTGAAACCAATATCTGGAAAGCAGTCCTTGATGTGATTGGACTCGAAACATTTGGTCTTGACCTTAACCATCTCGAATCTGACGAATCTCCTTTGTTCGACACATTTACCAGGATGATGCATCCATCTGTGGTTGGCCATGTTGTCAATTACTTGAACTCGATTGTCCCGATTCGACAACTTGTTCCAATCAAAGAATGTATCGAATTCACCCAAAGCTGTACCCGGGCCCGAGAGTTCATTGTCGGTCTGGTGGCCATTCGACGCAAATGGTGTGAACAAAGCCAGGAGAAACAGGCGGTAAACCGGGATGCTCTTCAGTGCTTGTTGGAACACTCCGACTCATCTTGGAATGATAAGAACATTGTCGAATACGTGAGTAAATCAGAACCCTCTATGCAGATTTTGAGCTGACGTCCTGGGTCTAGATTTTGAATCTCTTGGTTCTTGGTGAGTACACCCACTACCGCGAGATGTTTCATGCTGACTGATTTGTCTGTTATAGGACATGATACAACAGGTTGTTCGATCACATGGGCTGTTCATGAACTCTCACACCGGCCACAATGCCAACAGCGTCTGAGAGACGAGATCGTTAGTTTGGACAGCACTTGCGCCACGCCCGACTTTGACGACATTGACAAACTCCCGTATCTGCACAACTTTGTGCGCGAGGTTCTGCGACTCTACTGTGCCGGTAAGTAGTTGGAACGACAAGAAAGACGATTTGCTAACGTAGATAAAGTCGCAATGGCACCGCGCCAAGCTACCCAGGACGTTGAGATCGCAGGTGTCATGATCCCCCAGGGAACCGTGATCCAACTCTCACCAGCTGTCATGAACACGCACCCTTCAATCTGGGGACCTACCGCACAGAAATTCGACCCCGACCGTTGGAACGACCTTACGGGTGATGCAACGAGCGCCTACGCTTTCGAGACGTTCCACAACGGCCCGCGCATGTGCATCGGCAAGCAGCTGTCCATCATGGAGATGAAGGTGATGCTGGTCGAGATGGTGCGAAGATTCAGAATTGAGAAGCCTTTTGGAACCGAGGATAAACCAGTTGAAGTCGCGGGACCGACTTTTACGCTGCGACCAAAGGACAAACTGGTTGTGCGCTTGGTGGAGGTGTAAGTGTAAGATCCAAGTTTTGGATTCAGCTTTGGAGAGTGGATGACTACTATACGTAATATAGAGAGAGCAAGAGTACCTTACTCGACAAAGACACGGCTTAGACATACCTAGACAGACATTGGATGCTGCAGGAAAGCAAAACGGAATTCAATTTAGACGATGAAGCAAACAAGGAAGTCATGATGTACGAGTTTTATGATAGCATTGAACTGATTTGGTAACTCATTACAAGGATATATCATGACAGACAGAGCCAACACTTCTCATGATGAACCCCCCATACCGTAGTAGCTTTATTATTAGGCCATAGCTCCCGTCCTCACCCCGCAATTCTCGGCCTCAATTAAAATGTCCCGCCCGTTTCTCGAACTTTCCAGGGCACCAGCGCTTAGAAATCCAATCATAAGTTCCATTTACCCCTTCCTAAAGTCAGGGTCCTTTCCAAAATAACGTTGGTGTCATCGTGGGTTGCTGGAATCATTGACTACCTAACTTGTCCAGCTGTACAACTTTGGTTATCGACTCTTGAGTAGCACCATCTATCTACTAGACGACTGATATAATTCTCTTGCTTGCGTTGATTTTCGCCTCTGAATTACTTGCCTAGTTCCAGTTCTACTTGTTTGGTTTCTCATTTCTTTCATTCATTTTCTTTACGAGTATTACAGCCTTGATTGACGCGGACTGCTGCCCGAAGCGCCCGAACGATACTCGGGCCTCATCACACCGAATCTATTACAACACCACATCAAATCTCACCACATTCTCATACATTTAAAGCAATCATGTCGAGATCACTTCAACTCAAAGAGGAAGGCAACAAATGCTTCCAATCAGGCGACTATGTCGGCGCCGACAGTCTCTACTCCAAAGCGTGAGTGAGCTCATTTATACCTACAAAGGCGCAGAACGGGGTGATTCTGACAATGGCTCTCGCCCCCAATAGCATCATCGCCGATCCTAAGAGCCCAGCTCTATATACCAATCGCGCCATGGCCCGTCTTAAGCTCAACTACTGGGATTCTGTCATCACCGACTGCGACGCATGTCTGCAGCTAGCGCCCGACAACATGAAAGCTCGCTACTACCTTGCCCAGGCACAGCTCGCTCTTCGCGATTACGACGCTTCGCTCGCGAGCGCTCTGCACGCGCATAAGCTATGCGCTGCCACAAACGATCGCTCACTCGCCGCTGTCACGAACCTCGCCCTTCGCTGCAAGAAGGAGCGTTGGGACGATCGCGAGAAGAAGAGAATGCGCGAGGCCAAGGATCTTGAGAGGGAGGTGCTAGAGCTTTTGGGCAGAGAGAAGGATGCGGCGCTGGTGGAGACAGACGACGGTATGGAGAAGCAAGAGATTGAGGAGGAGAGCGAAGCTAAGATGGAGAGGATGAAAGACATCTTTGAGAGGGCGAGGGCGGATGCCGAGAGGAAGAGAGAGGTACCTGACTGGGCGATTGATGATATCAGCTTTGGCTTCATGGTTGATCCCGTCACGGTAAGATCTTTGTCAGACCATACCTTGGTTATAGACACTAACTGGCTTCCACAGACAAAAACTGGAAAGTCGTATGAGCGCTCATCTATCATGGAGCATCTCCGACGACACCCGAGTGATCCTCTAACCCGCGAACCTCTTGTGGCTTCTGAGCTGCGGCCAAACTTGGCGCTGAAGCAGGCCTGCGAAGAGTTCCTTGAGCACAATGGATGGGCGGCTGATTGGTAGAGGCCAAGATGGAAAAGAAGCAAGGAAATCAACGATCAAGCGAATCCACGGGGCGGCTAACTGATTGAAAGTTTGGAGTTTAAGGCGTCGAGTATGGTATATATCATGCTTTCTTTCGCATTGCGCGGCGTTATTGAGAATCATGAATTGCAAGAATAGCCACTGGAAATGATGCTGCAGTATATTGAATTTCTTGGAATGAATGAATACATTTGATACTGCTAGAATCATTGCACACAGCATAAAACCCATAAGCAGCCTTTTTAACGTCATACAACTGATCTTGATTCATCATGTCATGTTGCTATCCTCCACCGACCCGGCTTCATGTCCCACAGCAGTTTTGTATATACAGGTAGTCATCAAGCTCGCGCTCCGTCCAAGACGTATCTATACCCTACCCAGGAGCAACGACATTATACAAGCGCTATGCAACCGAATGCCCCTAAGCAAACCAGTTACCCAAAAAAACAAACACCAACAACGCCGTGCATATGCATATTTCTACTCAAAATACGACTCCGAATGCCGCTTTTACCCAGCGGAATGGCCCCTAGAGAAATGCTGGGCCGGGCTGGCTATCGTCCTTGACGAGTCCGGCCCGCTCCTCCTCGGTTGGGTCCTCGACATGCGACGTTGATCTAGACGATGAGTGAGGCCGCCGGAACACATTATGGAATGAAAACTGACGACGTGTTGTGTCCTGGAGTGTTCCATGAGGCGGGGGCGTCGGAGGAGCTAGACTGTTGTTACTGCGGAATGACGCCCCTCGGTACTCAGTATCCTGACCATCAAACGCATGCTCGCGAGTTTGACCATAGTAAGCAGCGTGTTCTTCGTCGGCCTTATCCCGGGGGACAGCAATCTCAGTCAAAGGAACGGGATGCATAGGGCTTCGGGGACGGGGTTTGTCGTCGTCATGATCGGGCTCACTGGCGTGTCGACCTGAGAAATTGGTAAAGCCACGGGCTCGGCCACGAATAGTACCAGCTATACTCGAGAAGAGAGTGTTCCCGTCATTGTGGTTGCTGTTGTTGTTGTTGTTGTGATCGTCATCTTCGTCTTCGTCTTCGTCGTCGGCGGTGGGTGGAAACTGCGACATGCCTAGGGGCGGGTGCGGTCTTGGACTGCTCGGCGGTACGGCAAAACGAGGAGAGATGGGCGGAGGGGGCGATGCCATCGATCCGGCCCTCGAGCTGCTAATTGTTCCGGTCCTGAAAGTCATTGTTCTTCTTCTTCTCAAGCCATCCCATTCCCACTCGGGCTGCTGTCCATCCTCGCGAATAGGATCCATGGTTTCCATCATCATCTTTTCCTCGTGTAGTCGCTTGAGTTCCTCTGCTTCCATCCTAAGTCGTCGTTGAGAAATCTGTCGCACAATGGCAGCGGCTCCACGGATGGCATCAGCCTTAGGTTCCGTCTCTGGTTGTTCCTGCTCGGCAAGGGTCTGAATCTGGTCAAGGTCGCCATTGAAAACGGCAGCATCGGGCACGTCTTTTGCTGATTTTGAAAGCTGTAATAAAACTACTCCGGAACAAATCGTTAAGAAACCTAAAACAACGGTGACGATAGACTGGGCAGTGCCCTTGAAACCTTGGAATAGAATCGCTGATGTAATAATGGTCGTACTGGTAAAGTAGACATAATAAGTCGGAGTAACGAGGGCCGCATTATAGATGTTGAGTGCTTTCTATATGAAGTTAGTAACTGAGACAGAAGTGAGACCTGGGTTTCTTTCATACGTTGAGATAGATAATCTCCGTTAACAATGTGCCAATGACAAAGACAAAGAGAACCCAAAGGAACCACTCTTTGTATTGAGGTTCTCCACCAATCCAAGCAATGATAGCAGCGCCCAGTCCTTGGGTTGCTACGACACTCAACCCGCCGACCCAACTGCAAATGGAGATATAGACCAACATATTCTTGTTACCATATCTTGGTCCAACCCAGAACGCAGTGATAATAGAGCCAACTATGATGATCCCCGCATAAGTGAGAAAGCCTGGTGTTATAAAGTATTTTTGCATCTCCTGAATATCGCTGACAGACGAGGAATGGGGAGCGTTCATAACAATAACGACCGAGCCGACAATGCAGAGGAAGCAAGCGACCTTTCCAACCATGCTGAGGCGTTCCTTGAGGAAGATGGCAGACAGGATGGCGGTGATGACGACGGACAAGGCGCCCAGAGGTGTGACGAGAATGGCATCAGTGAAGGCGTATGCGACAAAGTTGCAGATTTCGCCAATGATCATAAGTGTCATGCCCGACCACCAGTAGAAGTTCTTGAGGTATCCATATCCTTCTCCAGCAATTTCATTGTATTTCTCGTTCGCGCGCAACAGGCCGACCTTCTTGAGAACGAAGGAGATGCCGATAAAGACACCAGAACCAATAGCCAGACCAATACCGACGGGCTTATAGAATCCAGGCCGATCACTTGGGTCGCCGCCAAGCCCGCCGCTTCGTGCAAAGATGTCGGCATCCATTGCGAGATGGATGTAGACGTAGGAACAATCGAGAGTCGGGGGACGAGAAGAGGAGAGCGGAGAGTCGAATTGGATATCTGAACTGGTTTAGGACCACATGTGCGATGGTGACGATGTCGGTTGCGGCAGCGACGAAGGTCTCTGGTTTATAGGGGTAGGCGAAGCAAACTCTAATAGAGGACAGGTAATAAAAATAAAGAATTGAAAGTATAAAACCAAGCGCAAATGTAACTGCAAGGTAGGGAATATACAGAATAAAGAGGTTTGAGAGAAACGAAGCAGTCCAGAACCTTGGATTTGGAAGTCAAGAAACCTTGGAAACGGCGTCGCACACACCAAACAAAGAACCCCAGCTTAGAGCTTGTGATGAAAGAGATGGATGGGTGGGCGCTCCTGAGACAACTTAACGAGGTACCTGTACTTGCTCCGCCCATTTAGGCGCTGCCCCCGCTGCAACTGCCAACTTCCAGCGATCCCAGCCAACCACCTCTCCCATACCCAAACAAGCTACAAGCTCCTGTTACCAGAGATCTTAGCGCCTACATCAGAGAAATCCCACAAGCCGTGCAGTTCGGCGTGTCAGTGACAGACAAACAGCCCGAGACCGAATGGACGTTGGGGCTCATTACAACTTCCTTGGCTGCCATTGATTACTTAGCGGGGGTCTTCCATGCTCTCACCGAGATGCCCAGGGCCATCACCCGCGCAACGGGCTCTTGGACCACTGACGGCCACTGTTCCCTAACGTCAGCATGATGGGATCAGCTCCTAGGAAAAGGAAAAGCCTATGACACCTGAACGTCTGCCTTTTCGAGCCTTTTGTTGGGCCGCCTTGATGACTTGGAGATATTTGATAGGGGTCCTGGTATCGATCGATTCTCGACCTGCCCATCTCGGCAAGCCATCGCGTCGCAGCACTGGATGCACCATGTACAGGTACTTTCCCTCAGCCCCCAAAAAGCCACTTACATACGTACTTTGAGTGGCTAGCGATGACGACAAAGCATTGCGCATCTCCTGGCCAAAACGTAGATTGACATCTTTTCCTGCCCATCGGAAACAGACTTTACTCAATATCCAAAGTTCTCTTGTCGGCAATTGACGCGCTGACAATCGACACGCTGACAGGACAGACCGCTTCAGCTCTGCTGTATCTCCAAATGGAGTGACGGAAGTGTTGACCGCCGAATAACGGACGTCTTTAACTGAGCTGATGGTGGCTATAAACTGTAGGCCAAGGCGGACTCTACTCAAGCGCATCCGCCAACGTGGGGTGGGTGTCCGGTAACGATCTAGACTTTGACTCTGGGGCTCATTCAGCTGTGAATGCGCACATATTCTCAACTGCCAGGGCGTAACGGGCTCTATTTCAGCTGTTCTGATACATCGCAGAGCCCCGTGTCCGTAGGAGTTTATAACATTCAGGTGTGGTCAGCAATATTGAACGATGATCCCCGAAGACTCCGGTTGCCATTCTGCCAACCACACACAAACTGATGAAACATTCATTGAACGTCTCGTACTTTAACAGCCAGCGAAAAGGCGGATGGAAGGGATTCTCCGCACCTATTTCTGTCTCGGGACGACTCTGCATGCACGCGACTCAGGCCGTTTCGCCTCCACGCACACCAATTGCACGCATGGTGTTTCAGAAAATGTCTCTTCTTTTCCCTTAGAGAGACGGATCGACAGCGAATCAACAAGTTTCAAGGTCTCTACTTGCAGGTGGGTCGATAGTCGACCGTTTCCGCCCGGCTGGACGCTCCGAATCAGCGTTTATTAGGGTCCATAACGGTTGGGGAGAAGCGAACGCCTACTAGGGCCCTTGATACGAACACGAATCTAGGGCTGCTGAAGATCTCATGTAGTAGTAGTACATACATAAGCTTAACATAGTCCCCAGTTGACCGCTCTTACAATAATGGGCAGATTCCAAAGAGTTCGGTCGATGATAGTACCATCCAAGGAGCCATGACTCTGTCACCAGACTGAACACAGCATACCGTCGCTGCAAGTTAACGGACCGTTTCTTCTGCATCTCCACGGCGTTTGAAATAGTCGAACAATATCAGATGGCTTACGCTAATGCATACAATGTTCCCTCGTTTCCTATCGTATCAAAGGGGTATCTCGATCTCATATTCATAAAATGGCCTATTCAGCTTCAAAATCCCATCTCTTGCTATTCCATCTCACTTCTTCTGAGCTGGAACAATCTCAGACAACCACTTGGTCACCCTCTCGTTAAGCGGTAGCTTGGTAGCTTCGCCAACTTGCTTAACAAACCTCTCCTTCAGAGTCTGGTAAGTCTTCTTCGCCGCATCTTCCTGCGCTTGACGAGCTCTCCATCTCGCCGTGGCTTCAGCCTCCCTCTTGTTGCGAGCCTCTCTTCGTTCCTTTATGCGCTCTGGCGGGATTTCCTTTCCGGTCATCTTCTGCACCTTCTCCCAAAAGAGGATATGCTGAGCCTCGTCCTCTTGACATGCGTTGTACATGACAGCTTCTAGAGGATTCCTGATCATGTGTTGGAAGACAATGCTGTACTCGTTTTTCTTGGCCGTTTTGGAGAACCTGAGGCCCATGTCGATGGCAGCCTTTGCCATATCCTCGGCGCCGGGGATGAACCAACTCAAATCCAGGAGAAACGTTTGCGCACCAGGATGGATTTCTGTTATTGGAAGGCCTTGGAGAAGGCTCCGAAGTCGCGTAGAAAGTTGTGAATTATGTAGTGAAGGAGATGCGCTCAGTTGTGTCGTCGCTGGGCCTTGCACATGGAGGGGTTTTGACACGGTGGAAGTGTCTATCCTCTGTCGCTTCGTAGAATGATCTCTTGAAGGAGCGCATGGTGTCTCATCGCGAGGCAAACTCCTCTTTCTGTTGATGGGCTTGGACTCATCGTTCTCAGCTGGCATATTATGGACCAGCATCAATAGGTCGTCCCACATACTTCCTTCATCTGGATAATCATCATCTTCGTCATCGTCGTCTTCCTCCTCTTCATCGTCTTCATCGTCGTCTTCCTCTTCTTCATCCCCATCTTCGTCATATTCTTCTTCATCTTCATAGCCCTCCACATCCTCATCCTCATCATAATATTCGTACTGTATCGAGTTAGCCCCAAATGCCCCTCAAGGATCTTGAAATTTTCAATACATACGCTGGTCGAGGCTTCTTCCTCATGCTGCGCCGCAATCATTACTGTCAAAAGCGCCGCAAGGTCGGCTCGCTCACTGTCCCGGATATCGTGCTTGATAATGTCCTCAATGACAATATTCTCGATAAGCTGAGAGTTAATCCCTGATCCTTCTGGATACGCGTTCTTTGGATACCACGACATTTTTCCCGGGCAGATTCCGACTGCGAAAAGTGGTGATGTAGACGTCAAGAGAGGGTAAGTCTCTCTCCTCATCATCACATCAGTGACGGGCGGTTGGTTTTATTCCGTCCGTCGTGTCCGATGATAAGCAATGTGGAAAGCCCAAGCAGTGGGGGAAGAATGAGTCCCGACCAATCAGAGCCATTTTCGCGGATCATAGGGCCGGTCTAGATTCCTCGGCGTTGAAGGTGATTTGAGATAGATCGCTTATCTCGTATACTTTGTTCCGGCAGTCGACGCTTTCGACTACAACTATTGCGGCGTCGTATATATCGCCTTTTCCATGGCGCACATGGATATGCTCCCCTTGAATTGCAAATCTGCAGCTCATTACTATCTTTAAACATTCCATTACGGGCATGCCAAGCAACGTGCATATCCACAAATTAGGCTATGGACCCCCTGGTCGTCCTAAGCCCTAGTCTTGATCCTGAAATTACGATGTCGCTCTTTTCCAGGGACAAGATCCTCCGACCCAGTCTCTCTGTAACGCCGACTACATGAAGAGCTCAGATCGTATACTGCCCTATCAGCTTAGGTGAGATCCTAGTATGAAAAAGCATATTGTCAGTGTTAGATGTTTGAGACGATGCGACAAGGGCATCGTCTCTCAATATGAACCAATCGTACACTAGGAGCAACATGGAGAATAAGGGATCCTTTTCATTCAAATGGCGTCTCCATCGCCTTGACTTTGGGCATCTTTAGTGATCCTTCCACCTGGATCATTCACGTCCAAGCTTTTACCTTCATTGCCTTTGTGTCTTGTCTTTGTCTTTGTCCTTGTCTTTGAATTTGCGTTCGCGCTGGCGCACCTATCAACCCTACGAGATTCCTTTACAATTCTATATCGCTTATATATTCGACTATTATCAATACATTTACAATGGCGAATCCCAATGCTGCAACGCTTTCCAAGGCCATTCCCGACTGTATGAGCTCGTGCTTCAATCTCAGTATTGCTGCAACTGGTTGCGACGATGGTGACTACGATTGTTGGTGTTATGCCAAGAACCACCAGATTGTCGTTGATACAATGGAACAATGTCTTGGTAATCAAGAGAGAAAACTTGACAAGTCATGCTCCAAACAAGACCAATTTGGTATGTAGCTAATTTAATATCGTAAAAAGTCCTTGCATTGCTAACATGAAGTCAGGATATGAAAATAGCTACTGGAAGATTTGCGAACAATACTGGGAACCTACCGGAACCGCCACTGAACCAACTGGATCAGCAACCTCGGCAGCTAAAGCGACATCGACTTCCAAGATCTCGGCATCACAGACCACCTTAGCCTCATCGCTCGTAGAAACGACTACATCTATTGAAGACCTCTCCACGCCTACCGCCAACCCATCGCAAACCAACGACTCAGAACAGGCCGAAGCATCTGGCGAAGCAAATGGAGTAACTGTCCAAAACCATAATGGGCTATCGACCGGAGCACAAGCTGGAATTGACGTTGGTGTTGCCCTTGGAGTAATCCTCATTGGTGTCGCTGTATTCCTATGGCTACGAGAGAGGCGACGACGACGTAGCCTGGAGGAACAACTCAAAATCGCCGAGGTCGAAAAGGCAAATGGCAGCAACGGCCCAACCTATCAGAACCATTTCTATGAGATGGAGGGTGACCGACCACATGCCGAGGAGTTGCGTGGTTGCATGAGGACTCCTGAGCTGGGCGCAGCTCAAACTCTTAAATCGGGGGCTACAACAGAAGTTGGACCTGTAAGCCCGACTGCATCTCACCAGGACTCGGAATTCTCAACTCATAGCCTCGACTGGCCGATATCACCAGAGAGTCCGGCGCGCGATAAGCAGTTAGGGGCTCTTGGAGAAATACAAGACGAAAGCATGGCCAAGCGAGCTGCTCCATGATAACCCGTTCGTCGGGTTTGGTCTTTATCAATTCCTGGTATATACGATATTATATAATAACATTTTCTCTGACATTCTTCAACTGAATTGATACTAGCCGTTTGCTGGTTCAGAGTTGAATCAAACGGAACGCCCCCGCTTCTGAAGTAATTCCGTTCGTTGTATTGAAGTGGGAAACAATAATAGGAATGGAAATTCAGGCTCATCGCTTCGATCCAAGCGTTTGACTACGCTCATGTATAAATTCAAACTTTGTGATCCCTTCTTCCACACCAAAACCTGAGCCCGTCAACATCATCGTCGGCATCGAATCGACATCAACTCAGAACACCGACTCGCACGATCTCAAATCGCATTAGCTACCAAGATGGCTGACTACCGAAAGGCTAGAATCATCAACGAGGTCGTCAAGCGCCTTTGGAACGAGCAGCCTGACGCTGCTATCAGCCTCAAGGTGAGTGAGAGAGGCATGCATCCTCCTTCACTTGAATAGCATGACTGACAAACTTGGCGTCGATAGCGCTACATGGCCGAGACCGACCACATCAAGGACATCATGCAGGCTGTTGTTAAGGACATCGGCTACGCCATGGTAGAACTCGATCTCCGTGATGAGAAGGCTATCGCCCTCAATCGCTGCAAGCACGATCTTGCTCACGCTGTCGTAAGTTTGCAGCTTGTCTTTTGGACGACAGTACTAATGAGAATCTAGGACGAGCACAACCGGCTTACCAAGGACTGCTACGACCGCACCTTCCGTCCTCGTCTCAACTGCGTTGTCAAGAGCCTCAAGCTCATCGGAGTTGAGAAGAATGGCGAATCTGGTGGTGCTGAGGACAAGGACAGGGAGCCTCAGATGGAGGTGACTCTGCGATTCCCGGCCCGCGAGTATAACGATTCTCCTCACTCTCTAACCCCCGGCAAGGACAACGTCTTCCTCATGATGAAGGAGTGGTAGATGAGAGACCTCCCTCGGCCTGACTATTGAACTTGGGTCATGACATGGAGCTGCAAGCATCGGCAGTGGATGAAAGGCGTAGCAGGAACAGAGCAGAAAATCGCAGGGTTGAGATAGTCCCCTCTTGGTGATTAATTGAATTGCTCTTTGCTACGAAGCCAACATCGCGAAATGTGACCGTATTTCTTGTGATGCGGACAAGTATGGCGGGGTGATCGTAGAATTTGCGGAAGTGATATCGATGACGAGACGAGATAACAAGGTAAGAACTCATCAACTTGGACATTTCCATTCAATATTTTTCAAATCTGTTATTTTCCCTGGAGCCCTTGGTCTTGAAAAATTGAAGCTTAACATTTTCAAGAGAGATTAGAGATTCGCGAGATATTGAATGCGGCGAGTTTTGTTCTTGGTCCATCCCCACAATTATTTCACTACCTACTCCCTTGACCTCTCTATGCCATTTCTCCCTCTTCCACAAATCGAACTCATCTCCTCAATTCGTTGCACATCATCGAATCATGAATGAAGATGGTGATACGTTTTCGAATGATGCAGAAAACACTAATAGTACTGATAAAAACACCACTGCTCCATTCAGCTGCTTCCAATGTCGGAAGAGCAAACTGAAGTGTGACCGGACGACACCATGTTGCGGCCGTTGTAGCAAACAAAGCTATGAATGCGTTTATTCCACCTCGAGGCAACGCTATCAAAGCAAAAATCAAGGACAGGCAAAGGAATTAGAGGCCAAACTTGGTGAGTAGCCAATCGTTGCCGCACTTTCTACAGTCTAGTTCACTATTTAGCATGCGGACATTCTCAAACTAAATGATTGTAGCACACCTGGAGAGGTTATTGCAGAATTCACAAAAGACAAAAGCATCCTATAGTGAGGGAAGTCAATACAAAGTCGATGCTATTTCGGTTGCCGATATCACACCGCCAGAATCTCAGGATGACGAAGTCGTCAGGCTTGGTCTGTTTGAAGAGGCTCCTTCACGTCAACTCATTGAAAGATTGTAAGTGATCCAGAAGCAACATAATCTGGTGATAAGCTCTTTGTAACGACCCCAAACAGAATGAATATATACTTTGATAAAATTCATCAAGCAGCACCCATGTTACATCGACAACGCTTCATGGCATCGCTCTTCTTGCCTGATCATATGAAACCGCCAATGTGTCTTCAGTATATAGTCATGGCATTTGCTGCAGAAGTCACCGACTCATATCGCCACCTAGGCATGCCATTCTACAGACGCGCTAGGACATATCTTCAGGAACACGATTTGGGCGTAAGTTTTACTACGGTGCATGGGATTCGAAGAGCTAGCTGACGTGTGTATAGGACCTTGAAGAAAGCTCCAGATCGCTAGGTCATGTACAAGCTTGGACTCTGACATCCTGCTTCGAAGCTGAACACACCATGTTCGCCAAAGCTTCTATTACCCTATCCTCTGCCCTTCGAGTTGCACAGATGTTGAATTTGCACCAAGTTGATGTTTCTCAATCTAGTAATGGCCATCTTATTGATTGGATTGGGGTTGAAGAACGACGCCGGACTTGGTGGACCATATTCTGCTTTGACCGATTTGTTTGTGCAACAACCGGATGGCCAGGTCTTATTCATAAGCACAACGTGAGATATCCAAAGCTCATATCGAACGGGTTACTGACTATGTATCCTAGATAAAAACTCGCCTTCCAGCTTCGGATGAAGCGTATGCATGCGGACGAGAAGAACCGACACGTTTTCTTGGAGATCAGCTCCTTGAGGGCGAACAACATTCTTCATTCGCTGGAAGGGTCCTTACGGCGCACATTTTTCACCGCACGATAGAGCACACTTGTTCGAATGACAGCCGTGGACAAGATCCTGAAGACATGAACAAGGACTTGTACTGGCAAAGACACAACGCCATTGATAATGACCTCAAGTTCATGGTATTAATGCTTCCAAAAAGCCTATGTCTTCCTACCAACTATAGGAACCAGAATGCCGTGTTTGTCAATGTCATGCTACACACTGCTACTATATGTCTTCATAGGGCAGCTTTATGGAGGATGAAGTCAAATCTCGAGGGACTGCCTACCTACTCGATTCGGCTGTCTCAAGATCGCTTAATTCCAGCAGCGGAGGAGATCCTCAACATTTTTAGGATGATACCAGATCTCAGCACAGCCTTTACTAATCCACTCATTTGCTTTGCTGCATACATGGCTGCTCTTGTCTTTTTGGCTTCTACCTCCCCAACTGAGCCCGATTTGCAAAACGAGGAAAATCTCGATTTTACCCTCAAGATTATGGTTACCTTCAGTAACACAAATCTTATAATCAGCGCGTTGGCAAATGAGCTGGTTCAAGAGATGAAACAATGTGGCATCGCATCTTCCACGATGTACAAGGTAGGAAACTAATTCCATTCACGCAACATCTGCTAACTACCAAATACAGGTGAACCTACAGGAAACATCTTTGGATATCCCATTACTTGCAACGCAACGCCTCTACTCCTCTAATCAAGGCTCGTGATCTTGTTAATGCCACATGGCTTATGAACGAAAACTTTCTAATCACTTGAGTCCTAAAAGGCAAGTTTTTTTTTGGCTGTAATCACACATTGGTATTATTATATGTATCATTCTGTGTCCCACCTCTCGATGTCGAACAAGCATCTTAGTCGCCCAACCCACTCCAGCAATTGTCGTCTGATTATTTTCGAGCAAAGTCGCTTTCTGTCTCAAGCCAAGATCCAAAGCTCTTGAGCCCGGGGTATTCCTTCCTCAACGTCTTCAAATCCGCGCCAAAGCCAACATCATTGAACCACTTGAACATGTACCCCAGCTCCTTGACCATTGCCATCATCGGAGAAACCACGAAACTGAAAGCGTACGGAAGATCGCGGCCTGTCTTCTCCTTGAAGACCTTTTCAACTTCCTTCAATGTCAATTCATCGCCTGCGAGCGATAGAGCACGACCTTTGTATTCCTCTGGATGAAGGAATGCTTGTGCGCCAACAACACCTACATCACTCACGGAAACCAGCTGGATGGGTTTCTCCTTGACAGCTAACTTCCATGCTGTGGTGAAGGATCTTCCTAAGAAATTGTCGGTCAAGTTCTCCATGAAGGCCACTGGTCGCAGGATGAACCATTGCATATCCGTCTTAGCCGTACGCGCGATCAGATGTTTCTCAATTTCGTGCTTGGCGATGAAGTGCGGCACGGGTGTAGGGTTATTCTCAGATTCTGCACCATGGCGGTCGACCGAGGTGTAGACGAAGAACTTGACGCCGGCATCCAGGGCAGCGTCGACAAGAGCCTTGCCCTGTCCAACTTCGCCGCCTCCTCCTTGACTAAAGCCTATGGGAACCTAAAAAGTGATGAGTCTACTGTCTATAATATGCTTCTGAAGAATTGAAGTCTCTTACCTGGACACTGAACGTTCCCCAGATGGGCTGTTTTGTGATACCCCGTGCAGTTTTGAAGATTGCCGCAGGATCGGCTAGATCTCCTTGGACAAGCTTGATGTTGGACGACTGCTTGAGCAGATTTTGGGCCGAGGGAGAGTTTGCGTTCCTAGTAACAGCGAGAATCTCTAGGTTGGCCTTCTGCTTCACGAGCTCCTTGAGGACGGCACCGCCTTGCTTTCCAGTTGCACCACAGATCAGAACTGCTCGAGACATTGTTGGTGGTATAAATTAAGAGATATTCGAAACCTGAATATGGAAGACTTGGCTTAGCAATGGAGTGATGAATTACTGAGTGAGCTGTTGATGGACCTTTTATTGAAGGCGATGTATCAAGCTTCTTATATCACACAGGTCTTCTACCAGCCGTCCTTCACGCCCCGCAATCTCATCTCGATGTCATATAGCACATTAAAGCCATTACCAATCGCCTAACTAGTCGGGGTTCCGCCTGGACCGAAGCCACGGTATTCAAAGTGCCATGTTCATAACAAAAGAGTACCGACCTGTCGAATGCCCGGCGTAGATGTCGGCCGAAAGTGTGGGGACGGATAAATTTCGCCCTCCGCATTGTGCGGACCCGTGCGGAAGGACCTCATCCATGGCTACGGATCAATTATTCGGGCACCGAATTTATCGACCGCAACCTCCGACCCGGACCAACATTAAGCAATGTGGATCTTCCATGATGCTCATATCAAGAAACAGTTTGATGAGGGTTGTGATAGAAGTCTATGGACGACAAATAAGCGCGCGGGTCGTTGGTCCTCATATCCGTTGCCTACCTATGCAGTTGCTTCGTTAAGGTAAAGTATTTTGCTGTATTATTCAAGCTTCTGATTACAGGACAGGATTCATAGCCTTATCGACAGTCGTCCAATAATTATGAAACTGCAATTCTTACCATGCAAAGTAAGGATTTACTCAGCCATAAAAAATAAGTTTCTGATTGTTCGAGAATCAATTAGCCAATAACTGCCTACCGTGCATAATACTGTGCGAGAACTGTACACCCTCAGCTAACCGTCCAGAGTCGGCAATTTGTGGATGCTTTTTGAAGCTTCACCCGAAACAACTCTCGCGCGTCGTTTGTGAATCCATTGGGAGCTGGCCCGGCCCAGCATCACTTCCCAGTCATGTCCGCCGCTTTCTTTCGATCACGAGCTGCCGCCTCCGGTACACGGATCGCTTCCTCTGCGCGCCCTGCTCTCCCCAAGACACCCGTCGTACAGCGCCGCTATCAGTCGTCGTCCTCGTCCGGTGACGGAGCCGGCCAGCTCAAGGTTGCTCTCTATGGCAGTGCTGCCGCTGCCGCCATCTACGCCTCATACCTCTACGCTACCGACACCCGGGCTTTCTTCCACCGATGGGTTGTCCCTCCGTTCCTGCGCTGGGCGTACCCTGATGCCGAGGACGCCCACCATGCTGGTACCACAGCATTGAAGGTGCTCTATGAGCTCAACCTCAACCCCCGCGAGCGCGATACAACCCTCAACTCGCCCGAGCTCGCCGTCTCCGTCTTCGGTACCGAAGTGGAGAACCCAATTGGCATCTCTGCTGGCCTCGATAAGAACGCCCAGATTCCAGATGCGCTGTTTGACCTCGGTGCTGGCATTGTCGAGGTTGGCGGCTGCACACCTCTCCCTCAGGAGGGCAACCCTAAGCCTCGAGTTTTCCGTGTTCCCAACCTTGATGGCATGGTCAACCGATATGGCCTGAACTCCCGTGGAGCTGACGATATGGCTATCCGACTCCGAGACCGACTCCGACGATTTGCCCGATCCCTTGGCGTAACTGAGAAGGATGTTCTCAACGGCGAGGCTAATGTTCCTCCTGGAAGTCTGCGAAAGGGTCGACTTTTGGCTGTCCAGATTGCTAAGAACAAGGAGACGGACGAGCGGGACGAGAGGGCTATTGCCGATGACTACGTCTACTGCGTGCGAAGACTGGCACGGTACGCCGATGTGCTGGTCGTCAACGTCAGCAGCCCCAACACTCCTGGTCTCCGCGATCTTCAGGCTACCGAGCCTCTAACACGACTCTTGAGTGCTGTTGTCGACGAGGCTACCAAGACTGACCGAAAGCAAAGACCCAAGGTTATGGTCAAGGTCTCTCCTGATGAGGATGAGGATACTCAGATAGAGGGAATTGTCGAAGCGGTTCACCGAAGTGGTGTTGACGGAGTCATCGTAGGCAACACCACTAAGCGAAGAGATGGAATAATCCCCGAGGGTGTCAAGCTCACAGCAAAGGAGCGATCAAACCTCATGGAGACTGGAGGTTACTCAGGCCCTGCTATGTACAGCCGAACACTCGACCTCGTCGGACGATACCGCAAGACGCTGGACTCTCAGTCTTTCAAGGCCGCTGCCGGTGCTTCGGGTGGTGCCCAGAAGGTCATCTTTGCTACGGGAGGTATCACCAACGGTGAGCAAGCACAGAAGATCCTCAACGCTGGTGCAAGTGTAGCAATGATCTACACGGGTCTGACATATGGCGGTTCCGGTACTGTGACTAGGATCAAGCAGGAGTTAAAAGATGGTGTAAAGAACTAGACATGCTATAGCAACATTTCACGTTTTATTTGTTTATCAAAAGCACACAATTAGGACAAGTCATATGAGAAGAATGTGATTTTTATTGTTTCTTTCTTCTTGTGCTTACAGGTACTCAAGGAAAGGTTAGCAGACTTAGGGCCCCTTATTCATGAAGTCTCTAGATGATCTTTCGCACGTAAGCCCCAATGGAGTCCTTGATGGCCAAAAGCTTTTTCTCTACCTTCTCGACCTCACCAAGAGCGTCGATGACGTTTGTGCCCTCAGAAGGATTGTCGATCGCCTTTCTGAAGGCGTTGCGGAGGGCCTCGAAATCCACGGCAGAATCGAGGTCGTCCTGGATTTGGTGAAGAACCTGCAGACGGCATGATGGCGGCGGGCGGCGAAAAAGAAGTTGGTGTTGTGTGGGCTTGGAGTTGTGATAGAAGTTGGCGAGTCTAGAGGCGGTTTGGTCTCTTCTGATATTGTTGCAAAGTCAGGAGAGTGAGTTGAGTTGGAAAGAGTTGCAGGTTCGGAGGGAGGGTTTCCGGCTTTTCATAAGTGAGAAACCGAAATGAATTTGACAGCTTGATGAAGTTTCTGTGAGCATTTCCTCTGTACAAAGACTGTTCAATGAGATAGTGAGGAACAATGGCATTGTACATATGTTCATATGCTTGTACGTTCTGGTTGTGAGAAAATCATAAGTTTGAGACGTTGTTCGAGAATATGTTCGTACGATGCATGTATACAGTATTGGTGAATGTATAGCATGGACAAGTGGCATTATACGCATGTTCCTTCATTCGTTCATGTTCGGGGTTTTGTTCGTCTTTCATCTCTGTACAAACACCTTGTAGCATTGTTCCTTTCTAAGAACCATGGAGAGATACTGCACCGTGGTGGGCATGGTTGACGCTGGAGAGCCCATAGTATCCGGCCAGGGCCAAGAAACTCATAGTTCTATTCAGGTTCGCCATCGACCAGACAGATCAAGCTATGTTTGTTGTGAAAGAATAGTATGGCGTCGATGGTTGATATGACGGAACATTGCCGAATTGATCCTGCTCTTTTCCCGTAGACCTGCTTCCCTAGGAAGGGATGCAACCATGCTTCATCAGCACAATACTATCCGACTGTAATACTAGAGCATAAGAATAAGTCTTGTTAAAGATAGGAAAATAGAGGTCTCCAAAACATAAACGCTTCATCCTCGATCAACCCCACGGTGTGCCTGTGTTGGTGACATTCTCAGCGTTCTCTGTGTTTCGCCTTAAGCGGAAGCCCTCCATGATATCCCTTGTCTGTTATCCATCCCTCTTGGGCTAACATCTCTTGTTCTCCCTCAGTCTGACTGCTCATCCGTACACGTTTTCGAATAGAGTGTTACTTCATTCTGCCCTAGTTCCAAACACCGTAGTCAAAAGACGTATGTCGGTTGCAAGTCCCGTCGGAAGGCGCTCCAGTTGTAGGAACACGATCTACTCAAAGTATTCCAGATCATCGAGAACGTCGTTCTCAACTGGTAGTGGCTGAACCATCTCTCGAAGCTCCTTGTACATGTTGTGAGTTCGGATGACCCAGTCAAGCTCCATGCTGCATTGTCTTATGAGAGTATCCATGTGTTGGTGGCTATGGGGTAGACCCAGAGGTAGATGATTTTTGACTTCGTTAAATCTGGAGAGGCGAACCAATAACTCCTCGATGTGTGTGTGTAGATGTGCCAAGAAGCTGTCGAGAAGGGGTAGGTGGCCGATGTTGACATCAATAACTCGAGGCATATTGACTGAGATTCTTCGTTAGTTGGTAGTCCAAATTCAATGTTCTCAAGAAGAAGAATTGGCTTAATTGAGTAGTGACAAGGAAATATAGGCTGGTGTAGAGATGTAGTAAAGATTAAGACATTGGCTCTAAGGATCTATATGTAGGGTATTGAATCCCAGTGTCAGTGAATTTACACTCCAATTCAATGCGCCAAATTAGGCGACTGGCATCATGAATGCTTGGACTGCAATATAAACCAGCTCTCTTTAGTTGGCGGATAGATGCAGTCACTGCTCAACACCGGAACTTCCATGCATTAGTTACTTTCTGTAAACCAAACGCTCGCGGCTAACTACTGGCAAATGGGCCTAGGTGTATACTCTATCTTTCTTTTCAAGCCGCTTTACGCTGACTGGCCTTACTTGTTGTATAGTCCTTATATCAGACAAACAGAATAAACTTTGCATTTTTGTTCGGATTTGCTAGTTCAAAATCTGTCCCTCTCCCATTCGTAACTAGGCTATGTTGTTTGATTCAACTATGATATCTAAAAAGTAGAATTACGTATATGGAAGAACTGTCTTGGTGGTGTTGTTGAGCCAGCCTATGGTTTAACTCTAAAACTTTGAGGTCGATGAAATTGGAAGAAGGGGGGGAATTGGTAATTAGGCGGAAGCAGAATTTCTTGAACTTATTTTTTCACGAGGATTATCATATAGAAACGCAATAATTTCAAACCGTTCGAGATTATTGCACCTGGGTTGATCCTCATCAGTTCAGCCATTCACGTGCTGGTAGGCCAACAGGGTAGCAGATAGGCTGGGATCTACTCCGTAGACTAGCCTAAGATATGCAACTTACCTTACACAACAAACAAACAAATTCATCATCAAATCAGAAATCAAGATTCGACATTTGACTTAAACATGGGATGCGACTGCTGTGGCCCTCCGGCATCAGTTCCGGAGCCGGTCACTGATCAGGCACCTCCTCTAAGTGATATCGGCAGCTGCAAGGATTCTTGTTGCGATGAGGACGACGCTGCGGCTAACCCAGGGGATGAAGGGCATGCAAACAAAGAGGAGACGGATGATTGCTGCGCTTCCGGTAGCTGCGAGGACAACAAAGACGACGACGGCGGCGATGATGCACCGGAATGCTGCCGTGGTAAATCCACCCCTTGCTGCAACACATCTTGCCTTGACCGCTTGGCTATCCGCGAATGCGAAATGAGTGCTGCCTCTCACGAGAGTGAGTATCTTCCTCTCAATCAAACACCTATAGCTTTCTGTTTGCTAATGTCATGCTACTAGACGCGATGGACTGTGCCGGTTCTGGCTCTAGCTGCACTGGTGCAACTGATGGCAAGGCATGCAACAAGCATAGTCTTTCTGCTCTTGACCGTTATGGTGCAACTCTCCAGGCGCTCGGATGTATCTGCCGCGCTCTCATTGCTCTGGGCCAGGAGTCTTGCTGTGAGACCCGGGACCGCCCGGCCATCGTGAGCAAGCAATGCTCCAAGAAATCGTCTTCCCGTTCCCTCTTGCGCACGTCGATGGATTCTTGCTGCAGCACAAGCTCTGTAACAAACGACCAGGCTGCAAAGAACCGCCTGCGCCTGCGAAAGGGCTCTGCTGAAAGCGTTAAGTCGGTCAAAACGCACCCTGCCAAGGGCAACTGCTCCAAGTCGTGTTGCTCGGCTGCCAAACCGGACAAAGCAGTCGTTGCGAAAAAGAACTGCACTAAGGCTTGCTGCTCGAAAGATGCGATTGAGGTCAAATGTTCTGATGCTAGTCTGGCTAATGACAAGGCTGTTGATGCTCCCATCGGCAAGAAAAAATGCCTCGATGCCTGTTGCTCTGAGAAGGCTATGTCCAAAGAGCCTGTGGTCGATAAAGTTGCTGCGCGCACTTGCCACAGTAATGACCAAGTTGCTAAACAGCCTCCTGGCAACGATAACTTTGTCGACATGTGCTGTTCGACTACTGGGCGCAAAGAGAGCCCCAGTGCAAAGGACAATTCCACTGATTCAGCCTACTTAAGTGATGGGCTTGCGGCGAGCTCTTCGAGTCGTGGTTGTGCAAAGTCTTGCTGCGATGCAGAGCTGGCTGCAATTGTCAAAGAACTACCTGAGTCTACCTGTGTTAGGCCTTGTTGTAAGCCAACTGAGAAAATGACCGTCAAGGGCTCAAAGGACAACTGCGCCGAGCCTTGCTGCGGAACTCAAGACATCTGCTCCCTGATCTCCTCTGCCGATGCTTATTACACCTCTGCTACACCCGATGCAGGATTGGAGATCGAAAAGACCGTGGTTAATAGCCCTAAAGATGTAGAGAATCAGACATCAGGCAAAGAACATGTTGTTCTCAGCATTTCGGGTATGACATGCACTGGCTGTGAGACTAAGCTCACCAGAACTCTCGCCACGGTTCCTGCTGTCAAGGACTTGAAGACCAGCCTTGTTCTCTCACGCGCCGAGTTTAACATTGACCTCCACCTGGGTTCGGTCGATGAAGTCATTAAACATCTCGAACGAACCACGGAATTCAAATGTGAGAGAATTCAGACCCGAGGCTCTGGCTTGGATTTTATCGTGGACGGCAGCCCTTCCAACCTCATTGAGAAGGCATGGCCTGAAGGCGTCCTCGATATGAGCCTCGTGGAGAAGGATACTGTACGAGTTTCTTTTGATCCTAAGATCGTTGGAGCCCGTGACCTCACTGAAAGAACTTGGGACCCTCCTATCAAGCTTGCTCCTCCTCGCGGGGATTCGTCACTAGAGGCCGGCAGCAAGCATGTCCGTCATGTTGGGTACACGACACTTTTATCTGCTGTTCTCACAATCCCGGTTTTGGTCATGGAGTGGGCCCCAATCCCTGAGAGGGAGGTTGCCTACTCTTCAGCTTCTCTCGCTTTGGCTACCGTCGTTCAGATTTTCGTTGCGGGACCCTTCTACCCGAAGGCTATTAAGGCTCTCGTGTTCTCGAGGGTCATTGAGATGGACTTGTTGATTGTTCTGAGCACAAGTGCAGCCTACATGTTCTCGGTTGTCTCGTTTGGATACCTCATCGCTAAGAAGCCCTTGTCAACTGGCCAATTCTTCGAGACATCTACTCTTCTGGTGACTTTGATTATGGTTGGGCGATGGGTTGCAGCGCTTGCCCGCCAGAAAGCTGTAGAATCTATTTCCATTCGATCTCTCCAGGCGTCAACTGCCATTCTTGTCGATGAAAAGAGCGGCATGGAGCGTGAGATAGACGCCAGACTTCTTCAGTACGGCGATGTTTTCAAAGTCCTTCCAGATACCAGAATACCGACTGATGGAACAGTCATAACTGGCTCCTCTGAAGTTGATGAGTCGATGCTCACAGGCGAGTCCCGACCTGTGGAGAAGTACTTCAAATCTGTTGTAATCGCGGGATCTATCAATGGCCCTGGCGTCATGACTATTCGCTTGAATCGCTTGCCTAGTGACAATACCATCAATGCGATTGCCGCCATGGTTGACGAGGCCAAGTTATCCAAGCCTAAGTTGCAGGACCTCGCAGACCGGGTAGCCTCCTATTTTGTCCCGGTAGTTGTTGCCTTGACCATCATTACCTTTGTGATTTGGGTTGCTGTTGGCATAGCTGTTCGTGGTTATGGTGGCTCTAAGGCTACGACCGAGGCAATCACCTATGCCATCGCCGTTCTCATTGTGTCTTGCCCTTGTGCGATTGGACTGGCAGTACCAATGGTCATTGTCATCATGAGCGGAGTCGCAGCAGAGAGAGGCATCATTTTCAAATCTGAAGATGCTATCGAAGTGGCTCACAAGACTTCACATGTTGTTTTTGACAAGACCGGTACCTTGACTCAAGGAAAACTTTCTGTTGTTGGAAAGGAGTGTATTGAAAAAAGTTCTCTTCCACTTCTTTTGGGTCTCGTCGAGAACAGCCGTCATCCCGTCTCGATGACGATAGCGGCTCACCTCAAGGACAATGGAGTTGAAGCGTCAGCTGTTCCTGAACCAAAGAGTCTGACTGGCAAGGGTGTCGAAGCTGTCGTGAAGGGTCAGAGACTTAGAGCGGGAAATTCTCGCTGGCTAGGTCTTTCGACCGACCCTCTTGTTCAGTCAATGCTTGCTCAAGGCTACACTGTCTTCTGTTTCACAATCAATGATCAGTTACAGTCCGTCTATGGCCTCCAAGATGAACTCAGACAAGACGCTTTGACAACCGTTGAAGTCCTACACATGCGAGGCATCTCGGTTCATGTAGTCTCTGGCGATGACGATGAAGCTGTTCAAACCCTGGCATCAAAATTGAGTATTCCAAGGGACAACGTTCGCTCCCGGACCTCACCTGCCGGCAAGAAGGACTACATTGAAACCCTTCTCGGTACTGCCACCGACCGCAAGAAGCCAGTCGTTGTCTTCTGTGGTGATGGCACGAACGACGCTGTTGCTCTGGCTCAAGCTACCATTGGCGTCCACATGAACGAAGGCACTGATGTCGCTCAGTCTGCTACAGATGTAGTCCTTATGCGTCCTACCCTGACCGGTATTGTTACGATGATAGACGCCAGTCGAAAGTCTGTCAACCGTATCAAGTTCAACTTCGGTTGGAGCTTTGTATACAACACTTTCGCGGTGCTTCTTGCCGCTGGTGCATTCGTC
This sequence comes from Fusarium stilboides, assembly GCA_014822085.1. NCBI lineage: Eukaryota > Fungi > Ascomycota > Sordariomycetes > Hypocreales > Nectriaceae > Fusarium > Fusarium stilboides. The sequence goes on from JAASAY010000136.1 coordinate 73,582, forward strand.
AACGCCAGGATTCCGCCCGAGTACGCAGGACTGGGAGAGTTGGTGAGCGTGTTGCCAGTCATCGTTGCCGCAGTGCTTCTGCGTTGGTCAAAGATCTAAGAGGAGTTTATTGAGCTACTCGGCAACTACCAATAGTACAGCTTCTGTCAACTCTCATTTAGATCTAACTGGAAGTCCTGTAGCTGGGCACTTTCTCTTATCGTTGCATTTCAGTTTGGCTTAGCAGGATGTTGCACTTCTGTCGCTACCGCATGCTCTAGTTTCGATTGCTATCAGGAAAGACGTCTCCATCGATGTCCACAAACCATCAGTACCTTTCTACTTGGGCTCTATCTTAGGCCATTATTCTAAACACTGCGACTTGTTGAGAAAGGAACTACAAGAGACAACAGATCCATATCAGAAGGAGGAGGTGTTGGTCTCTTGGTTCTTCGATACAGTACGTATTTTAGGCAGATATTCAACAATGTTCACTCGCCGTCTTGCTGTTAAGAGGAGACAGAGCTGAACAAAAACAATGAATCATCTTACCTCTTAAACCACCTTCATTGTGATTTTGTAATATTTACTATGCAATTGGTTGACTTCGTCTCCTCGATACTTGCCAAGTCGTGCTAGTGAAAACCTGGGGTACTCCAACTACCTAGGTAATCATTGCTGGTCTTTTCCACCTTTGTCAAACGGCCATGCATGATTGACTGGACTTAGAAGCCTTTGGTATGTATTCTCGAAGGCTTGGATCCTGATTCGCTATCTTGATTAACATACAAGTCTGCTCGGAAGAGTTATCCGAGCTGATTACTGAGGTAGGTGGACGTGATGAAGGGACTACGGCTCTGGTACCCGACGTCTCTCTTTCTCATATCCTCTTGGAGAAAATGAACATCACCGAATGGAGTTGTGGAGTCACATTGAGGGGGAAGTACTAATGATAACTCCAATGCATCTCTTAAAACCTTGTATTTATACCAGGCTTTGTGCTGCGACTGTTGGCAGGCCACCCGCGTTCAACCACCGTCTAACAACATAAAATCATTCTGATCTCCCTCCCTTTTTTCGGATCATGGCTGAACAAATTACCTTCCATGGCACTCCTTACGTTGAAGGCACCGCCTCAGCGACTTTGTTGGCAGCAAATCTCGAGCTGAGCTTCTGGGGTGGTGTTAATCAAGTGACGGGCGAGGTTATTGATCGTTTTCATCCGCTAAGTGGCAGGTTTTTGAAAGATACGATTTTGGCGATCCCTGGAAGTAGAGGATCATGCGGTGGTAGTGTCATCATGATGGAGTTGATCCTGAATGGCCATGGGCCGAAAGCACTCATTTTTGAGGGATGCGAAGAAGTTATTACGTTGGGAGTCATGGTAGCTGATGAACTGTTCGATAAAACGGTGCCGGTGGTTTCTCTTGAATCCAAGGACTTTCGTCAGATCTTGACCTGGAATGGACGAGATGTTCATATACAAGGAGGACAGGTTTCAGATGCACCATTGAAGACTAGCCGTATTGATGGAACTTCGAAAGCTGCCAGAGAGATCAACACTTACGGTCAAGAACTCACCGATGACGACCGAGCGATGTTAAACGGGGACAACGGCGAAGCGGCCAGAGCTTCCCTGAGCATCATCTTACGAATGGCAAACTTGATGAATGCCAAAGGATTGATGGATGTTACTCAAGCACACGTGGACGCAGCCTGGTATGGTCCCGGTTCTCTCGCCTTTGGACAAAGACTTCGGGATTGGGGAGGCAAGTTTGAAGTTCCTACAACCATCAACTCCATTAATTACGATCAGAAACGCTGGAAAGCCCTTGGAATCGACGGAGAGCTTGGCACGGCATGTGATGACCTGGCCAAGGCTTACGTTGATATGGGCGGCAAGATCTCTTTTACTTGCGCCCCTTATCTCCTTGATACGGCGCCTAAACTAGGTGATACGATTGCATGGGGAGAATCTAACGCTGTTGTGTATGCGAACAGCGTCCTTGGAGCTAGAACTCTGAAGAACCCTAACATGCTAGAGGCTCTTATTGCGTTGACAGGAAGGGCACCAAAGGCTGGAGCTTACCTGGATGAGAATCGGCTTGCTCGGGTCTGGTTGAGAGTCTCTCCCCCTGAACAAGTCGACGACTCTTTCTGGCCTATCTTAGGCTACGCTCTCGGCGCCATCGCAATCAGTCGTACACCAGTTATCACCGGACTCGAGCATCTGAAGCCCAACAACGACGATTTCAAGGCATTCTCTGCTGCCTTTGCAACATCTTCTAGTACGCCCCTATTTCACATTGTCAACTTGACACCAGAAGCTCCTACACTCGAATCTATAACACCAAAGGACAAGGAACTTGACGTGATCGGCGTGGATTGGAAAGACTTGGATGCTATCTGGGATGAGTTCAACCATGGCTCTGAACCACTAGACATTGACCTCATCTCCTTGGGCAACCCACACATTTCCTTTCAAGAGATCAAAGAGCTCGCCAGGCTCTGCAAGGGGAGAACCAAGAAAGAGGGTGTTGCTGTGATAATAACATGCGGCCGCTCCCAATACGGTCTCGCCTCGCAAGCTGGATACGTCAGCGAGCTTGAGGACTTTGGGGTCCAGTTTCTACAGGACACATGTTGGTGTTATGTCGTAGAGCCAGTTATGCCCCAGAACACGCGAGCAGTCATGACAAACTCTGGGAAATATATTCACTATGGCCCTGGACTTACGGGTAAGCAGTTTGCGTTTGGTAACTTGGAGATGTGTGTGGATGCTGCGTGTACGGGGAGAACTACTGGAGAGCCACCGTCTTGGTTACTGAAGGCTAGATCTAGCTAAAATCGTCAGTGTTAACAGATCTTCACGACTCATTGCGCGTATTATAACATTCTAAAGCGTGACTCCTTGTATATATGCTGGGCTTTTTATCCACTGTGTACTATACTCTGCCTGTGCTGTTCCATTCAACCCTCCAGGTTATCAACTCCTAATCTTACAAGATTAATATTACAATACCAATCATCGAAATCGATAATGAGATCAAGAAGAAAAGCATCCAAACAATCGCTAAAGCTACAAATATTAAACAGTAAGAGCCTGAAGACCCTTTTTCAGAATAACTCAGCCAACCACACCCAGCAAGATATGATGGGTACTAGAGCGAGCACAATCCACCAGACTTCAATAGTCAGTTTTACTTGCAGCCAACGTGGTAGCCTCCTGCTCAAAATTGAGCGATGAGAGCATGTTTTCGTTCCGTAAACAAGACATCCGAGGCCTGGCCGAGATTCACATTCGACGTGTTCTCGTCTCCGTTGCATAAGCAGACTGCAATGATCAGTTAGCCAATGCAGCTTATTAGCTTAAAGAAGAGACAGGTAACTCACGGTACACTTCCACGACAGAAACGAAGATCGCTCCCAAGATCGCAGCGCCGGTCGTTTGGACATTCGAGATGAAGGCTCCTTCGTTCGACCAGCCATTCGACCTTGAGGTTGATGCCAGTGTCGACGAGACTGTAGAAATGGGCGTTGGTATGTTTTAGAGACAGTGCATCAGGATAGATGAGAAATTTGGAGATTACAAGATGAATCTCTGTCGGTAGTGACATGAATGTGTGCTGAGGGGTCTTCCTGATAGGGACTCCGGAGCCTTTTCCGGCATCGGGCCCGGATGTGGGGCGACGGCTTCGGAGGACGTTGGACATTACGGAACGGGGCGAAGAGTGTGAGTGGATCTGATCTGATCTGGATGGAGGCTGCAGCCCTGGAATTTCTTGGGAATATGCGAAAGCTTTGTATTCAGCTGCTGCCTTGTGTAAGCTGTAGGACTTGGGAGCCTAGAGATGATAGTGTATTTAGGACAAGCCGGGGTGGTCGCAGGCAGCGCCTAAGCCACCTATGGGCAGGGCAGTGCTGGGGATCTAGGTCACTTAGTGGGTTTCGAGAGGCCTCAGCTGGTGAAGGTGTTTGGTTGTAGGACTTCGTATCCTGAAACCATAGACGGTGAGGCTTAAGCCGTGAAGGCAGTTTATTTGAGAGGTAAGGCAGCCAAAGCCAAATATCTATTTTCTGGTGTTGGAGAATAGAGTGCTGAAACCGGCCATATCCGCTTGCAACAGAGACATGGATAATGATATTGTCTTCCGCATTGCAAGGTTTCAGAGCCGAGTTCTCCACAGGAATTTACCAAGATGATGGAAGATTGCTTGTCTCATATTTACAGCCTCTGGCTTATTCGTGATTCAGCTTTGACGTTTTTGTTGTTCACTGTCACTGTAACATCCAGGTATTTTAGGCAGTTGCCTGTTAACTGATCCACGTGACCTCGTGTTTATTCAGGCGCGTCTTTCCCCAAATCAAGACGCCAAAACTTATCCTCGTCATTCAACCCACCCTTGGCTAGTTGAAGTAAGGCAGCCTACTGTTTCCCCGCCGCATTCCCTGGGAAAACAATGATTCATCGCCTTGACGAGCGCGGCTGCCATGACGTTAGATAGCGATAACGAGTTTGGCTACGATTTGTCTGTCGAAGAGGAGGAATTGCTATTCCAGTTGGCTTCCGAAAATAACACACCTGCTCCTCAGCATAATGCAAAGATATCAGCAATAGACGCAGTACCTGGAAGAACCGAAAATTTACTTGGACAAGATGTCGCTGCAGAAATTGGGAACACATCAGCTTTTGGCTTGGACAACCTCCAAACAGCATCGATGGGCAACTTGTACAACGAGCAGAGGCGTGATCAACGCTTTGAGCGTGAGGAGTCTTCTGGTCTGCCAACACCACCCGCAATATCCTCAGTCGAGGATATATTCTACCCGGATTGTACGTGGTGATCTCTTCGTGGGGCTTCGTTCCACTAACTGACTCAAGCGATTAGTGAGCAAAGCTCTGTCAAACATGAAGCCCAAGGCACCTGTCAAATCGGAATCAACCGCCACTCTAGCTGCGGCATCTGAAGTTAACCAAGATGACCCGTATGATGACGGCCGCTCGCCCCTACAGCGGTTTCGGTCTTATCCTAAGAAGCCACTGACCGTGAGCGATCTGACCTCGGGCGCTTGGTGCGAGTTACAGTACTGGTACACTCTCACTCGGTTACCCGGAGGCCGGAGAACCAGAACAGCAGCCATGAAGCAAGGGTCCAAAGTCCACCAAAAACTCGAGGATGAAGTCCACACCACTGTCCAAATCGACATCATGACCAAGGAAGACGCATTTGGACTTAAATTGTGGAATCTGGTCCAGGGCCTAAGAACCTTGCGTGACACTGGACTCACTCGTGAATTGGAAGTATGGGGCATGATTGGCGAGAACCTTGTCAATGGAATTATTGACAGCGTGAGCTACGAAAATCCTAATCCCGAATTTGAAGCAGAGCTCTCTAGCCAAGAGTCTGAAAAGGATCGCTGCCAGTCGTCATTAGCAGACTATTTTCCGCCCAAAAAAGGAGAACGGGCGACTTATGCAGGACCAAAGATCTATCTTGCAGACGTCAAGACTCGCGGGTCTTTTTCCCCTGTGTCGAATGCCCAAATACGTCCTGCCAAAATTCAGTTGCTCCTATATCATCAGTTCTTGTCTGACATGGCAGCGGGCAAACTCGACTTTCTCAAGGTCTTTCGACGGTACGGTCTCGATCCAGACGATACTTTCTCGGACACATTTATCGCACAAGTTGGCAGCCTACACGATGAGATTTTTGTGGACGCATCGGAGACGGAAACGGAAACAGAATTTACCCAAGATAACCCTTCTTCCAGCTTCCAGAGCTCTTCTTCAGCCGGTCCGGATTTACTGCAGTATCGAACTTTACGCGAACTCGTTCCTCTTGTTCGGCACGAGATAGAACTTACTTTCCCGCATGGCGAACACACCCTTGGACGCATGCTTCGTGTCCAATATGTCCACCGCAGCGATGGCCGAGAAATCGACCTCCATGATTTTCCTGTTTCTCGGCAAGCATTAGACACCTACCTCGCTAACTACATGGATTGGTGGAAGGGCAAGCGCACTGCAAAGGGTGTTGATATAGAAGAGGCTTTCAAATGTAGAACATGCGAATTCGCTTCCGACTGTACATGGCGGCAGAGCATGGATGAAGAGCGGTTGCAGAGAGCCAGGGCACAGCAAAAGGTACGGGCAGCACGTCGAGCGAGCAGCGCTGTTGCATGAGGTGGGCCAGTTACATCTGGATATATCATGAGTTATGACGCATTGGAGCATATTACGAGACTTGTATTGAATTCTGGGACTCCACAACTTTAATAGCCCTCGTTTGGTGGCATTGGGTTGGTGTGAGCAAAGCATATAATTGAATAGGCGTAATACACGCTCCGCATTTCTGATTCTAATGGATCTCTATTCATATTCTATATCAAGCTGTCTACTCATGATTCTGTAGCAGTGGGCGAACGCCGAAACACAAGCACCTTCTATCTAGTGCTTCTTGGGCCGGTGCGTGCGAGTTATGCCAAAGCCCCATCCGTCTAGTAGCATGGTCAGTATATCCTTTTTGAAGATTCAGGATTGAGAACTCACATTGAGCAGCAACGTGAATATCGATACCCAACTCATCGGCCCAGTGCCAGACCAGGTTAGGATCCTTGAGGAACCCACGTCCAGCCAGCACGGCATCTACAGATCCATCATTTAGATAGCCTTGAGCCTGCTTTCCAGACGTAATCATCCCCACAGAAGTTACAGCAACTCCCGTGTCCTTAACAGCCTCCTTTACAGCGGCAGCCCATGGAATCTGATACCCAGGGCCAGGTGTAATTTTCTGACGACTATCCAAACCGCCGCCAGAGACATCAAGCAAGTCTACGCCATTGCTAGCAAGAATCTTGCAGAGTTTTGTAGCCTCTTCGATGTGCCACTGTGGTAAGGAGGGATCAAAGTCCAGATAGTCTGTTCCAGGCATGCGGACAAGAAGGGGGAAGTCGGCGGGGATGATGCTACGGGTAAGTTGAACGATCTCAATCAGGAGTCGAGTGCGGTTCTCAAAGGATCCACCATATTCGTCTGTTCGTTGGTTCGAAGCTGGGGAAAGGAACTCGTTAAGGAGGTATCCGTGGGCGGCGTGGACTTCGATGGCCTGAGGAGGTCAGCATATCGTGGGTGAAAGGGTTGCCATATCAGAGGACTTACATCAAAGCCAACCTGAAGTGCCCGTCGGACCGCGGCGGTCCAGTCTTGCTTGAACTTGGCAATGTCATCTTTGGTTATCTCTCTTGGAACCAGGGACTCTGGGCTAAATGGGATCGCACTTGGTGCGACAACATCATCAGGCCAGCCATTGGCCTACAAGAGGTCAGTGTACTTGATCAAAGTTTCCAAGATCGATAGTTGTCTTACTTCTTTGACAGCCGTGGCTTTGCGGTCAACCCAGGGCACAACTGTGCTTGCTTTTCTTCCAGCATGGCCTATCTGAATGGCAATCTTGCTGTTCTGGCTATGCACAAAGTCCACAATCTCTTTAAGGGGCTCTAGTTGGCCGTCTTCCCAGATGCCTGCGTCTTCGGGGCTAATTCGACCCTCTGGCGAGACGGCGTGAACTTCTGTCATGATAAGGCCTGGGCCGCGGGCTGCGAAACTTCCGAGATGCTGTTTGTGCCAAGGCGTTACATAGCCGTCTTTGGCAGAGTATCTAGAAATTCTTTAGATAGATTCCTCTTATAAGTGTGAGATAATATTTCGTACTGGCACATCGGAGATACAATGATTCGATTGTGAAGGGTCAAGTTTCGAAGCTTGAGGGGAGAGAAAAGAGTGCCCTCGGGCTGAAAATCCCAAGGGGTTCCAGCTGGGGGATCCTGGACCGGAGTGTAGAAGGGGACCTGTAGAACATGTCAGTGCCTGGAGTATTGGATGTTGGGAGAACCTCGAGGAAACGAACATTCTTAGCTCCCGTGTTGATGATGACCTTAGGATGGCCATTTGCTTCGACTGAGCCCATGATGCTTCAAAGACTGTTCGAGAATTGGGATAATAAGAGAGTTTTGTATTGAGTAAAAGCTGAGTTGTTCAAGAAGAGCTGTGCGATGAAGCAATCATCCACTATGGAAGCGGACAAGCAAGTATACTTATACTTGAGCACAAAATAAGAATTGGTACTACAACACTCGAACGACATACTCGCAGGATTCCCATGTTCTCTAAATGCATCGTTTAACCAAGTATATTTGTTCCGTCTTCCGAGCCTACATCCATCGTGTTAGTTCGCACCCCTGTAGCACGGATGAGTGACATGTCCGAGGTGCGAAAAATGGTCCCGAAGAGCGAAATTACCCCTGTATTTGATGTTCCAGGATGAACATCGCAAGTATAGATAAACAACACATGATAATGAGATATTTACTATCGGGTTCACCGAATATGGCATTGCTTCGGTATTTCGGCATCATGCATGGACTCTACAGCTTATGAATATTTGTGGCTTGCCTTACCAATGATGCATGGAACGTTTCGATACGACAAGTCTTTCGATTTTGTCCAACCGAGAAACCCAAAAGGGTCATGGCAATGATGTCAGTTTGATGCTATCAGTCGGCCGACTTTGCAGGAGACTTCTTTTTCTGAGCCAGGCAAATGTAGCTTCTCTCGTCCATGAGTTGTTGTAAAATGGCGACTATGTACAGAATCAGAGCCTTACCACGAAGTTAAACCCGATGTCTAATTAAGTTCCGTACCAAGTTTGAATGAATAAATTATGAGCTTAATGGAGAGAAAATGATCTTCTGTTAGTTACACGGTCCAAGGAAAACTTGAGATATAGGGGTAGATAGATTATGCTAGGATTTTAAACTACCTACCCTAGGTCAGATAGAAGCGGGAGAAGAAATATTATCCTAATATGATAATAGCTTCCTAATATCTTATTGGGATCTTATATCAATTTAGGCTACGTCTTATAAAAGTTCTATGATATTTTAAGTAGAATGCCCGTCTATATTTGCTTGGCTGCCTGGCTGGGATAGGTCATGTGTTGGTTTTGCAAATAAGCTTAGAAGCGTGTACTAAAACCTCAGGTACCAAAATGCATCGAGTTAGGCAACCTCCAGTACAATCCTGACTTACCTTCTCCAGCACCATTTACACATTTGCCCTTGCAAGCTCTCCCGATGCGACGCTATAGGGAAGACGCATCTGATGAAAGTCAAGGCGAAGAAGACGTCCCCTTGCATTACAAACGTGCCTTCGGCGCAGGACTGAAGCGACAGCGAGTTGAATTTGTTCCAGCCCAGGATCCAGACGCTGGTACCACTACCACGATAACACCAGCGAAATCAACAGACACTTCCATCGGTGATCTATATGCGAGCATCGTTCTTAAACCTGCACCCGAGAAAAAGGATGGGGAAACTGCAGTAGCAGAGGCCGCAGAAGATGCCGCACAAATATGTCCGGACTGCGAGCTTCCTATTGCATCCACCTCTCAACCTCACGAAGCATCTTTCGCTCACCAAGTCTCCCTGGCGCACTCACATCCCCCCTCAGCACTTGATCGTTCTCGCATGGGTCTAAAGGCTCTCAAGTCTCAGGGCTGGGATCCTGATGCCCGGCAAGGTCTGGGTAGAGAGGGCGAAGGCATGCGATACCCTATCAAGGTGGTGGCGAAAGAAGATACTCTCGGAATTGGTGCAGTTATACCAAAGGAAGTCCAAGAGAAGAAGAAAGAAGAAAAGCCTAAGCCGCTGAACCGAAAGGAAATGCGTCAACTTGCAGCTAAGGAACGGCAGCGAAACGAGCGACTACAGGGTGAGATTTACGGGAGGGTTGATGTGGAAGCCTACCTGAGAGGAAATGGCAACGATGGATGATGAGATGGAGCCAACAAGACAAAGACGAACAAAGACAACCAGAGGCTCTGGCCACATCGTGTCAGGCATCTCCCAACTTACAAAGACGCCCCGTCTAATCACGAATCCTTTGAAGATGCCTACATCTCAGGACTTGTGTCTAGGACTCACCGCCACACAAAAGACCGAGGGCCTTTCAAGGACAACGCTCGGCATACCTTCACAGCGCCTGGAAAGGCTATCACTAGAGTGTCCGTCCCAACATTCAGTATGCCTCGGCTTTGACAGACATCTGTCTGGCTGGACCTAGCTTGAGCACTGAGGCCTATTGAGAGTCTCAGACTGAACCGAGTGTTTCGCTTTGTACAGCGATAATAGATACACTATTACACATGGATAGACAATTCAGAGAGGCCCTAGGAACGTTATTCTAGGTATGCAAAGTAAACAATAGTCCTGGAGTGAAGTCTAAATATACTTGGAGCCTACGCATTTGTGATGACCTCATCGAAGTTGCGGCTGATACACCGCTCCAGCTCTAGCTACAGCACAGCACAGTACCTCTAAGATACGCCCTGGATTGTAGCGAGTGTTACAGGACTGTCACAAACCTACAGCGGCCGTCATCAACCAACCAAACTGATAGGCGCTAGAGACAGCTGCCCACTTGGCACCTGCACGCTTTGGGATCCACCTTCTTCATGCCTTCGGATGCTTGGCTTGTATGAAACCCCGCCAAACTCCTGACTTGGGGCCCAAACTTAACTTAAGATCCTCGATACTTTACTCAATCAAACACTCAAATCATAGACAACTTCGCAATATCCTTCCTTCTTTTGATACCCTTGCGCTTCACTATATTGCTCCAAATTCCACTCTCCAACTCGACCCCCTCGCTTCTCCTACGGCCGATAACTTCACCACCTATATCTCCTCACCTCCAGCAACATCTCCATACCCAACGACGTGACGGGGCAGCCCGCCTTTAGTATACACCATGGGGCTGTCCGTCATTCAAGAACAGCATGAAGGTATGCTCTATACTGGACAGTAAACCCTGTAAATGGTCATCTTGCTAATGCGCCGGCCTCAGCTATTCTCGGGCAGATCAAGAAAATCACCAAAGGCGATGTAAGCTACATTCCACCCTCGACAACCAAGCTCTGGAGCTCGACAGCTGACGTCTTCGACGAAATAGTGGAAATGTCTGATTGTCGACGAGAACTCCAAAAAAATCATTGACAATGTCGTCAAAGAAGATGACATCCTTAACAACAACATCGCCAGTTGGTTCACCTGACGTCCTTACAGCTAGCTGTCTGTGGTACTGACCAGCGTCCTATCCAGCTATTGAGCGAATCGAGACCAAGCGCGAACCAAACCCCGAGATGGACGCAATCTACATTCTCTCACCCGAGTCCTTCGCTGTCGAGTGTCTTCTCGCCGATTTTGAGATGCGACGTTATCGAAGCTACTACCTCGTCTGGACTGGCCTTCTCGACCCCTCATTGCGACGCAAGATTGACGACTTTCCTGGAGCTCGCCAGCTCCGCGCCGGTTTCCAAACGTTATTCGTCGACTTTCTTCCTCGAGAATCGCACCTCGTTACCCTCCGCGACCCCTGGAGCTTCCCCATGCTCTATCACCCAGCATGCAATGCTCTCGTTCCCCAACACATGAAAGGCCTAGCGCAAAAGGTAGGGCAACAGTGTGCGCTTTGACCGGATGATGCGTGCTGATAGGAAACTAGATCGCCGGCCTTTGCATTACACTCGGAGAGTACCCCAAAGTTCGATACTACAAGCCGATAGGCGCACTTCACGATGCAAGCGTCCTCTGCTCGCACTTGGCGCGATTTGTACAGGAAGAGCTGGATGCGTATGCGCAATGGGACACCAGCTTTCCCCCACCTTCACAACGACCTCAAGCTACACTGGTCATCACGGACCGATCGATGGATATAATGGCACCCCTCGTCCACGAGTTCTCCTACCAAGCTATGGCACATGACCTCCTTCCGATCAAGGATGGCGACAAAGTCACCTACCGCACAATTATCAACGAGGGGACCCCAGAGGCGGAAGAGAAGGATATGGAACTCACGGAGAAGGACAAGATCTGGGTGGACAATCGACACAGACACATGAAGGATACGATTGACAAACTTATGGGCGATTTCCAAAAGTTCCTCCAGCAGAACCCGCACTTTACCAACGAGAATGCCGACACGACCAACTTGAACACTATTAGGGACATGTTGGCAGGCTTGCCGCAGTTTCAGGAGATGAAGGAGGCGTATTCGCTGCACCTAACCATGGCACAAGAATGCATGAACATTTTCCAGAAGCACAAGTTGATGGATATTGCCTCTATCGAGCAGACTCTTGCATCTGGACTAGACGAGGACTTTAAGAGACCCAAGAACATACTCGAACTAGTTGTGCCCCTGTTGGACGACGAGGCAGTTTCACTTCCAGACCGACTACGTCTCATCGTCCTTTTCATCCTATACCGAGATGGCGTCATCAAGGAAGACATCAAGCGACTCCTTGCGCATGCGGGTCTTCCTCAGTCAGACGCCGAGGTTGTAGAGAACTTTGAGCAACTTGGTGGACACATGACGCATGGCCTCAAAGATGTGCGCCAGCTTCCCGCGCCTCTATTCCCGTTGGATCCAAGATCGACACAGTTGAGCGAGGAATATGGGCTGGCACGATTTGAACCGGCAGTGAAACACATGGTGGATGCTCTGGCAAAAGGTATCCTCGACCAAACTCATTTTCCTTACGTGAAGCCACCGCTGGACCCCAATGAGGAGCTTCATATAGCACAAAACGCATCTCTCCGTGCTGGTCGACCGAACTGGGCAGCAGCTGGCCGTCGTCCGCCGGAGAATCGACAGCGATTGATTGTTTTTATGGCCGGAGGCGCCACTTACAGCGAGAGTCGGGCATGCTACGAAGTCGGCAATGAGCGCAGTCGGGATATCATTCTAGTGACTTCTCATATGTTGACGCCCCAGCTATTCGTTCGTCAAGTAGGCGATCTCAGTCGCGATAGGCGCCAACTTGACTTGCCCTTGGAACGACCCAAGCGACACGCACCCCGACATCTCTTTGAGCGTCCCCCTCCTCCTCGTCCGGCACCATCACAGCAACCATCACAACAATCTATGGGCCCTGGCGCTGTGAACAGACCCGGAGGTCTCCCTTCAAGGCCTAACGCTGGCATGGCGCCTCCAACGGCAGCAATGAACAATATGTCGATAAATCCTGGCCAGGGCAATGGGGCGCCGCGCCCAGGTTCGCATCAAAGTGCCCAGCACCACGAAGAGCCAGCCAAACTCCACAAGGAGAAGAAGAAGCGCAACTTCCTCGGAATCAAGAAGTAGGGCTCTTGGAACGGGGGTCTCTCTTCAGCATCTCCGCCACGGGCATTGGCTCGGCGGTCACAGACTGCTAGAACGGACAGCTCATCGGATGATGTCTTGCAAAGTATGCTGCGGAAGGGGGAAAGGAGAGCTTCTAGCTGGAGCCGGCTGGGTGCCCCCTCGACTTGAATATGTTTGTCGATGTGGGGTTAAGCACGGGATATATACTTTTTTGGGTTTGCAGTCCCTCGATGGAGCGTGGCGTTGTTATATTCCGTCTTTTGTGTATCGAGTGCTATGTCCTAGGACTTGCTAGCCTAGCTCAAGAAGTTTTGGGGATGTCCTTGTTCTTCTGTACATAAGTCAGGCTGTAGTATATAGAGTTCTCATTATTAATTCCCGTATGGAAACATCGAACTTGAAGTAGTTGACAGCCGTTCCTCATCATCACATAAAGACATAACAAACTTTTATCACCGATCATGAAAACCAGACACACGACTGAAAGAAATCGCCCATCAACCAATCCATTTGAATTCACTACTTAACGTTCACCGAATTTGCCTTCATGCCTATATCCCTTTGTCCCCCCATCGCCGTGCTTCCCAAAAAATGACAAGTAAAAACAGTTACTAGCTGCAGGGGCGTACCCTGCTTCCAAGCTTGCGTCAAAAGATGATGCGATGTGTTGGTTTCGGTAGATATTCGTACAGTAGTGAGTAAGAATCCTCCTCGTTGGTAGAGGTTTTCTTTTTCAAAGTGTTGTTTGGACAGGCATGTGAATTTCGTACATGAGCGGTACAGACTTTATCGTCGAGGAGTGTTGAGTGTATACGAAGCACGGTGTTCGTGAGGAACATCATTTAGGGCCTGCCAAAGGCGGCACCGCGGCCGGGGTTGCCAGTGGGAGGCATGCCGCGTCCTTCAAAAGGGCCGCCAGGGAAGTCGGGCCCAGGAGGTCCGTTAAAGCCGCCAAGGCCTGGAGGAATGAAGCCGTGAGGTGGGCCACCGAAGAAACCAGGGGGAGGAGGCGGCATGTTACGAGGAAGGGGGCCACCCATAGCCTCAGGAGGAGGCATCGCGCCGTGTGGAAAGTTAGGAGGGAACATGTGAGGCATGGGCATGTTGCGGTTGGGGCCAGGGCCACCAGGGCCGCCTGGACCACCAGGACCGCCAGGAAGTCCCGGAGGAGGAATCATAGGGCCTCGTTGTTGGGGAGGAGGCATCTGGCCACCAGGCATCCAACTGGGTGGCATCTGGTCCAGGCCTGGAGGAGGTGGCGGGCGCTGCAGGATCTGCGTTGGCTGGTTGGGTCGAGCGTCAACGTCAGGAGGGTTGTGGAATCGCTCGTCCATGGGGAAGCCAGGTGGTGGTTGAGGACGCATCTGGCGCTGAGGGCCACGGTCATCCCTAGGGAAGTCGGGCTCTTGGGGAGGAATCTGTCCTGGCTTCTGCTGTTGCGGACCCATGCGCATCAACAGCTCGTTGCGCTGGGCATCTGGGGGTGCTCTCATAAGATTCATCAAGAATTCAGTGTTGCTGTTGTTGCGAGCAGCATCGGGACGGCCGGAGCCCTGGCTGGGGGCGTGCTGGCGCTGTCCCACGAGGTCTTGGAGAAGTTGCTCAGGACGGGCAGCTTGCTGCTGGGGTCGAGGAGCAAGGATCTCTTGAACATGATGAGGTGGAGGTCGGCCAAGGGGACCATCCATCCGGCGATCAGGCCCATACTGCTGGAAAGGCGACTCAGGAGACATGATAGGGTTCGGTCTGCCAGCATTGGGTGGCGTGCCTTGAGGGGCAGCAAAAGGCGAGGGGCCTGGCGGCGTAGCACTCATGGTCTGCTTCTGCAGCTTCGCAAGCAGCTGCTGGAAAGCTTGTCGCTCATCGTCAGGTCCAGCAGAAGGAGCTGGTCCACCAACAAAAGGTAGAGGCAGAGGTACACCACTGTTGACAGGAGGTCCGGTCATAGGAGTAGGAGGCTCCGTCTTTCCTCGAGGTTCCTCTTGAGGCTGCGAGAAGAAGGATGTGAACCTGGACGATTTGCCAGCCGCCTTCGGCTTGCTGACAGGCTCCTTGGCCTCTTCGGCACCTGGAGTGTCGAGACCAGCATTCGATCCAAAGGCCATGAAAAACTTGTCTGGCCCCGTTTGAACAGCCGGAGCAGATTGAACTGGTGGCTTCTCAGCCTCAATGATCGCCTCTGCCGCCTCAACATTCGCGGGCTTGCTGGGAGCAGCAGGGATCCCAGCCTTGGCCTTCTTCATTTCCTCCATCCACTTCTGGAAATCTTGTTGCGTGTGGGCTTCGGGATGCTCTTCAAGGGGCTCGTCCAGCCATTCAGGTTCGCGCTCAACTCGCTGGTCACGGTCGCGTCCCCAGCGTCTATCGTGCGTACGGTTGTTGTTATGGCGGTCATCAGAAGCATCGGCAATAGCCTCACGGTCTCTCCAACTCTTTGCGCGATCAATACGTTCACGCTTGTCGGGAGTAGTTGTAGAGTCGGCAGCGGGTGCGGTAGTCGTGTTGGGCTCGTTCTTGTACCACGGCTCAACCTTATTCCTGTTCAATCCATTTCGAGCACGTCCATCGCTGTCATCCCCATCTTTGTCTCGGGTGAAACCGTCAAAGTTTCGTGTTGGGCGATCTCGAGGAGCGTCGCGGTCATTGTGTTCTCTGGGCTGTCGCTTGTCGTCTCGGAAGTTGCCTCCCATGCGTCCATGGAAGCGCTCAGCGCCTTCGTGACCGAAACTCTTGCGCGGCTTCACAGTGCTCCAGCCATCTGATTCGCCCTCAGCGCCATCGCGGCGACGGAAGCCGTTGCTGTTGCGTCCTTCGCGGAATCGATCGGCGTCAAGGTCTCCATTGCGACTTCGGAAGTTGCCAAAACGGCCTGGTGTCTCGGATTCTTTGGCAACTTTGTCGGCTTCGAGCGATGATTTGCCTCGCGCCGAGGCGAAGGCTGTTCGAGGAGGTGCAAAAACAAGATCTTCAGGGTCTGGATCATTGCGCATTGGTCAGTACACAGGTAACGTCTGAGGTCAAGGCATGGGGAAGACCGACTGGCACTGTTCCTTGAAATGTGCCTTTCAACACCAGGACGGCGATTAGTCTGGTCAAGAAGAGGGTTATCGTTGGATCGAGGTCGGTCACCGGTAACCTTGTTCTGGGTACGGTTTGGTTCGGGTGGGGGTCTGAGCTTGGTTAGGAGACTGATTCTAGCAGAAGGGAATCAATGCTACTCACCCCATCCAGTCATCAGCTGGAGGGAGGTTTGGTGGTTTTGTACATAACGGTGAGTCCCGCAGGTAGAGCATAAAATCAGCTGTGTATCGGACAGCCATTGTAGAGAATTCAGCGCTACGAGCGCATCCGAGAAAGGGCTGGTGGAGAAGGAGGAAGGCAGAAAGAGTCGAAGGACAGATTCGCGAACGCAATCGAGGTCCTTATCAGAGAATTGAGCCTTTCAAAAGGACAACAACTTTGCGTTGAGGTAGCGTACGATTTTTAGTGTTGAAGAATGGTTTCCACAGCAAGGGTGACGGCGTGGCGAGGCGGAGATGCGATAACGGAAGAATCAAGTGCTGGGTGGAGGACGAATCGCTCAGTCGCCAAGTTGGTAAGTCAGGTGAGAGTAGATGAGGGGTGAATATCGCGGCGTTAATTCAGGCGACAGCGATGAACGACAAGGTAAACGAAGGCGTGGAAAGAGATCAAGTTGGCGGAGAAGGGTGACGTCCTAAGGTGGTGGTGCGCTCGAGGTGGTGGTGGACAAGGCGAACCAGAGAGTGGAGCCAAGCCAAAGCTGGGCTTTATCAAGCCAGGAAGCCCCAATCAAGACTTCAAGTTGCAGCGAGGGAGGAGATTGTATTTGTTGATTCGCTGGATAAGTAGGTAAATACTGGTATTGGTATTGGATGATTTAGTGATGTCGTTTCGTTGCAGAAGAAGGCGGGCGGTTGAGCGGAAACGTAAAAAGTGTGTAACGGTAATGCAGAAGATGGTTGGGAAGAACGGACGGTAGGTATCGAGAGTTGTTTTCGGTGGCTTGACGTGCGGTTGTGAGGAGGAGACCGAAAGCGGGCAGTCGAAAGACAAGACAGACGAGTCGAGAGAGAGGAGAGGAGACAGAGAGAGAAGGGCTGGGAGGTGTCCAGCGAGAGGAGCTACCTAGCGGTCTTAGCGTCGTGACAGTTGGCAGACGGGAGGACAAGTCAGAGGCAGAAGGCCCTTGTCGGGGTATAAAATAGGTACAGTATAAAGATGGCAATAATATGACAGAATATTTGTATGTGTTTATTCAGATGGACTAACGTTTTGACCAGGCTTGAACCTGATGCGTTGGCTGTTGTTGGAGTTTGAAAGAAAATCGTGATGTCGCCTGTTTGTTTGTGGAATGGGAAGATGGAGATTGGGCATGGAACTGGCTGGAGTACAGGCACTGTCTGATACAGCTGCACGCACTGAGAATACACCTCCACTCCAGGCAACTCCACTGTATGCATGCCCGTGAGCTGCTGCAACCTACCTAGGTACAAATCCACTAAAACTTGGGTACCTACTGTACGTACAGCCAGCGAGATTGGGCCTCACCTCAAGTTTCACCTCTAAAACTCGAATGCTGAAACCTTGTTGATAGAGGACAAACATATGTTCTTGGGACAAATTAACGTTTTTATTTATTGATTCAATTACTCATCCCTAGCTGAAAGTCAAATTCTTCAGAAGCCAACATTCCATCCTTCATCATCCCTCAGTTCTTCTGTGCAGCAGCAGGAACCTCCTTCTCAAGCGGCAAGACATGCGGCAGCGGTCCAACAGGTGTAATCGACAAAGGGTTGATCTGAGTATGACTTCGTGTGTAGTGCCACTTGATATGCTCAAACTGCGTCGTCTCACTAAATGCAGGGTGGTTCCAGTACAAGTTGCGCATCCAGCGGTGCAGCGCAGGATATCCTGAGCGAATGTCGCGGATGTTGCACTTGAAGTGCTGAACGTAGACAGGATCGAAGCGGATGATTGTGACGAAACTTTGGTATGTTAGTATAGGAACTGCTAGACTGGAATTGTTGTACTCACAGTCTGATATCGACCTCGGTCAACTTGTCTCCAAACCAGTAAGGACCGTCCTTCTGCTCAGACAAGTGCTTCTCGGCACGGTCAAGAGCCTCAAATAGGGCCACGACGTTGCGCTCGTATGCTTCGCTTGTAGTCGCAAAACCAGATTTGTACACACCGTTGTTGATCTGGCCATATTGCCACTCATGCGCCTCTTCAATCTGCTTCTGCAGGTCCTCGGGGTATAGCCGAATAGCCTTGTGCTCCTCATCCAAAAAGTCGTCGAACTGATGCAAGTTAGTAACAAAGACTATTTTAATCCTAAAGTGTGTGCAGGAAAACTTACCTCGCTACCCAGCATACGGAGAATTTCACTGCTCTCGTTGCTCACAATTCGGTTCGTCTTCTTATCGAACAACACCGGCACAGTATATCGGCCATCATACTCTTTCTCGCTCTCAAAGTAAACGTCTTTGAGGCGTGTGAAGCCCTCGTGGCCCTTGATCGGATCAGGGACGACATTGTCGCCGGGAACATCCTCATCCTTGGTCACAAAGCGCCAGCCGCCCTCACCAAGGTGCCAATGCACAACCGAGTACGAGATGAAATCTTCGAGACCCTTGAGCTTGCGGGCAATGAGAGTGCGGCACGCCCATGGGCAAGCGTAGCTCACGTAGAGGTGGTAGCGGCCCTTCTCGGCAGGGTACTTTGCGTTGGCGTCGCGAGAGATCCAATCTCGGAACGAACTGACTTGACGCTTGAACTCGCCAGACTTATCGCCGGGCTTGACCCAGTCGGTGACTTTACCGTTGCTTGCCTGCCGTGGTGTTAGCAGTCTGAGAAGAGTAGTTTGAGCACTTGTTCTCATTACCATTCTGATCTGATATGTAGGTTGAATGTGGAAGGGCGATGCTTTTAAAGGCGATGTCTTGATAGATGTGAAAGACCTTGTGAATTGTTGTTGCTGTGGTTTAAAGAGTAAATTCCGATTGTAGACTCGAGATCCTCGGATTCTAAGTCCTTGCATAGACATCTCTTAAAAGAGGCTGAACCGTTCAATGACGGCGACAACCAACACCTTTATACTTCCCCAGCTGGAAAGAACATCCGAAAAAGTGGTCGTATTAACACCCTTGCTCACTCAGGACTCACTCAGCAGCCCCTCACAAGCAACCGTACTTTTAGTAACCAAACATACTGACGTATGCAACAGAAAGGCCCAGCCCAGCTCTAGGCCTACATTGGTACATCTGGTGGGTTCCCTGAGAGCTCTTTTGCTGAGCTATTCCATCCTGGAGCTATGGGCGTCACGCTTAAAGCATTTCATAATCGTGGCGTAATAAAGCGCCCCGCTTTGCTGCGAGTCGCTTAGTTAACATAGCCTGCTGTCTTGATAAGCTTCTCTTCATCATGACAAGAAGCTGAATAAAAACGAAATCATCCCAGATCTAATTCTTCGGCATTTCTCTGCATGTCATCGTAATACTTTTTATGAGAAGGGTATGAGTCCCGGCAGTTGAAGCCGACTAAAGATAAAAAACAGAGTAAACGCACGTTTCGTAAATATTCATCGTACAAAAAATAGATTCATCTATCTTTATGGATTCGCTCATCCTTTATTCATGTGCTCATGTGTTTATGGCACCCAGGTCATTTCTAGCACCCCCTATACATACCTCAAAAGACTGATTAACATATCCTGCCACTACTTTATGCAATCTTGACTTTGATGTAAGGTACCTCAACATCCTCCTCCGCAAGGTCCTCGGCCACAATCTCGAAGATAACCTCTTTCTGGTGAGATGGGATAGGCTTCTTCGAGATCGTCTCCACTAGTTTGCTTAGCTTAAGGTCGTATCGTTCCTTAAGCTTGGCAGGAGGGAAGAATGAAGCATATAGGAGACTGACACCAGAGCTCAGCATACTAATTGTAAGACCCTTCGCCTTGAAAGTATCCAAAAGTTCCTTAAGGGTAATGTCGTCAATCTCAAACCGGTCCCAGATCTTGTCCAAGGTGACCTTGCCGTCGGGTCCTTGGTACTCCACCTTAGGACTGGCGATAGGCTCACTGAAACCGAAGAAGGGCAGTGCCAGGTTGATGAATCCGTTCTTGTACTGCTCCAGATCATCCTTGCCATCAATGATCTTCAACAGCTCTAGCACCACCAGACCGGTAACCAGTGCGGTAGTGGTCGCGATAGCGGGAATGATCTTGCCGGCAATGAACTTGGTCTTGTGTCGATCAGCAGGTTCGATCTT
The DNA here is from genome assembly GCA_014822085.1 of Fusarium stilboides. Lineage (NCBI taxonomy): Eukaryota > Fungi > Ascomycota > Sordariomycetes > Hypocreales > Nectriaceae > Fusarium > Fusarium stilboides. The sequence goes on from JAASAY010000136.1 coordinate 94,055, forward strand.
GTAATTCTCTGCTCTCAGGTTGCTGCAGGCAGTAATGAAATCAATGTGATGGTTCGAGTCATCGTCCTTCTCAAAGTCAACAGGGACCAGCTGGAACCCAGACAGAGTGTTAGGTGATGGGAGGCTAGCAGTCAGCTTCTGAATTTCATCGTTGTCGTCGAAGCTGCTTGACTCCGGCTCCTAAATATGGATTAGACTCATTTGTTTTTACACAAAGTGTAGATGTACTTACAACTGGCTCCTTGTCATCAGCTTGAATCTTCACGTTAGAATCAGGGGAAAAGTCAGGGACGATAACGTTCTCCAGCTCTCGCAAGTAGATGGACCTATCAGTGCCAGGCGACTTGATGTTGTAGTTGAAAGCATGAAGGTTGGCTGCGGCCACAATGAACCCAAAGTGTGAGGGGTTGTTGGGATCAAACTTGAGCGCGTCAGGAGCTCGCTTGGGACCGGACCAGAAGGGGGTGCCGGACGATGTCTCCGAATCCTTGGGGAAGTTGTAGAGGAGTTGCTGAATCTTGTTGGAGAACTCGGACTCGAAGAGCTGGCGAGCCCAGGCAATACAGTCCTCAAAGGTACGTGGTCGCTCGGTTGTGAGGTAGTTGCGGATTGTCTCAAGAGTCTCCTTCTGGTTGCCACCCTGCTTCAATGAGTTCTCAATGAACTGAGGCTGAGTGAGGTACAGGTTGACAGTCTGAGGAGCCTTGACAAAGAGTTTCTCAAACATGTACTCCTTAGCCCAGGCAATAGTGTGGTCAATCTTGTTGGGGAAACTTCGGATAGTGCACATGGGGAACTCCTTCTCAGGAGGATCCTGAGAGGATGAGTAAGACTCAGTGAGGTGAGGGAGCACCACTTGCGTGTTGCCCTTGGTTCCGAGGGTACCACTCTCGAGGAGGGGCTTCTGGAAGAAGACGCATCGGCGATCGACATAGGTTCGCGCCTCGACGTTGTCAAGAGCATTGGTCACACCATCAAGGTTTCGCCAGAAGTCCTCATTGAAAACACTCTCAGTATCGGCACTAACGCGTTCCTTTAGCGTTACCATGTGGCCTTCAAGGTCGGGGTTCATTCGTTGGACAGCCAGAGCAGCACGGTCACTCTTCATCTGACCAACATCATCGGCACGGAAGAGGAACTGTCGGTTCAAGTTGCTCCTCTCAATGGAATCCATGTCGGTCACCCAGATCTTGCCTTCAGGGCCCGTTCCCAAACCAATCATAGCCCAGTTCTTTAGCATCTCACATCCAATCGCGCCAGCTCCGACAAGGAACTGCTTCAAGTTCGCAATCTTGTTCTGGTACTCGGTACCAAAAACAGCAATCTGCCCATCATATCGGCTGCCGATGGGCTTGCAAAGCTCGGCAGATCGCTTGGTAGATGTGGGCAGAGACTCGAGGGAGTCAAAGTACATCCACTGGACAATGGGCTGGAACTTGCCAGAAACAGCCTTGAGAATCTCCTGGGCAGTAATTCCACCGAAGTAAGCGGCCATGGGGTTAAGATCACCTTGAGCTTGGTAGCTCAGCTCCTTAAGAAGCTTCTCGTCCAGCTCGATCTCAAGACCTTCCTGCTCAGCAAATTTCTTAGCGGCGCCCAAAACAACAAAGGCGTCGTTCTCGTCCATAGGGTTGGGGAGTCGCTGATTCTTGAGCTGGAAAGCGTGGAGTGCCTGGAAACCGAGGTGAAGCTGCTGGGGCCGATCAAACTTGGCGAAATCGGAGATAAGGAACTCGGGCTCCTTGAGTGAGGCGGTGAAGTCTTTGAAGTTGATGATCTTAGGCATCTTGACCTGCGTGTACATACCACCTCGCTTGTACTGGCCCAGTCCAGACACATCGCCGATTGAGAAGGTGTAAGGGCCCTTAACCTCGATCTTGCGAGGCTCTGCTCCGTTGAGTGCCTCCATGCCTTCGACCTCGGAGAATGTTACGTAGTCGCCATCTTCCAAGCCATGTCGAGTCTCGTCTAGGGCGGACACTAAACCCTCCTCGTCGATTCCTGCCACGATACCACTGAGGGGAGTCTCGCCGGTAGGGTCGATGACAGTGAACTTCTCGCCAAAATCACAGAAGATGGATCCGAAGAGACCGAAAGTGTCGGCAATAACGACATAGATGCCCTTGCTGTGGCAATAGTCACCAATGGCCTTCTGTAGGTGGACAGGTAGGTTGGTCAGAACAACAACTTGGTACTTGTCGAACTGCGAGAGGTCTTGATCAAGACCAGGCGACTGGTGCAGCTTGACGGGAGTATAAGCATTCAACTCGGCGACGCGGGGTACGGTGACCTCGTCCCTAGGCTTTCCAACGTCGCTAGGGGTGAGGAAGAACTGAGAAGAAAGGTCGGCAAGTTGAACTGGGGCCGGGTCGTAGAGGGTAAGGCTCTTAACACCAGCCAGAGCAATGTTCTTGGCGACTTCGACACCAAGACCCTTCAGACCAACGATAAGCACATTCGAAGCGCCCATGCGCTTCATGGCCTCGTGGCCCAGGACATAAAGTTGTCGGCTGTAGAGGGACTCGTCGATCTCGCCATGTCCAATAACGGATTCATCGACCTGCATTCGGGTCGCGAGGTCGACCTCTGCTTGCTTTTCTGCCTATTAGATGAGCATGGTCAGCATCTCCAGATTCAATATGTATGTCGGGACAATGTCTCTAGATAGCGCCGATCTTTCACATGCTCCGATGCTCCAAGTAGGAAGAGTGACGAGCCGAAACAGTAAACTGAGAATTCTGCACTTACGGCCATTATGCGTTTATGGGTAGGTGACTCCCCGTTGGAGAGCTTTCGCTTCCCCAGCTTGTCTGCCTCGGATGGGTTCGTAATCTTGGAAACGTTGCGTCAGGTCGTTACAAAGGCGATCCAGCACCAGGCAGAGCTCAACCCCGCCAAACAGCAGAGGGTATACGGTGAGAGATGAGCAAAGGTGAAGAGGGTATCTGCGGGCGAAGGAGATGCTCGTCGCAGATTAGGGTAGTCGTGAAAACAGGTCGTCAAAATGTCAAGTAGTGGTTTGTAAGAGAAGAGGTTTTGACTTTAGAGTCGGGTGGAACGTGGAACAAGAGAGCGCGACAGGCGTCCAGCGTTGATGAGGTAATGGCCCGAGTCAGTTTAGTGTACCATGAGGCGAGAGCTGTCTGGCTCCACTGTCAGCAGTCCGAGCTTTACATAAGCAATTGTGAGGAGAGTGCATTAAATGTACCTATCAGCGGGGCAACAGCTACAGGATCAGTACGTACTCATTCACATGGTACCATGAGCACTCTTGATGCATATAACATCAGAATTTACAGTAAATAGGCAGCCCTTTCGAAGCTGTTCGTTATCATTACAGTAACAAGCAAGTCTCTAAAATGCTAAGGTGAGCTTCCGGTTTGCTACCGTGGCACAGCAGCCCCGCACCAGTGAACAATGTTGCCATGGAGCTATGGTAGACTGTAGTGGGCTGGTACCCCTCCAGAACATGGGTCCAACACACTGTTACTGATTCCAAACTTCTGTTGGATTCTATCAACTCAATTTGGTTAGATAGGGGTGCATAGATATTTAAAGAGGTATCAATCTGCGCTGATGCCAAGGGGGACAGCAACACACCTCCTGTAACATCAAGGTCCCCTCAGGAAGATGCAGGTCCATCCATCATGGGATTCAATGGCGGGGTCAGTCCGCGCGGGGCACTTGACGCATGATGCTTTAGCTGCGTGAGCTCTTTAGCTACAACTTGGGCGCCCTACGTACCTTGATCTTAATTGTTACGCTTGTCGAGTATCTATCTGCCAACCTTTCGAGTCTACATTTGTTTAATTCTCGTGGTTCAGTAGCATCGGATTACATTGTTCATTGTTCATGAATAACAAACGGGGATACATTCGTCACAGGAGCGTAAGAAGGGTTTCATTGTTTTTTTATTTCGTCGTTCTCGAGGTAACGGTCGCGGTATTGAGTTTCCCAACCCGCACTGCGTCTTGATGCTACATATTCGTATGGGTATAATGAGCATCGGCTCACCAGACTTGTCAAAGTCTCATGGTTTCCGAAACCGGTCGAAGGCGGCGACGACGGTTGGCGCATTTAGCCAACCTTCTTGAGCTCAACATCGCTAGAGGGGAAAGGGTTAGCAAGCTCATTGGAATTTTGATGGAGCTCTCGCTACTTACAAGATGAGAGAAGAGTTGGGGGGGATGTGGCCGGGGAAGCCGCTGTGAATACATGTTAGCTATACACGTCCAAGGTTGATATGCGCCAGAATGGTCAAGCTGAGTGCGCCGTGGTTGTGAGCTTACCGAGCACCGTAGCCGTAGTCACTGTGAAGGTCGTTAGTGAACCATCCAATAGTATGATAGCGATTAATAGGAAAACTTACGGAGTGATGTCAAGAGTGGCCTTCTCGCCAACGTTCATCTGGGTGACACCCTCATCCCAGCCTGTATTATTGGGTCAGTTTCAACGTTGTTTTGTTTCTTCGTCCGAAGGTGGTGTAGAAGCCGGCGTACCCTTGATGACCTGACCAACGCCAATGTTGACAACGAAGTCACCACGGCCGACGGAGGAGTCGAACCTTTAGAGAGAGCATGTCAGTAGTGGTCAATAGCAGTGGGTGGTGGAGAAGGACGTACTTGGCACCCTTGTTATCGGGCTTGGACTCGTCCTTGAGGTAACCGGTGTACTCAATGGTGACCTTCTGGCCAACCTGAGGAGCGGGACCGGAGCCCTCCTGGTGAGTGGTCTTGGTAACGCCCATTGTTGCTTGCGTGAAGGAGAAGTTGCGAGATTGGGTTAAGAATGGGTTGATTCGAGTGATGGTGCGAGTAGCGCGAGGGATAGATGTAAGAGAGAAAGACCGCATATTGAAAGAGGAGACGAGCGTGGAGCTTTATACTGTAAGAGCAAGGTAAGGCAGGTACAAAGCAGTGCAGATGCAGTACCAGAACAATAGTAATTCTGTGAGCTCCCCGTATGATCAATGGAGGATAAGCTCTTTCAATTGGATCTCATTTTCGGAATGGCGGGGCAATTAGATCGACGACAAGCTCGAATGACGAATGTTGCCAATCAGCTTGCGTGAAGGTCCCACCTGGCAGAAGCTCACAGAATCCAGGCTGTTCCTGAACAAAGAAAGATACCACTACTAGCTATGCTATGAATCGTAATACTATGGATTGACAGTTTAATCGAACACGTGTAGGCTATTTCAAGGCGTCATGTCACTTACTGACGCTTGTAAAATACCTCATATGGCTGTCGTGATCGCTTGGCCGTTGCAATGACCCCCCAACCGTCCAGCCTGAATGCGGACACTGTTTGTACCCAAGTACTCTAGGTACCTACAATAAGGTGACAGTCGTCTATTTAACCGGGTACCCTATTGCGGAGATACATTGGAGAATACATTAAGTCTCCTGATTCGTACATCCTCTCACCCGCCTCAGGCGACACAGAAGAGACTGTCTCAAGGCAGTGTTAAAATAGCACCAGACCAACCCGACAAACATGAAACGAGGCGGTGTTAACAATGTCACTCAGCCTCGTTCGACTTGACGCAGCTCAACTATCAGCTTAGCTTAATTTCGCTGGCTAAGCTCTAGATCTTTACCGCCACAGCTTCCATCGTTCGTTCTGCCCGGTCACAATAGGCTATCTAGGTAGTTGCTATAACTAAACCTTCAGCTGTTTGCGAGACTTATACAGATCTCGAGATAGCAGTCCTTGTTGATATTTGAGATGCATTACTTACCTTATTGAGGCATACGTAACCGAAGTATCTTGGAGGGCTCGTAAGGAGCCATATGCAGCAGACAACCCAATCCTTCCTGGTGATAAGTCGGAATTCGACTTTTAGATATCAATTCCCACATACATGGCACATTGAGGTCATCAGATCTTTGTGTGATATCGAGAAGCGGAGATTAGAGTACACACGATTCTCAAAGCAACTAGATGATAACTGCAGCGGCACTAGTACCGTGAACCAATGTATCCAGATCGTGCCAGCGGCATTCTGCATTGTGCTACTTTAACTCCAACACGGAGTCATTCTAATCTAGTTTTCAAGTTCTCGAAGGCTCTCTCGGTAGGGAACAAACAACATGTCATCGAGTCCGGATACTAATGAGGGATTGATTAGATCTGATATCTAGTACTCAAAGGAGAAAATCTGCGGTAACCAGCGAAACTTAGTAGCTTTTAAAGATTACATATACATGTGTGGGTTAAGAAGATCTAAGGCACATATAGCTGTTTGTACAGGCTACCTACATAAAGCGAACAGTCAAAACTCATCCGATATCTCTATACCTAAGTTTATATATATATTCGAAGCTCGAAAGTTATTAACTAACTACCTATGCTTATGTGTCCACATGGGATTAGTTGTTCCTCTAAAAGCTAGAAAGTTCACGGGGAAGCCTTTCTATAGAGGCTTAAACAGGTTTCCTGCTTTGTGGTTACTTTAGGGACTTGATTCGTAGTACCTCGCTATGCAAGGAGCTGAGATCTGCTGTGATGGCTATACATCGATATCGTAGTTTTAGTGGACTGGATGGACAAAACGCTTGAGCTCTCGGCTCCGAATTTACTTGAACCACAAGATAAGGAGTGTCCTATCTGTTGCATAAGGCTGGTCATCGCCTGGCCGCACTGCTTCCACTTCTTAAATCGGCGAGCTAGGGATCTTTCAATAGGTGAGGACGCATGTTTCGTAGTGATACTTTACTCACTCATGTTTAGTACAGTCACACCACTCTATCTGACAAACTTCTTGGGTCATAACTTCCTTATTTCCTCGGTGTATTAAATACGACTTCAGGGCGGGACATAGATGTATACACGTAGCTGCCTGTTGTAATTGCTAGAGCTTGCAATATGGAATTTATATAATACTCTCATCAAGCTCATAACACCTCTCGTGTTCCATTGACAAGCACCAAATATTCCTGTCCTTTTATTTTGCTATTGAAATGCACCGCCGGTCGCGAGGGTTACGGTACGCAGTTACTTAAACTATTCATTCCAGAACCAGGCTTAAGTAGGCGGTCCATTAATATCTGTGATCTTTAATACATGTTTTCTAAACTTAGAAGTATTAATGTTTGGCTATTATACGAATCCAGCCTTGATATGTAAAGCATTGGGTGTGATGATTGTATGGCACTTTAGATAGTAACAGAACTGACGAAAGTTCCGGTCTATTAGCAGCGTATCTCACTACTGCACTGTATTAGTGCAACGACCTGCTGTTTTATGTCTAATATTTATTATGCCTCGGTCCTTGGAACTATTAAGAGTGATTGATCTGTCGAGATAGATCCATGACACACCAAACTATGCTCTTACCCGGTACACTTAACAATCTTAGTTGCAAGCGAAACGAACACCTTGTTATGAGAGCCCGCCTAATTTCAGAAACGAGAATGCGCAAGTAAATGTAACATGTAATCACCTATCGTCCAGCTTCAACAGTATCTTCGCTAGCCATTACTGCAGCGATGTATTTACGATCTTTTAATAGTAAACGCAACAAAAACAAGCAACTGAGATGTGCTATCTACTGATAAGAAGTCGGTCCAGTTTCTAGGTCGGCATTGAATGAATCTTTTTTCTTTTATTTTTAAAAGTGTTCAAACATGCTTTAATAAAATCCATGACTTGATCTACCGGCAGAGAATAGTGGAACCTTCGGTGGGAGATTAGAATCATCTCGTTAGCAATACCATTCAGAAAACTCAATACTAGATTAACTAGGTGTGAGAACTTAATTGCATGAATAGATATTTGTTTAGAGAGAGTTTGTTTGCCTTCAACGTGCCTGTATCGTGGTCTAGGGTATTTCGCTTTATCATGTTCGATGCCGAGACCATCACTTTGTGGCAAGGTGAACTATCGAGAGTCATCGCCTTAGAATCTGGGCTTGTCACTGTAAACACCTCCCGTAAGATATGCTTCGGCCTCGTGTGGAGTTGTGGCTACCATCGCTAGGCAGATTTGATGATTGTGGTTTGATATCAGCCAATTTCGAAGATTGACGGCTGCATGGCTGGTACTACACAAACCATCCTGGATTCCTGAAATATAGAAACAATGTGAATTCTTTATTACTTTCCATCTTACAACGTGAGTAGCAAGTATCTTGTGGGACCAACTTGCTTATAGGACTGAGAGATTATGTAGTGTCTGGGCTTTGGTAGCAAGACATCTCATTCGCTATCGCGTATTTCGGAGTTGTCAACGTGCGCTACTCGGCATCTTCTCAAGCCTCGACTCTGGATCTAAAGACCCCTTGATCAGGCTGCCTCCCTTATCGTATCCAAGGTTAATTAGATATGGGTCTAGCTTATTTTAACTGATGGGAATTAGGTTGTGTCTGATTCGATAGTGGAATCGGCAACCAATGTGTTTATATCTGTGTCTAAAACAAAACCCCTGCAAGAGGAGCATGGGCTTCGAGGATGTGCAAGAGTCACATGTTAGTCTGCAGCTTCAGTCTTCAAAGCATTCATTAGGAAACGAATACGTAAAATATGTGTTGGGTGGATGATATGAATAAGACGCATGGATCATGCGCTAGCTGGACGTCAACGGTGATCACGAGAAGGTGTACCGGTAATACCGTAAATGAAACTTATGTGGATCGTAAAAAAGCCGATTTGAAGTTTACGGGACCGATCTCATGATCCAATAGATCTGGCAGGGCTAGTGTTGAAGCATTGCCGCGTTCCGAACGCCAACCATGGTAAAATATTGGAATGTCTTTCCATTGTTAATTAGTTGGTTGTCACGGCACAGTCAGGGTCCCCTAAAGCCCGCTTTTAGTGGGCATCTAAGGCGTTTCACTCTCCATGGGCGGCACTGGATATCCGCTACACCAGCCCTTGGCGCACTCAAATGCCGCTTAGCCGTGGACTCCTACATGCATTTCGCTGAGTGACGTCAGAAAATAGCAAGAATAATGGTACTTTTTAATGAGTTGGCGATGAGAGCTTGCGACGCTCATGGCGCCAAGAACTGCGTCTAGGTAGGATTCTGCGACTGTGGATAAACCAAGACTTATCTCGTGCCATGTAGTGAGATTTTATTACCTAGTAATTATCATGAAGCCAGCCCAGACCCGGCGTTGGCGTTGGCGTTGGCGTTGAAATATCAGCCACCTTCCGCCGTTGTAGAATAGTTCCTGGACTAGATCGTCTACAAAAACTGCGGTTGCGACGGCGCTTATCACACCACAAGGACCCCTACGAACCAGCCTCTTCAACCGGCTGTTAAACTCAACCCTCCTCCTTCATCGTTGTCGCAAAAGCATAATTCGGATACTCGGATGAGAACTCGTTGCTCTTTTGGAATGACGCAGCGTCTTTGATTACTAGATTAATCACATAATTCTCCGGCGCAAACTGATCCAAGCGCAATCTCCATTTTCGCAATCTTCAGCCAGAAACAAGGGTCCTAAATAATGGCCGCTCCAATCAGCACCAACGGCCAGGCGAACGGCCACGATGAGACAGCAACGCAAAATGGCACTGGAGCACCAGCAGAACACACAAATGGCAACGGCGCACCTAAATCCCGAGATGGTGACGAAGACGACCATCATAAGCTGAACAAAATTGGAACTGGTCTCAAGGATCGCGTCCACCAGATGACAAAAGGACCGCCTGGTGGTTTTGACGCAACCCCTCTTCCTGATGCGCCGCAAGGTTATACTATCCGGTTCATCTTTCACAGCGCTTCAAATCTTCCTCCTGCGGATTTTGTTACAGCTTCTTCAGATCCCTTTCTTCATGCGACACTAAAAGGTACTCAGCCGAAGCGACACAAGGAGGATCCCGATCTCGTCCACAGGACAAGGACTATCAGGAAAACTACTGAGCCAGAGTGGGAAGAGGAATGGGTTGTCGCCAATGTCCCACCAACAGGCTTTACTCTGAAGTGCCGAATGTACGATGAAGACTTCCCAGATCATGACGATAGACTGGGCAATGTTACAATCAAGGTGCCCAGTATATCCCAAGACTGGCGCGGTGTTCCTCCTCCCGGCCGCGTCTACGAGGCCAAGAAGCGAATGATGAGCAAACGAGCATACCTCACCAAAGCCATTACCAGCGTCGTTAATTCTGATGTTCACATGACCCCCTACCTCCGCCTGAGTATGGAACTTTTAGGACCATCCGATCCGCCTTACGCACAGATGTACACAGTTGGACCAACAACATGGGTTAAGCATTTTAGTCCCTTGATCGGTCGAATTGCTGGTGTCAAGGTGAATGCGAATGCCGAGGACGACGCACGAGTAGAAGGAGACGAACAAGTCGACGAAAACGGAAAGAAGAAGAGTAGGACTCAGAAATATGAGTATGTTATCCTGTCTAAGCCTGGAAATCTGTGCTAACACTACCAGCTTTCAAGCAAATGAGATGCAGCTTCAAGGTCCGGTGCCTCCCAAGCTGTACCATCGCTTTGTCGAGTTCAGGCCTATCATTGCCTCGATCTACTCTTCGGCGGGCTTGCGCGGTAAAATCTTGAACAAGGCACTGCACGGCCAGCATCGCCGTATTTACAACTTCAATGCATCAACTGAGTATGGCGGCTTTGATGCATGCACACCGGAGGCTTCAGATCAATTCTTGAAGCTTGTTCACTTCGACGAAGGAGGTCGCACCTTCACCTACGTCCTGACTTTGGATGGAATGTTCAGATTCACAGAGACTGGCAAAGAATTCGGCATTGACATGTTGAGTAAACACACTATGCATTCTGATGTTGAGACATACATCGCTTGTTCTGGAGAGTTCTTTATTCGGCGACTCAAGAAGCCTATTTCTTCGGATGATGTGCATCCTAACGTGAAGACACACCCACAAGAACCGATTCCCGGCGGCCCGCCTAAAGAGCATCCCCCGCATAATCCCGCATACTACCAGCTGATCATCGATAACGATTCAGGGACATATCGACCCGACAAGTCTACTCTTCCGGCGTTGAAGGAGTTCCTCGAGAAGAACTTCCCCGGATTGGGTATCATAACGATGCATTGGGAAGACCAGGAGCTTCAGGATATGAAGGCGCACCAACGCGAGGTCAAGAAGAGCGAAGGCAGAATGGTCAACATGGTCATGAACAGGAGTCAGAGCAGCATCAGCTCAGCCGAGAGTGAGCTGGATGATCGCGAGGAGTCTTGGCAGCAGGGACACAAGAGTAAGCGAGAGGCAGCCTACGAAGCCTTGGAAGACCCGCACAAGGTCAAGGATGCTGTTAAGTCTATGGTTCCTGGCATGAAGTCAGAGAGGGGGGAGAGTTCCAAATGATTGGGTTATGACTAACGGCCGAAAACAACAACAATAACAACATCGCGCACCTCGGATAGATTGGCTGGATAGTTCTTTATTGCGAAAAGATACCTTGGATGGATTTCGTATACCACTTCAGTTTGTTACTCTAGCATTCTTTAATACCTCTTTTCTTGTGTCTAGGTAGTTATATATATAGGTAGTCTGAGTCTTGTTCAGGAGCCCTGCTCACTAATATTTGCATGCCTTAAAACCATCTACCAGCTCACATATTTGGCTTAAGTGCTACCCACTTGCTTGAACAAGTCGCCAGCACATCTCCCTTCTCATCTTTCATCTCACCTCTAACCTTGGCCTTGCGGCCATCTATGTCTTCAGCAACAGCCGTGATGCAAAGAACACTGTTCGTAGGCACAGGCTTTACATATTTCACTTCTATACCGCCAGTCACACTGGCTGTCTTAAACGCTCTAGCCTCCTTTCCCAAGGTCCCGTTCAAATCAAAGATCGTACCCATAGTCTCATCCAACAAAGCTGCAACGACTCCGCCGTGAACAACCCCAGGATACCCGCTTACACCGTCCCCCACCGATACAAGCACCACAACCTCAGTGACGTTGTGTGAAGGATCCCGCGCCACCTCCACGCTTGGGGCGCGGAAGAAGCTGATCAGATGGGTCAACCCACGGTCGTTGTTGAGCGTGCGACCGAAAAGTTGATCGTGCGCAGGCGATTGCGGATTCCGGCATGAGGGAAGAAATGGGATTGTGTCCGGCGCGCAGAGCAGCGTTGCTGTCCAAGGATGCGAAGCAAAGAAGGAGAGTTCTGAGGCGAAGAGGTCTGGGGGAGTGTTCTTTGGTAGGAGATCAAGCGCTGGGCATATGATTGAGTTGCTGAAGGCCGGGAATGCCATTGTGGCTGATGAGAAGGCGTTGATAGACGAGAGGTTGATGTTGACGGGAAGTCCGATGCGATGTCGGATCCGGTAGAGCGGGGCCGGGCGGAGGATGGAGAATCTCGGTAAAGTAGTACAAGTTCGGAGCCTGGGTCTTGGCAGGAGTTTGGGAGCTTGCATCGTTTGGAACAATGGATTGTTGACTTGTCAAGATATAAAAAAATAAAGAATTGAGGAAGACGCAAATTTCTGTTTCTGCATCCGGGCTAGGGAGCGTTGATCGGCCAAGGGATGCGACATTCGATTGTGAAGCCGAGGTATCTACGGAGGCTTGTCCTATTGGACCCTTTTGGTGAATAAAGCTAAAATAGGTCACTCCTATTGGATGATGTCTGTTTCACTTCATCTTGAACGTATAGAAGCCTGTTCATGACACTATCTTTATTTCCAAAGTGGTTAGATGTGCTGGATTTGGTCTTTGTTTCTATTTTGAGGTTTGTGCAACCAGCGTTCCTAGGTATACTTAATTGTCGAAGAGTGTCATACCTAATATGCACTTCTCTTTGGTAGTTAGTAGATATGAGGAGTTTCCTCAAATTCTCAATGATAACTTCTCCCTTTGATATCATATCATATTGCAACTAAACAATCTAGCTCCTTTAACAAAGTTAAAGGTAGATATGTTAGGCTTCTTTATAACAACTGGGATAGTATATCCAACTCATGTAGGATAATATAGACGAAGTGTTTTATATAACAGAAAGACACAAAGAGTAAAGGGTAAATGAATCACGATTTAATTAACCTTAATACTTATCTACATATGTAGGTAGTACCTGTTCGTATCGCAATTTCAGATCGAGTGTGATTCAATGAAGGAAGGCACCAAGCCACCAATATGCAGCAGGTGGCTGCCACTGATGGCAACTGCCAACTTTATCACAACACGGTCGGGCCTTCCTTTTAATAGCAAACAAAGTCAATTCGTGTTTGAAGCTCGCGATACATCGGTTATTCTCCCCTTCTCTCCCTCTTCTTTCTTTCTTTTGTTTTCCTCCACCTTCATCCAGGCAGTGTGAGCCTTCGCCGCTCAACTCCTGTACATCGTCATCCTCCAGAGCTTCGGCTTCAAACCACCGTCAGAATGGAAGAACACCACCAAGGCCAGACCTTCTCGCCGAGGCATATCGACATTCTCATCACTATCGAGAGAGTCGGTGCAGGCTGCTCCATGGTAGCTATCGTTCTCGTGCTACTGTCTTATGGCCTGTTCAAGAAGCTCCGAACCACTCCAAACCTCTTCCTTGTATGTGCCGCTATCGCCAACGCCGGTGCTAGTGTGGCTTCCATGATCGGCTATGATGGACTTGAGAAAGGTGAAAGTTCGCATTTGTGCCAGGCTCAGGCTTTCATCTTTGAATGGTATGAAATTCAACCCCAGTGCAGCTACGTCGCTAACTTAAACCCCTACAGGTTCATGCAGTCTGATCCTTGGTGGTCCTTGGCAATGGCTATCAATGTGTTTCTCGTGTTCTTCTGCAACGCAGACCCCCGAGTGTTTCGCAAGTATGCTTGGCTCTACTGTGTCATCTGTTTCGGTGGCCCATTCATCCCAGCGATTATTCTGATCTCAATCCGTGACGGCCCTAAGGGCTTCATCTTCGGCGATGCTACTGTAAGTGGTCCTTTAATAACAATGCTTGATAGACACAAAAGCTGACATAGACTAGTTGTGGTGCTGGATTGGGACAGATTGGAGTATTGTTCGCCTCTATGCTTACTATATCCCAATCTGGATCTTCTCTCTCTTGTCAATCATGATCTACGTCGCGGTCGGATATCGCGTGTTCCATCATCGAAACCAACTCAAGCATATGGTCATAGATCGATTGGGGAATACTGGGAAGAATGACAGCATTCCTTACTCGAGCAGCGAGCACAGAGGCTCTTCAGAAGCGGTAGCCTTCCCAGCCAGCCCCAATGAGGGAGGTGACACTAACTCCTGTCCTCAGAACCTCACCGGCCGTCAGGAGTTCTATGGTACTGCCGTTACGGAGGTCCAAATTACCTGCGAGGAACCGAGACAGACAGCCCACCACGAGCTCGCCTTGCCGGCTGCTGCTCATGCTGGAATGAGCCATCCACGTATCCATTCTTGGGTTCTACCCGCTTCCTTCGAGCATCTAGAACCAAGCAACTCGAGCAGGGGGCAGCGCTTCGAAACAGTGTGCACGTCTGATAGCACTCCACAGCCGCCCTCGACCATACTTACCCGGCTTCGTGCTGTCAAATCAAACGCATCCTTGAAACTCAAGCGATTTGATCCTGTCAAGATGGCGTATTTGCGAACTAGCTTCATTTTCGGCTTTGCAGTCCTGATCACCTGGATTCCGAGCTCGATCAACCGACTATATAGTCTCACCCACAATGACAGGATCAGCTTTAGCCTCAGCATTGCCAGTGGCTGTGTGCTTCCTCTCCAAGGTGTTTGGAACGCCATTATCTACTTCACCACGAGCTGGAAGACCTTCTGTGAGGAGATTCACGCAGTCAGAGAGAGGTGGTTTGGAAGACGTGAAGAGTGCCCAGATGGGATACGTCTCAACAGCCGGCTTGGTTCCTACAAGGGTGATCACCGCAATACCTTGGAGCGAACTCGACAACTGCGTACCGGCTCCACCGAGGATGCCGAGAAGTCAATTACGGCGTGATGTGTTTATAGGCCGAACGGAAAAACTCGAGGATATGTTTCGTACGTTTGTCAGAGTGGAAAGAGCATTTATGTAAAGGAGCCTCTCACATCTTTTAAGCTGGTTGTCACAAGGGCATGGACAATCGGGACAGGAATGCATTTTGGGAGCGAAGGTCACATTAACTGCAATGCATCAATTTAATCTCATTAAAGCTTATTCATTAGATGGTCGTGATAATAAGCGTATTTCAAGGCGGGAGAAATCAGCCCTCAAGCATTATAGATGGCCTCGCCCTCAGCAGCATCGACACCCTCTCGCACAACTCTGTCGACAGCAGCTGGAATATCCTCTTGGCCATCGAGAAGGTCATACCATCCATTCTTGACGCTATCGTTAGCAAGGAGATGTGAGGCGACCTCAGCGACAGCCTCTCGGCTGATGCCGTCTGAAGAAGAGATGTGCTTGGTCTTGCCGAACTCAACCTTGGTGGCAGGCTTCTCGGTCAGGGTTCCAGGCCGAAGGTTGATACCAACAAGGGTAGGGCTTTGCTTGGAGACCTTGTAGAGAACCTCATCGGCCTCGATCTTGGCCTTGTAGTAGTTTGCGAGTGAGCCATTGTTGATCTTCTCGTAATACTCATCCCACTCGCCAGCAGGCCACCATGGGGCACCAGCGCGACGAGAGCCCAGGTATGAGACGAGGAGGAACTTGGTGATGGTGGGTATAGAGGCGGCGGCGTTGACAAAATGGATGGCGGCATCTCGGTCCACCTTGAAAGTCTAAGATGGGTTAGTAAGTGAGCTGATATAAATGAGCCTTCAAGAGGATAGGTTGATGCGTACCCGTTCAGCGCCACCTTTACCTCCGGCACCTGCATTCAATTAGCATTGATCATGAAGAGAGTTTCTCATGGCTTAACGTACCGGCACTCCAAGCAACGTAATCGGGCTTGACTTGGTTCAGGATGCTCAGGGCCTTGTCCTGAGAGGTGACGTCCTCGACGCTGCTCACGAGAACATTGAGTTTACCGGGGAGGCCGGCACCAAGCTTCTCGATAGTAGGAGTCTGATCAGAAGTGCGGATGACACTGGTAACGGTCCAGGAACGCTTGAGGAGGAGAGGAGTGAGAAGCTGGGCAACTTTGCCGTGGCCGCCGAGGAGAAGAACGTGGTGAGAAGCCATGGTGTATGAAAGTGAGGTTATGAATCGAGTGTTTAGAAGAGGTGTAGGATGTTCACGATTGAGCTACAGGTGATGAGACTGAAAATTGACTAGCAATTGAATAGCCTCTTTTCGGTAGATGAACTTGAGTATTTATGTCTACTTCAAAGCCACAGTGCATTGGCCGATTCGTAAGGTTATGACGACATTCGCAACAAAGCGGGGCAGCCTGCCATTACTAATTCTAGAGGGATAACGGCATTTGATAAATGGATCTTGGAAGAAAATGAGGTGATTAAACTTTCGTGATTTTGCTCGCCATCAGGGTATTTTGTTAGATGATATTGCCATAGTAAATGTGCCTTGTTTAGACCAGGGTCTTGTTGTCAGACTAGATGGGTGTTAGTGGTGGTAGCTTGTTTGCAATCTAAGATAAGACCAGTCACCTGGCTAGGTTACACAGATTACCGGTGACTATATCTGCGCTTCAAGTAACCATGGATTATCTATTCCGTAACAGATGGTTCTCTTTCCTTTTGTACACTTTTTCTTGCAAGCGAAAAGTAGTCGTTGACAATGGTTTAGCTCTGCTGTTACATAACTATCTCCGGCTTACACCAGAGCAACACATACCAGAGTCTGAGATCAGACGCCTCAGTAAGCAAGCAAAGGTATTTGCTCTGTGACTTTACAGCCCTATCTCCGGGTGTGATGCATCTATAAGATGGTTGTTCCCCTTAACCAGTAATAAATGCTTGATTTTTTAAAAAGGTCAGATCAACAATCTGATGCGTTTGTTCAAGGACAAGTGCTTAGGTAAGCCGAGAGCATCTCGAACATCTCCGGGAGTTGCGGAGCTACCATCGACTAAGCCGTTTACGGGGTGCTCAACCATTGGATGACTTCGCTCACAGCTTGCTGTTGCATATTAACTTAGGACCTGTCCTGGGTTGCTGACGGGCAGTATTTAAGAGCTGGTACTCTGTGCCCTCGAGTAAAGAGACTTTTCTTTGTCACTCGACTTTAGTCGGTGTTCGTCAGACTCACTCGTCGTGGCTCCTCTGCACAAATCGCTCAACCCTGTCTCGATTCATCGTGAAAGTGAGCTCTGAACAGGGATTATATCGCACTCACTGGGCCCTTGTATGAGTATCTCCAAGTACCTATTTGGTGTGAGAAATATGGCCAAGACCGTCTGCATTGTTGGTGAGTAATACCCCGGAGCTCTGAGGACCCCCGCTAATCAATACCAGGCGCCGGTCCTTCAGGACTCGTTGCAGCCAAGACGCTGTTACACAACACTGCCCCTGGTGAATTCAAGGTCACCATCTATGATGCCCAGAAAGATATCGGAGGTCTTTGGCCTACGTCAAAGACGGATAACAGGCGACAGGTTCACCCCTTTATGTGGTCCAACCAGAGCAGACATACGATGCAATTCAGTGAACTTGCTTGGGACGACGCTGACCCTCAGCTTCCACAAGGCTGGATGGTTGGAAAGTACCTTAAGAGATATCTCGAACGCTTCTTGACGAACAACCCGGATTTCGAACTTAAGCTTGGCACGCGAGTTGAGGGAGCAGAGCGTCCACAGGGTTCATCTCACGGCTGGACTGTCAACGTCAAATCAGACTCTGGAACCGAGACCAAAGATTTCGATTACCTTCTGGTCGCCTCAGGCTTCTTTGGGAAGCCCATCATCCCTGAGAGCCTTACGAAAGAGACGAGCACCCCTATTGTTCACAGCAGTCATTACAGGGATGTCGAGAGCCTCCTAGGCAAAGGTCGATCTGGCGGCGGCAAGATCCTCATCGTCGGAGGTCAAATGTCTGGTGTTGAGATTGCTGGAACCATCGGCTCGCATATCTCTTCCGAGGTTAACTCACCTAACCCTTCAAAGATCACCGACGCCGATAAGTACAGTGTCCACCATGTCATTCAGCGTCCGATCTGGGTGTTTCCTCTCTACACTAGTCCCAAGGTAGGTAGTCGTTTCATGTCTTCTTACAAAGCCACTAACATCTCTCGAGCCTGCAAACGCAGCGGCGCCGTTTCTGCCTCTCGACTTTGCGTCTTATAACCTGAATAACCGCCCTAGACCCCTGACCAACACTCAGGGGCACATTCCTGAGGAGACAGCCAAGGTGGTTCATGGTATCTTCAAAGGTGTTGTCGGTTCTGACCAATCTGAATTTTCCCCTTTGCTCAAAGTCGATGACTCGAACGACAGCAAGCAGCCTTACCTAGCTGTCAGCGAATGGTACACCGACTTTGTTCGATCTGGGCTGATCACGCTATCGAAAGGCAAGGTAGAAGGCCTTGAAGGCTCTACAGCGACACTATCCGATGGCTCCAAAATTGAGGATGTTGCAGCGGTTGTTGTGTCGACAGGATTTGATGCCTCGCCTTGCATCAAATTTCTTCCTGAGGACGTTCTGAAGGCGCTTCATTTCTCTCCAAAGAATATTGATCAGCCTGTTGCCTTGGCCTTTCACGGAACCCATCACCCAGAGGTACCTGACTTGGGCTTTGTTGGTTTCTATAGGTCACCTTACTGGGGTGTCATGCAGATGCAGGCTCGATTCGTAGCGGCTTTGTGGTCAGATAACGTCTCTCCGGGCCGTTCATCCCAGATCTTCAAGGACAAGCTTCGTGACGATGTTTCTATTCAGCGAACTCTCGAT
Organism: Fusarium stilboides; assembly: GCA_014822085.1. Lineage (NCBI taxonomy): Eukaryota > Fungi > Ascomycota > Sordariomycetes > Hypocreales > Nectriaceae > Fusarium > Fusarium stilboides. Next base: position 112,773 of record JAASAY010000136.1, read on the forward strand.
CTACGAAATGACCCTCGTGTCTCCCAATTCCCTATGGGAGACTATCCCTACCTTGTGAACGAAATTGCAGAGGCACTTCAGATAGAAATTCGTGAGCCTCTCACGCCACCAGTTCCTAACCTGCCACACAACAATCTGCCACTTGACATGCTTACACCGGCGAGGTACACGAACCCAAATGATGATCAGGAGTCGAAAGATGCCGCGACAAAATCCCTCGAGCAGACGCGCAAGGATGCGACTGATGGTCTGACGACTTCGAGGTTCGTGGCTCACGCCGTGTTCCGAAGCCTTCTTGGCACATGGAAACTCGAGCGTGATCTGGTCAGCAAACTTCCTTCACACCCAAGTGGTCACTTTAGCGGTACCGCACAGTTCCTCCTTCGCGAGAAGACGAACGATGGTCTACGATGCGCGGGCAACCCCGGTGAAGACTCTGGCGACGAAGACGAGCTAGGCATGGAGTACCTCTACATCGAAGAGGGCGAGTTCAAGACAGAGCAAGGATTCGGCTTCAGAGCTACACGCCGCTACGTCTGGCGTTACAACGAGCTCAAGGACGTGCTGAGCGTATGGTTCGCCAAGCCCGAGGATCTGAAGCGTGCAGACTATCTCTTCCACGAAATTGAGTTTACAGAACCGACGGAGAAGGGATGGACGGCCAAGGCGGGACACTTGTGCATTGATGATTACTACGATGTCAAGTACAACTTTGTGTTCCAGGCTGTGAACCTGAAGGAGTGGGGGATTGAGTATACTGTCAAGGGACCCAAGAAGGATTATACGATCAGCGGGACATATACACGATAGATGTATTGTTAGATATGAGATCATGAAGTAGATGAAAGGAACAAAGAGCGACCAGATCAGGATGTGATAGCTGTGAAAAGATCAGTGAGATGACATCTCCGCGGCACGGCAGGGATACGGAGCCGCCCCGGGCCGGGCCGATGACTTGAGGGATTGCTCCACTGCGTCCGCTCTGATGGAGTTGATAATAAGATTCAGATGTGATCTACGCGGATAATATGAGATGCATCCGGGGAAGCGTGGAGGAGTTCATTGGTCTGTTCCCATGCTGGTCCAGTATGAGAGCCGCAAAACAAAGTCAGATCATATGCAACCACTTTCTATCTTGCGGCTCCGAACTTCTGATCCGCAGCCTGACACCCCGCGGGCCCACTACTTGATGTTATATAAGGTCTTCATCCATCGGATGCCATCAGTCACTGATCAAGCATCGATTCAGTCGCTCCCAGCCCCCTCTGTATTGGGCTTTTCCGTCGACTAAGCTATTTCATCGAGCTCTATCTCTTCTTTACCTACGATATGACTGAATCTAACGGACTCAATATTAAAATTCGATATACAGGCTGCCAGAAAGATATCATTGGGCGAGTCATTCAATACTGGTATTGGCTGATAGACTTCGTCGTGGTTAACTATGTACATGAACCTACTGCGGCATTTGACTTTGTTTATCAGTTAGAGTTAAACGTCTTGTGTTCAATGAGGCTTTCGACAGAAGCGTATTTCTTAACGGCCATCGGTTGTTCCGCGAACCTATTCTTACCCACGGGGAATTGGGCATACCTGGCTGTTTTGGCCGCTGCTTTAGGTATCGGATTGGAAAGGCAACCAATGCTACACTTCTAGGGGGAACAAAGAACGACGAAAGACTAGATCCTCAATGGCTAGTGAATGGAAACTCGTCGGATAATACTGTTTTTACGAATTTTATGATTTAATCGTGGATGATGGACCACCGAATGTTTTATGCTGGGAGAAAAGTGGACGGGCTATAAATTCCGTGAATAAGGTAGTCGTTATGATTAAACTGTATCTACTCGATAAAAACATGGCTGGAAGGAGGCCATCTAATCAACAGCTTATCATTTTTATTCAATTTGAGAGAGTTGCACATATATGTAACATGTTTTAAACAGCTAGCAGCTCTTTGCTAGTTTCTCTAAAGCATTGAGATCTTTCCGACATCAAAGTGCCAAGGACCCATGTCCGTTTCATTACACGGTAGACGAGCCGAAGCCGCGGAACCAGCAGGGGAAATTTTGGTGGTCACAAAGATCAAATTAGAGATAAAAACTGTCGATTTTGGGATCAGGCCATGTAGAAAGGATGGTGGGAGGCTCCGCGTCCCTTGCATATCGGCCGATGGACAAAACCATCCACTCGGCGCCGGGGGCAACCAACCCCGGGCCCCCGGACACGGACACCGAACGATTCCGGGGAGTATTTAGGGGGGATTCGAGATTTGGGGAATGGATGAGTCAGAGCCTCGGTTGATTTGGCGAGCGCGGGGTGCATAAAGGAATTTTGTGCTACATATTCAGCTGTTGGATTGCATGTTTTATATCTTTTAATAGAGCCCTACGCTTACTTGGTGTCGTGATCGGCACCCAACATACGAATGCGTATTCTTGTGAGACAATACTAAATAACAAACCACAGCTGAAAAAAAGACTCGTATACTTGATTTACCATGCGTGAGACCGCATGCAACTCAATCGTCAGCCTCTTAACTCTTCCCCCCTCTTCAACAGACGCACACACATGCTTGGCGTCCAAGCTCTGGATATTGCATGGCCTGATTTCCCAAGGCACATGCTGACGACACCGCTGCCATTGGAGCTATTGGGAATGGTTTACCGGTCTGCACTTGTTTGTTTTGGGCCTCAATAGTATCATTGGTTGTGACCTCCTTTTTCCCTCGGTGTAGGGGGCTGTGCTTGTCTGAGAAATGGGTTCACCTTTGCAGAGGTAAGTTTGGTATTTAGGTATTAGAACCTCACTCCAATGGAGGATTTGAACTACCTTTACCCAATTCATTCATACCTACATTCAATAAATTAACTTTGTTTTATACTCTGCACTTTCCCGCTGTGGAGAACGCCCAGACAACTTGACTGCCCCTTCCCCTTCCCCTTCCCCTTCCAAGGTTCAGCTTCAAACCCCGCGCAATCTAGGAAAGAGCTGTTTAAACACCAACGTCACACCAAGATTTCTCACCTACCTTACCTTACCTTACCTTTATACCCTGCCCTTGCTGAATCTTGCATCTACATCTCTCCCGCTTATCTCGCTCATCACCTTCGACTCAATTCTTACCTAACGTTTCTTTACCTTACCTCACCTCGAACAAAATGAAGCTCGCCGTATTCAGCACAAAGCCCTACGACAAAAAGTATTTGACCAATGTTCTCAGCGACAAGCACGCTGCGTCTGGCATTGAGCTGGTCTTTCACGAGTTTGCTCTTAACGAGGATACGGTTTCTCTCGTAGATGGAGCTGACGCCATTTGCGTCTTTGTCAATGACATTGTAAACGACAATGTCATCTCTGCCCTGTCTGAATTCGGTGTCAAGGCCATTCTACTGCGATGCGCAGGCTTCAACAACGTCGATCTTGATGCTGCTCAACGACTCCGCATAATGGTCGCCAATGTGCCCTCATACTCACCAGAAGCCGTCGCCGAGTTTGCTGTTGCTCTTATCCAGACTCTCAACCGCAAGACTCATCGCGCCTACAACCGCGTTCGTGAGGGCAACTTTGCCCTTGATGGCCTCCTCGGAAAGACCCTCTATGGTAAGACTGTCGGCATTGTCGGTGTCGGAAAGATCGGTCTTGCTACTGCCCGCATCATGAAGGGCTTCGGCTGCAGATTGCTCGCATATGATCCTTTCCCCTCGCCAGCCTTTGAGGAATTTGGCGAGTACAAAGAGCTCGAGGATCTTCTGCCCGAGTGCGATATCGTCAGTCTACATTGCCCACTTATGGAGCAAACACGACACATCATCAACCGCCAGACTCTGTCTCTGATGAAGGAGGGCGCTATGCTGGTCAACACCTCACGAGGTGGCCTGCTTGACACCGAATCTGTCATCCACGCACTCAAGACAAACCATATCGGCGGTCTTGCGCTTGACGTGTACGAGGCTGAGGGCGAGCTCTTCTACAACGACCACTCATCAACAATCATCCAAGACGACAAGCTCATGCGTCTCATGACTTTTCCCAACGTGGTCGTCTGTGGCCACCAGGCCTTTTTCACCGAGGAGGCCCTCACTGAGATTGCTGAGTGCACCCTTAGCAACCTCGAGGAGTGGTCACTGAACAAGACGAGCAAGAACTCGCTGACAAAGGACCTGAAGCTGCGCCGTCGCGAATCGCTTCCTGTCCGTGCCATTTGAGGTCACCTTGTTGCTTGCGATTTACTTATTTTCTCAAGGTCGTGGCGCTTATGAGAAGGGAGAGTCGAGGATCCACCGGCGATATCGACATTTTGCTCCTATGCTTATTTGGGCCAAACTACATTATTCGTCGGATGCCATCGCCACCGAACCGCGGGAACTAAAAGCAAGGAGTGAAGAGAGGTGATCCTTGTTGCCATGCTCTCTATCAACTAAGTGGGTCTTGAAGACTTTGATGCGACCCAGTTCGTTACCGAACGTTGCCGACGCAAAACAAGGCCGCATGAACGCCTCCCTGATCCCCTGATAACCGCGTTCCTGTACATCCTGGTAGTGGCGGACGCGTCATGTCTTTGTTTCCTGGTAGTGGCACATTGTTGGTTTGCGTTTGGATTTCACGGCAAAAAAAAAATGAGGATATGGTCATAGGCCTGCTGCACATGGTCAGCAATGCATTATTTGTAAGGGCAAAAGGAAGGATACTTCTCAGCAGAGAACACTTGGCAAAGGGGCAGATTATAACAGTATTTTCAATTACAAACGATCCTAAATTCAAGGGTATTATGCTAAATATCCAAGTACATGTGCACTATAAATCATTTTTCCGTGCATACCCCATCCCCAGATGCAGGTCCTGTCTAAGTATTACCGTCCTGCTTTTTTTAAACCACCAGCCCAGGTCTAAGTCTATGTCTATTGTTGATCTGAAACTGTCCATCAAGGACGAGTGGAAAAGTTAATGCGTAATGATCAACTTAAGGGTTGCTCACGTAGCTTCGAGCACGGCGCAAGTCTTCGTCGTTCTCAGAGTCGTCGCGAGGGTGAGCACCGCCGGGAGTCATACCACGGCCCTTGGCCTTCTCGATATCGTCGACCTGCTCGTCGTCACCAGCATAGGCGTACTTGCTGCGCTCACGGATCTTGGCACCGTACTTCCAGAACATGAAGGGAATAGCACAGCAAGCAAGACTGATGAAGGCAAGTAGTGTCGAGGCCCACTGGTCGTTGAGGCGCTCATACATCTGCTCAGTGAAGAGAACGACAGCGGCACCCCAGAAACTTCGGATACAGGTCTTTGCAGCCAGGGCAGAAGCGGCTTGGTGCTGGTAAGAGTCAACGAGGTAGTTGTTGGCAGAGTTGTAGAGGAAGATGAAACCGAAACCAACGGGGAAACCACCCATAGCGGGGCCGGCCCAGGAGAGTTCTGCGTATGAAGTCCAGGCAAAGATGAAGAGACCGATGGGAATGGCCCAGCATGAAATCATCATGGGAATCAGACGGACCTCAGCGGGAGGGTGGCCGTTGTGCTTGGCAACAAGCGTAAGGTAGTGCTTGTTGACAAGAGGCGAGCAAGCAGCTGAAAGGAGGACACCAACAGCGACGGGAATGAACATGAGACCAGTCTTGCCAGCAGAGTAACCCTTGCCCTTCTGGTAGATGATAGGGAAGGCAACGAAGAACATGTACAGAAGACCATAGAGGACACTCATGTAAAGAGAAATGAGGAAGACGATAAGCTCGCCAAAGAGCAGCTGGAAAGGTCGGATAAGGAAGATCCTGAGACGCTCACCAAGAGGTCGAAGATCGAGCTCCTGTTCGGTAACGTGGTCGGTCTCGCCAGTTGAGTCACGGAGCTTGCGGGCGCGACGGGCGAGAAGAGTAGGGGCGTAAGTCTCAGGGACGGTGAAAGTGATGAGAATCCAGACAACGGCGGCGAGGATCAGCTGGATCCAGTAGAGCCAGCGCCAGCCAGCAGCGTCAGAGAGGAAACCACCGACAAGAGGACCGACTGGTGTAAGTGTTAGTAGATATCACAAATGTCACTATTCAGAGTAGACTTACTAGCAGGACCGATGAAAGGAGCGGCGGAAAAAGCAGCCATGGGAACACCACGCTCTTCGTTTCTCCACATATCAGCCAAAGTACCACCGACAAGAGTCATGGGCGCAGAGAAAGCAACACCGTCAATGGCTCGGCAGACGAGAAGAGTCGAGATGTTATCTGCCACAGCGCAAGGAATGATGAAGATGACGGCAACAAACAATGTAGAGGCACTAAGATCTGTTAGAAACAATACTCTCTGTAAAGTTGATATAAGAGAGGACTTACTAGATAATTCGTCGACCGTAAATCTCAGAAAGAGGAGCAAAGATCATAGGTCCAACACCGAATCCAACGACGAAGATACTGATACTCACGAGAGCAAGTTCGTTGCTCACGTCGAGATCGTTAACCACACCAGCGATATCGGCTGTGATGACAGACGAGCAGAATGCGACAACGAAGCATGTCAAGGCGACACACATAGTGACCCACCACTTGAATGCTTTGCTCCAGTTCTTGGGGTTCTCAGGGTCACCAGGTGTGAAGGTAACCAGCTTGTAGCGACGCTCCTGACCAGGCTCATGGTTGGTAGACTTGCGAGCAATAGCTTCAGGTTGAACAGGACCGGGAATAGCACCGCCAGGGACTTCAACGCGGTATTCATCGAGGTTGGCGTTGGCGCTGAGAGTTCGGTAGGGCAGGTCGATATCAAGATCGGGATCGCGGACTTCCTTCTGAGAGCCATCTCTGGAGTGTGTCTGTGAGAGAGAGCGACGGATTCGGCTCATGTGGCTGTGGTGGGTGTTTAAAGGTGCAAAGGTCGTGGGGTTGGCATCGCTGTCGTCTTCACGACCCGGGAGGGTTGTTGATGATCGATTTGGGTTTGATGTTTCCATGTTGGAATATAATATAGCTTCAAGCTGTAGTAGTCGAAGTAAGGTGTAAAGCTAGAGGTATTACTCAAGATATAAGTAGAGTTAATGGGGAAGGTCAAGGAGAGTAATCAAAAGTATAAATGAGTTAAGGTATTCAACCCAATGTATCTAGGGATGTCATTCCAAATCTTCAAAACATTGAAGCTTCAACGGGGCCAGCCCACCTCTATATACTCTTCTGCTTTCCATCTACTTTAGATTGGAAGTGCTAAGAACTAAGAAAAAAAGGGCATGTCCCCACATCGCCGCCCCCGAATTCCGGCGCGAGGCCGTGGATCCGCCACCCGGACCTGAGGGACCCACTCTTGCGGATGCGGCTGCGAACCGTGCGGCTCCATCCGAAGTGTGACATGCACATGCACATGCACAGGGGGTTATTGTTCTTTTTACCTGTTTTCGCTGGGAAGCTTTGGTTGGTTGGTTGATTGTTCCTTTTGAATGGAGATAGCTCGGTGTTGGTGTGTAGTAATGTCGATTTGCTTTGCTTCTTCGATCAAGGGGAAAGCCTGCTGCAGACGCATTGGATCCTTGCTTGCTTGTCACATTGTTACTACTTATCAGCCGCATGTTTTCTCTTCTCCTGATTTGACTTATTGTTTCTTGATTTTCTAGCTGCTTCTGTTTAGCTTTGCTATAGTATCTCACATTTGTCTTCCGTTAGTGCTCGGTCTGGGTCCGATAGACACATTACGGGCGTCTGATCTCCACATCGGAAACGACGGCTCCGATGTGGGCCCGTGTTATCTACACTATCGCGCCGTCATCGGAACGTGCTTCAACTGGGCTGAAACAACGGCACTAAGAACTCAAACTACATGCCAACGTCATTGATGTCACATTAAACCCTGTTCAATTCTCGGTAATAGCCCCGGTTATTACTGCTTAAGGTACAATGTTGTTTATTGATGCTCTCAACTGATAATGCAATTTCTATTCTTCCGGAACATCGCCGAATTCGTCTTTGACAGCTTGTTCTCGTTCGACTACGCTGAGCCAAGTTCCACATCCATCCTCGCAATACCGTTCAGCTCTTCTACCAGGTGTACACTGACCATGTTACCAGTTTCTTCACCTTGTATCCTGGTCCCCAATCTGCAGTATCGTCCGACCGATATCTGAGCAATCGTATCCGTGTTTAGCGTTGAAGCCGTCTCCAAAGTGGTAAAAGGGTCAAGAGTCATATTTGGCGCTGTAGCCGCCTGCTCCACCTCAGCCATGATGTAGTCACCCTTAAAATCGACTTGTCTTAAACTTCCATCGGCCTGCACAGCTGTGTGATTATGATTAGGTGCGTCTTCCCGTCCGGTATGCAGGGCCCATGTCCGAGCCCACCCTTGCGCGCTGAACGCCCAAAGAACCATGTCTGGTCCCGAATCTAGGGCAAGCTCCACTAGATTGCTACAGATAGCAACGGGCTGTCCTCGAATCTTAAGTGGATAAGCCGTTCCTTCTGTAAAGGGATCGTCTGAAAAGTTAATGTGACGACAGCTTCCCTTGGGCCGCCAGTCCATATCATCCAATAATTCGCCCATTCTCTTATCGTGGGTTGCATTCACACAATGTTGACGACATCGACCTCGAGATATGCCGTCAAACAGATCGGGAGGGATCGTGTAAAGTACAATCATCTGCTTGTCAGTATCTGCAGTTGTTGGTGGATCTTCTTTAAAGTGCCTGATACCGGTATCCTCACCCAGGCTAACATCTCCACCCTCAACCGAAAATGCTGCCATGACACGGACCCCATGTCTTATGTCTGACCCAACTGTGTATAGTACGGGCAACGACGACAATGTATTGAGTGGAGGACGAAACCAGGCCACACGACTTAAGCGATTCAAGGACCCTGTTGGTGCATCAGTGCCCAAAGAAAGGGTCCTCGTCCTGGGATCCGTGTACAGAATATGGTATCCGTCACTCACGGGGACAGCTCTGTAGTGATCCACGAAATCGGTGAATATACTGTGGCTTCCATCATCATCCTGTCCTCGTTGATCATTGGCATCGCGTGCTTCCATGGACAAACGTTGGGATGGTAGATCGGCTATAGAGTATATGCCGTGAAAGGTGACGTCTCCACCCACCGGGTCCATCGCCGTTACCCCCGTGCCACTCCCAAAAGCCAAGCCGTTGGGCTTAGTCTCGAAGTCTTGAAAGGCATTACCGACTGGGCCGAAGAGATTACCGAGCGCCGCAGTAGAGCTGATAAGCCGAAGATTCTTGCCTACATCTATGCCATCTCTAGTTGGCGAGAAGAAAAGAAAGTCGCTCGGGTAGGTTAAAGGAATCCATCGCCTGAACTTGTGGTCTGTGAGAGCATCTACCTAATGAAGCTCAATTCCGGTTGTACATCCAAAAGACACACAGTCGCGGTAAGGGCAGATGGTGACTGAGCGCGGTGGATCATAAGTGTGACAGATGCTTGTGTATACCAACTGCGGACCTTCTGCGAGAAGAGGTGCTTGGGTCGCGGGGGTCTCCTGGCAAACGCACTCAAGAGTGCTTGGGCCATCACTAGAGTTTCCGTATGAAATGCTGAATAAGTTCCGACTTCTTCCTCCTGTTTCTTGGGTCATGATATCGCACACCATGCCTAGACGTCCCTCCATGAGGACAGCCACGGCATGCTTTCCTAAGGACGTGTCCATACTGCAAGATATAATCCGTTGTGGGCAGACAACCCTTGCTACCGGGCGAAGTTGGCCCAAAGGCTTGTCCTGTCTCGGCCGTGTCGGAACCGGATTCGAATGAGAGAAACGTGTGATGAAGCAGACATGGTTCAGCTCGTAGACGTATAAAGTTCGTCTGTGCGTTGCTATTAAAAACCGGCCGCAGACGCTCGTGGTAAAGACGAGGGTCCCATGTAAACTACCGGTAGTGGAACAAGGAACGAGTCCGCTAAAGTCTGTAAATCCAACTTGCTTAAACGCGCTCCTTCCTGGGTTTGATGAAGCACGTTCCTTTAAGAGATCCATTGGCTCATCTTCCTTTCTTGGTCGACGCTGAGTAATTTGATCTAAAGATTGTACGAATAGGTATAAAACGAGTGCTTGTAAATTGATGGATGAGAGTGAAGATGGCTTGTCATCACCGCTACCTTAGTACCGTAGGTAGGGAAAGGAGTACGCGGTCACGGGATTGGAGTGTTTCATGCGCCAAATGGAAAGACCATCAGGCAACGAGAGCTCCTTCTTCCCACAGCTCAACTTTAAGCTCACAGGTTGAGCGCCAATGTTTTCTGATTCGGCAATGACTAAATACTATACGTGTATTGTTCAGATGAACGATGAGAAAATATAACGGATACTTGTTCAGACCTCAGGACCCAGGCTAGCGCCATAATCATGCACGCATCCCATCAAACAAACTCATTAGACATTACTTCCTCCATTGTCTCGCCAAACGTTGTCGTCTCCTATGCCGAGTGTGCTGTCGACACCCTGTAGAACGGGTCGCTCACTCTCTTCGGTCGTCTGGGTGTCGTCCGTGGGGATCGGTGGAGGTGGCTCGTCATAAATCCACGGCTGTGGCAATCTGTGACAGGGTCAGCTAGTGGCATATAGAGCATTAGTGTGTAACTCACGGAGCCACAAGACTAGGGTTCACGAATTGCAATCCCTTCTCCTTATACTCGTCAAGCGTGCTTCCTCGGCGCAAAATAGCCTGCGATGGTCGAGGACCTTCTTCATCCTGGAATGCATCGTCCAAAGCAGCAGCATCGTCAGGATCTTCGTCTGCCCTGATGGCGCGAAGGGCAATGTATCTGGTCAGAGGTTCGAATCGCTGCTTGATATAATAGCTGTACCAGATGGAGAACGGGATGAGCGGCAGGATGAAAACAGACTGGAGGAATGCGTGCGACGTTGCAATTCGGCCCACCATGACAACCTCTAAAACAACAAGTCCGATAATGATGCGGTAGCATATTATCCTCCACGCACCTCCGGTAGCATGTTGAGGCTGGTCCATCGCATAGAGTACCATGTATTTGAAGGTGAAATAGCCTAAGACAAAGTAAATGACCCCGACAATAAGCATGACAAACCCATAGTTCAGGATGCTGTATATAAGGCACAGATTGAATACGAGCAGAGAAGTGGGCAGGTAAAATCCATATTGGAAAATGGGTGGTTGCTTGAGTTCTAGAGCATCGCGTGGTGTTTTGGACAGCCAGCGAAGGATGGGGTAAAGGAAGACACTTCCGGCCTCCAGGATTCGGAACGGCATAAGACCAATACCCTGTAACATGATGAAGGATATATAGAAGACTGAGAGGTTCTCCACATCCTCAGCAATGGCGCGTGCCATCGCACCCGTGTCGTTGATAAACTTCCGCATCTCCATGTAGAAATCAAGTCCGGTCAGCGAGACAGCGAAGACAAAGAAGGTATTGAAGAAGGTGAAGAAGTAGTTTTTGGATATGACGGAGAGTTCCACGTCGCCTTGTGAAATCATTCCTTGGTGGTTTGAGAGAAAGTCGTACAGATAAGGGACAGCAACGTTGAGAAGCGAAACTATCAAGGCAGGGAGACCGTTTTGGACCAGCGAGTAGATAATAGTGTGTTCTTGCAGCCACTTGCCAAGCTCAGGAGACGCATTGTTGAGGGTGCAGAAACTCAATAAGGAGGCAAGGGAAGCAGTTGGGAAGATCCAGAGGAGGGTCAGGGCCGTGATGAACAAAGTCACAGCCCAGGATTTGAGGCGACGGATACCGCGGGGTGCGTAGGTGTTCCTCCAAACAAGATCCGAGGGGGCTGGAGTCAACTTGGTCAAGAGCCGACCGGGTCTGGGGTCGATCCGTGCCTGAATAGCCATTTGGCACGAGGCAACGGAGTCCATGGTAATGATCGCCGTGTCGGTGGGTGTGTATGACTTCTTGCGAGCATCGATGACCTTAGCGTCCAGTCTCCGAAGCCTCTCCTCATAATAATCAATAGCGTCCACGTTGCGAGATCGTAAGCCGAGGGTACCGTAGCGTATGTTGACTTTGGGCCTGCCCTCATCTCCAGAATCCCAAGGCTCCTGTTCCGAATCCAGAAGGCGTCCATTTTCCCCGGACTGTTCGCCATCTTCTTGGTCCTGAGAAGCACCTTGAGGTACACCATTGCCACGTCTCCTTTGAGATCCGTTGTCTTTCCTCTTTTGACGCTGGTGCTTTAAAAATGTGGCCCAGGCACCCTCGAGGCCCCTTAATGTAGCGTCTCTCAAATCCACAAGATCGTCAAGTTTCTTCCAGTTTCGGCAGAGCATAACTTTGTCGACAGTGCCAACGCCCAGTTTCTCAATAAGATTCTTGATTGCGTCTTCAGATCTCAAATCCTCGGGGATGCCTGTAAGACGGAAAGTTTTGTCTGTAACGGTAGTTTGTGATCCGAGGTAATCCTGGCGAAATTTGATGACGCGAAAGGTCTCGAGGTTGAGATAGTAAATTGTCAACCCGACAAAAAAGTAGGTGCAAACAACATAGGACCACCAGCCCAGCTCGAAGCTCTTATCCTTCTTGTCTTTATCTAAATCTAGGAAGCCCGAGGTTGAGAACAAGTCCTGGCTTGGATCATAAAACGGGCTTGAGCTGTTGTGTTTAGGCCCGCCACCGTGTCCCCCCAGGTCGAGTTTGAACTTATTATAACGGGCGTTGATGGGCCATACTATAACGGTCGCAAAGAATGCCATTATACTGAAGAGTTTAATCGCCATTTTGAAGAAGGCCAGAAACTGTAGCCAGTTAACATCTCTGCCGTCTAATGAGGGATCTGGATCGTACCACAAAAGCGTCAAGTCCAGCAGAAGCCAAGACTTCCTCCTCAGTGATTCTGTAGAGTTTCGGGATCCATCCAAAGGCGGAGTTGGGTAGAGCAGGCAGACCGAGCTGGTGATCGAGACGGCGTTTTCGTGCGGCGTAGAGGGCGGGCCATCGTGGGCGTAGGAACTGGAGGAGAATTAGCTTCATGTCCAGTAGTGGTAATACGAGGCTGAGAAATTCTCGAGCGATCGTGTGAAGGGCTTGAACGTACACAGAAGAGGAAGAAGGCCGAGACACCGATCAGCAAAGATAATATGAGTTGGACCTCGAGGCTCTTTCCAGTGTCGGGTTGGATGTACTTCCGCTTGTCGGTGCTGTTCCCGCTGCATTGGTCGTCTTCGAGTTTCATTGTGATTGCGAGAGGCAGCGATTATCACTCGCAGTTGCATATACTGGCAGTTGATGCACTGAGATGCAAGGCTGAAGCCATTCAGGTTGCTAATTGTGGCGCCTGACGAGTAGAAACCGATGACGTACGGGGGTAGGTAACAACGACCCACAATAGCTCTGTGCTGAGTCATGAGCTAAGGAGGCAACCCTGCACCAAATAGGACAGGCTATTTCCCTACCTACTTTTACATTTATTTACATGACCTGGCTGAATTTATCACAAGATTACCTGGTTATGCTTGGTTCTGAGTCTAGATAACATATAACTCTCTCTTCTATTCTCTAGATATCCTCGCTCACTAACGCCAAAACGCCACTAGTGGACCCCGTTTGTGATTATCAAGAAAGCGAGGCAAAACACCACACTCAATCTTGGCATCAGCGTCCGAATAATCTTGCCGCTTATTGATGTCGAGGGGATTCAAACTTCGGGTCAAAGTCAAGCGACTTATAGTGTTCATGTTCTCCTTCCAAGACCACGGACAGAAAAGGGGCCAAGTCCACAGCTCGATATCTCGAGGATAGAGTCGCGAACCATCGAAGAAAACCCATGCACGTTGTCTGTAGATTCTCCTCCTTTCTAGGCGTGAATCAGCGGCTCGAAATGGCATATCACCCGAGTACTCCGGCAAAAACGAACTGTGATATTTGGTATGGACATTTGTTCCATCAAATTGGAAATCATAAGGAACCTTTTTTGAAAAAACCTCGAGCCACTTTTGGAGCTTGTGAAAGCCTTTTGGTTCTGTTGCGGTCGGTATCAGATGTGTGATAACATCAAAACCAAAGTTTGCCAGGGTTGTCAGGGCCCATTCGGTATCCCACACGCCAAAGTCATTCGTGTAGAGCCCAAGTTGATATGTCATATGATTGGGCAATAGATGCCCTGGTGGCAAAGAAGTATCCGGAAACTGAGCAGAAGCCGAGGTCGAAAGGGTGTCTTGCATCCAGGCATGGCCGCACTGGGCAAGCAAAGCCCCGTACAAGTGTTCAATGTATGTGTGAACGCATTGGAGTGCTTCGCTCTCGCGTAGTCGAAATTGGCGGCCTTCTCGCTTATAAAGCGCTGACACTGGTATGTATTCCGGATGCACCACCTTCTTATAAAGGTATACTTTACTTATCAGCTCGTATCTCAAGAACGCCCAAAGAAGCCGTTTTCTCTCCGAGATTCTGAGAGCATACATGTCGATCTCCTCTTCGAGTGGTTGCCCTTTGAGTATTGACTTGCCCGTAGATAGATCGGGGAGGTAGAGATACGCTTGTCGAGGAGGTTTTGAAGTTGCCTTGGTCAGATAGTCTTCAATATACAACAGCATCTTGTGATGAAACTGATAAATAATGTCAAGCAACGGACGATCACGCTGCTTGACATACTGCTTTCGCGCACGCTCAAACGGATCAACGATCTTTTGTGCCGCCCAGTGATTGAGATGCATTGGAACAGACTCCCTCAAGTGAGAACAACTTGTTTCACTTGACAAGTCGACAACGGGAAAGAGAATGATGGCCATGGCGTCTTGTAGCATTTCGATGTCGAAATCGGCTTTGATGAATTCTTCGGTGATGTAGTCTTTGCTGATCTTGAATGACTTATTCATAGAATGTGATGCCTGGCATAGACGGCCAATATCGGTGGCATGAAGTTGCAGGAGAATCAGGAGCTGAATTTCTTTTGGCAGCCGGGAAAACGGATCCCTTTCCCAAATAATCTTATGGGCAATGGCCGCACACCGGTTTCTCACGTTGAACATCATTTTCTCGTCAGTTGGGTGCATGTCGCTGTTAGGTGTGACTTGTTGGCTATGTTGTGCGAATGGTGCGAGTACTCTTTGTGACATGTGGCAGTCGACTTTCCTCATGGCTCAAGTCGGGACAATCGAGCGAAGGCGGCTTCTTTATACAGGGAAAAAAAAAAAAAACTCTGGATAAATAAGCCTTAGTTGAGGAGGGCTTTAGCATGCAGAGCACAAGCCAGCTCTTAAGCTTTAAGAACGTGACTTTACATGACCTTTTGTGCGCAGATACTGTATGATCCTCAATTTCTTCTATAGAATTTAAGATACTTGCTGGGAGAGTTATAATTTCTCGAGAATAAAATTGTCCCAAGGTTGTATTTGTTGTGGTATCAAGTACGTGGCAAACCTCGTCCTCTTTGAAGGAAATTGTTGTGATTTTCACCGTGTTTTCTTTTCTACGTCGTCACTTCACTTTAGGTCTTGTTATCACGTTTGGTGTAAATTTACATTGCGGTTTATTTCGAACTTTCCCTTAAACTGAAAAGCTGGCATCTTGCATTATAAGGTTGGCCACTGCCTGAAGGTAATGTTGCTTGAATGTGGTTAAGGTTAACAGGAAAATGGTAGTTCAAGATACCAGGTATAGATGAAACCTTGTTATGTACATCAGAAGATTCCTTGGATGTGTGATCTTAATCTGCGTCAAAAAGGTATCGAGTAAGGTATGTAAATCGTAGTAGCAGCAGATCTTCAAATCTTCGGGATCAGATGCAGCACTCCATACGCCGACCACCAGGTTGCCGCTGTTATGATCTACGCCACAGTCTCGCATCGTGCTGGATCTTTTGCTTGGCTTGGTCTTCTAGAAGAGCTCACTGACTGCATGACAGCTGCAGGCAACTAGCATCCCATGCCTTTTGCCCCCTGTTTGTTAGGCAAGCCCGTTCGTCAATCTCCGGACTCACCTCCACATTCTTGCAGCCTGTCAGACAACACTTTGCAAGGGGGACCTCAAAGTGGACTATCATGTTACGCTGCTCAGGTGACTTTCCGATTTGAGGAAAAGAAGTGATCGTTAAAGAGTAACAAGGTCATGGTAAGATTCAGACATAGAAGCAGGGCTGTTTGTTGAAAGGCATAGCTTCGTTTGAGATGCAAGCTCGGTTGATTCTGTCTTTGACTACTAACTTTTGATTTGTCGATACTGGCCGTTTCTGTGTTTCCATTATGCCAAAGTATCGACCACTCAAGCAGATGATCTTAGCACATATAAACCATAAAAGAATTACCAGTGCTATACCATAATCAATTCCAACACCGATCGGAGGAAAGGCGATCGCCGAATTTAGTTCTATGCTTCGGATTTATGAGCCGGTTCGCACCAAGGCTGGCTACTGCCTGGGGAGGCAAACTCATGTGCCTTGTCAATTCTCTGCATATGATGCTTTTTTTGATCAGAGATATGGTCTGAATTGGGTACTATCCCGTATGACTCCAGAACGATATGAGTGGGGGAATGTCCACAATAGGCAAACTGAGCACAGTCGATGATAAGATGCCACCCCGTCGTTTTCGAAGCCATTCATCACTTAGAGATATTATATTATACATGACCATTGCGTATGAGCCTGTTGGTCCACGGAGTGGAAAGGCTTGAAGACCTCCCGACCCTCCGTTCGGGTCTGTGTTCCTGGTAGTTGGTGGCAAGCCAGCTCAGGCCCATCGCATGTACCCCTGCATTTCTATTGACACATCTGATCGGTCTTTGGTTGAATCCTATACGATGTGACCAATGGTCCCCAGCCAATGTGAGAGGATCCCAAGTAAACTACCAGTAGTGGAACCGGGGACGAGTCCGCTAAAGTTGTAGAACTTATCTCATGCTGACTATCGAGACGGAGACATTTTCATCTTGTCCCAATCATGACATGACCACAGCGATGCGGCTTGGAAGGCTCAAGCTAACATATGTTTGCCACTGACGCATCTCGCCGGATCTCCTTTTGTGATGGAGGAACTGAACGGAGTTTCTATTATGTACTGGCAACCTGACTCGATTAAGTGTGTGCGTTGGTTTTATTTTCAAGACAAGTGAATCGACACATATCAACTGGTTGATTACAATTTCATCACGAACGCAAATGAACTGAAGCGTCGCCTGGTTCAACACTCTCATAGTAATAGCATATTACTTGAACCAGCTAACTATCTGTAGGCAATAGTTGTTGACCCGAAATAGGAGCAGTTTGGCGAATGTTTTTCAAAATCAGCTGTATCTACAAGAGATATGAGGACTAACGAACGCAAAAATCCAGATCTCAAACAAAAGCTCACTTTCATCATTTCGAAACAGGCTTTCCGATACTTACTCCGAGTCATCTCGAAAAATCAAGAGAGTTAGGCGAAGTTCGGAGGGAGTTCGCATTGCACTCGATCTTATCAATCAAGATCAACAGCATTTCCGTGGAAGGACCTTTTCAGCCTCGAGTGCCCGTTTTTGCCGTTGCTAATTCTTTAGCTTGAGTTTAGATTATCTTAGTGCTCCCCCCACGCATGCTCGAACCATCTTCCGCTGAGAGGCCCAGTAAAGGATCCATTTGGGGGCAAGACCATTTATTCCATAATGCAAGAGGTAAGAGCATTGGCTGCATTCCGACTGCCTAAACGCAAGGGCTCCACATTCTTTATGGGACCGACTTCGTCTAATACGGGCTGACACTCGCTTACTCAACACTCTCTGCTCCGTTCTGCGTATGTTTTCCTCCTCCTGGCCCTACCATGACAGCATCGTGAGAAAGTTCTTGTGCTAAGGCCATGTGGGACTGGCCTTAGTTGTGCATATTCCGCCCAGGATCAACACTCTAACCTCTCCACCAGCCTGAGGCAATAGCTTCATGTTAACCACCGGGAACAACGCGCTTCTGCCTATTGCTTCGCCATGAAGTAAGAGGCGTTATTGGTGAGATCATGAATCCCGAGGATTTTTCTACTGAACCCGAAGGAACGTCACGAGCTCGTTTCGAGGGCGCCAGCACAAGGTAACTCACACCATACGAGAAAGTGGCATCAATAGGACAGGGGTAAGCCGCAAGCGACACAAGACCCTCGGTTTTCCAAAGGAAACCTGTGTTGGAGGATCTCATCTAATCTCAGATAATCACTCTTTGGCGGCCAAACAAGCCGCTTACAGGCGCGTCGTCCCAAGCCTCAACACCAGTTCGAAATCATGAGACCCCTGACAAGCGCCAGGGCTGAAGCGCCTCACCTCAAACCCGCTGCGGCTCCAAGACGGGAATGGAAAACTCTGTTAGTCCGGCTGCGAGTTCGATCACAACGTCGGATCCGAAGGTGAACGGACACACTGCCTTGATTGGTCTCACATCGATTGCCAAGCGAACCGGCCATAAACCGGGCGATGCAAGGACCAAGCCCAAGGTAGCATATCGCATTAGCATATTGCAGCTGGATCACAAGCTCCACGGGAACCAGCGGCTTGGTCATTCGAGGAACTCATGAATTGCTGAGTCGTGCTGGGGTCTGGTCTGTCTGTATGCAGTCCAACAGCGGGTTGTGGGAGGCAACCAGGCAGCAACTGCCATAAGCGAGTTATGCTTGGATGGATGCTTCATTTTGACTTGGATCGGACGATGCTTCTCTCCACTAATTTCTCCTTTATCGGCTTATCTGATCATCAGATAACGGTAACTACTACGGGTACCCTTGAATCACAAAATCCCAAAGAGCCTCTGCAGCGACTACAGTCCGGTCTTGGGCCATTTACGGAAACGATCTTCTTGCAAATGATTGATCCTTCCGTCTTCTCCAATGAGGATATAGAGCTATTCCCTGATGCTGGAGTTCTGTCCGATGCTAGGGAAGGATGCCAATCCATCCAACCCACGTTACTATACAACAGATACTCCACCTCGTATCATCCACTGCAACACAGGAACCGTGGATGCATGGCCCTTCTTGGTGATTCTCTGCGAACTTTTTCTCGTCGAGTTCGCTTGGCATTACTCCGGCTTCCGGAACAAGCGACTGGCATCTCGCTCAAGGACAGGCCCAACAACGAAACTAATCCCTACGGACCCAGCGAGATGGGCAGTCCGGTCCATCGCCGTACCACATGAGAAGGAATAGCAGAGACGGGTTCTCGCGGTTTTTTTCTGGAGAATGCAACGCTGTGTATAAATCTGCAAAGTTCAGCACGTTGCTGGGCTCCCGTTCATCCTCTCCACGCCTGGTCTTTAAGTCCTGAGTGCCCCAGCCAAGTGCAACCCACCTCTGGTGCATCTTTACTCTCCTTCTTAACTATATTTCAACCTTTACTAACATTTCTTGAAGCTCAGAGGCTTCAAAAAGAGCAACAATGACCGGTCCAACTAGCCCGGCCCAAGCTCAGGGCGACCTCGAGAAGGAGATTCAACCTGATGCTCTCGCTATCAACGATTTCCCCGAGAAGGACAAGGAGAACGATTCTGATGGCGAGCTTAAGCAGGATGGTGTTAAGCGAGTTGAGGCCATCACCAAGGTCTGGTCTCCAGGTATGATGTGGGCTGTCTTCATCTTGTAAGTTATCCACGCCATCCTAACTAACTATGTCCGAACAATAAACTAACCTCGCTGATACAGTCTTTACCTGGTCAACTTCGTCGACACTCTTCTTCAGGCTGTTCACTCCAGCTTGGTGCCTTATGTCACCTCTTCGTTCAGCCAGCACGGTCTGCTTGCCATTACCAGTGTTTTCGGATCTATTATTGCTGGTGTCAGCAAGCTTGCCATCGCCAAGATCATCGATATCCGTGGCCGTAACGAGGGCTTCCTGCTCATGATTCTCATTATCATCATTGGAATGATCATGAAGGCTTGCTGTAAGAATGTCGAGACCTACGCCGCTGGCCACACCTTCTACTGGGTTGGTCACGTTGGTCTGAGCTACATCATCGATGTCGTCCTCTCCGATATGACTTCTCTTCGCAACCGTATGATTATGTTCGGTCTCTACATGAGCCCTCGACTTGCTTCGACTTTCGGAGGTCCCAAGATTGCCGAGCTGTTCCAAGAGCACTCGACCTACCGCTGGGCCTTCGGATCCTTCTGTATCATTCTGGTCTTCTTTTCCATCCCCGTCTCCGCCATCTTCATGTACCACGAGATTAAGGCTAAGAAGTTGGGATACCTTCCTGAAAAGAGCCAGCGCAGTGTCTGGGAGTCTACCAAGTACTACTTTGTCGAGTTCGATGTCGTTGGCATGCTCCTTACTATTGCTGGCTTCTCCCTGATCCTGACCCCTCTTAACATCGCCACTCGCGCTCCTAACGGATGGAAGACTGACTACATCATTGCTATGATCGTTGTCGGTGTTGTCTGCCTTGCTGGATTTGCTGCCTGGGAAAAGTTCTATGCCAAGGTTCCCTATGTCCCCTTCAAGTTCCTCAAGGACCGAACTATCCTGGGTGCTTGCCTTCTCAGTGCTTTCCTCAACATGTCCATCTTCGCCTGGGATACCTACTACAACTCGTACCTTCAGGTTGTTCACGGTCTCAGCATCGCAACTGCTGGATACACCCTTAACGCTTTCTCCGTGACTTCGACTATCTTGGCACCCTTCATTGGACTGTGAGTTTTATCGCTATAGTTATGAAGTCTGATCATTTCACTAACTTTCGTTCAGTTTCCTCCGTTGGTACGGACGATACTACTGGCCTGCCGTCTTCGGTATCCCCTGGTGTGTCCTCGGAACTGCCCTCCTTATCCACTTCCGACAGCCTGGTAACGATATCGGCTACCTCGTAATGTGCCAGGTCTTCCACGGTGTCTGCGGTGGTATCTGGGCTATGACTGGACCTCTCGCCATCATGACCCAGGTCAACCACCAGGAAATTGCCGTTGTCCTCGCCCTCTACTCCATGTTCGGTTCCATTGGCCAGGCTATTGGCTTCGGTATATCTGGTGCTCTCTGGACAAACGACCTCCCTACCGAGATCTACAAGGCTCTGCCCACCGACGCCAAGAACCAGACCGCTACCCTCTACGGCGACATGACTCTCCAGATGGCCGACCCTATCGGTACTCCCATCCGAGACGCTATTATCCACGCCTACGGAGTCGTCCAGCGAGAGATGGTTATTGCCGGTTGTGCTTTCTTGCCTCTAATTATCATCTGCGTTCTTGTCTGGCGCAACAAGCCCATTGACAGACAGCAGACCAAGGGCAATGTCTTCTAAACGCTGCCACAATGATGAGCTGAGCTGTGTGGGAGACGTTAACGCCTTGACGGTGATTATCTACGGCCTAAAAGTAAAAGTAATTTGTTTGAGATATCCTCTCGTTTGAAACTTAGACCTTAATTGAATTCATCTTATATAAATTTGCCTACCTCGGATAACCTTGCTATGTTTCGTGAGAAACATCTTTTAGATCTGGTCTTTGAACGCTTACTCGAAGAAGAAATGATACTGTGTATGTTAATTGCCCTCTCTGACCATTGCCGTCCAAGTCGCATACGTATGACCTGATCAGGTGAGGTTAAAGACCTATAACACGCACGCTGAGATGAGAGGCTCCTCGCTTGTGGTAGCCAGCTTCGCAAACTCATAACATCAATGATCAACTTTAATCTTCTGCGACTTGATAAGCTTAGAATTCGAGTGTATGCGGCGAATGGGCAATCAGCGTCTTTTTTTACTCATTTGTTTTAGGAGCTTGATTCTAGACGCGGAGCTAACGTCGTGCGTCTGTGATGAAGGCAGGTATAGACATCACGAGCGCATAACAGTGGTCGAGTCACTCCTTCTTTGCTTGCATATACGGATACTGACATTGATTCATGTCAATGCGCATAAGGTATTTTGAAGGATACCCGCATCGGCCTCCGGCCATGTGAGTTTGTTATCACATATGCTGTCCAGATACCAGCAGCTCATAGGCCCGCGTACCGCTCGTGTAACACTCAGAGCAATCTAGGATGCTGAGACGAGTTGAATATCATGCTTGGCTTGTGTTTCTAGTTGTTGCTATACAAACAATCTGCTGGGATCCGGCCTGTCTAAAATGCAAGCACCCGCGATCATTCGATCAATGACTCTATCACTTTGTTGAATGTGTTGCACAAATCGACAGCGCTTTGACGATTTCAGGATGTTTTTGGCTCAAATAGTAAATATTTGTCAGAGATGAGCGTTGAATCGGCAGCTGGCAGTAGTTTGACGGGTAGGCGCATGTAAAATGAAGGCGTGATTTCTCGAGTCAAGCGAGTTGGCGTGGATATTAGATCACATCACGTCTCAGCTCATCTGCAGTCTTGCAGGTCCTCTTCTAAGACGGGTGGCAGGTACTTATCAGAGGAGCAAAAGTTACAATAACGCCGGATATTCGTTGACTCTTGTCTTGTTGAGGATTGTCGCCCCTATGTGGACAGGACCAAGACTTGTCAAATTATAGACCGGCCGTCTATATCCTGTGAGAAGAGTGCATAGGCCAGAAGCTACTGTTGATTTAGCTTGTGTCGCTTTGATCATAAGGGATCGTTGCTTTTCTAGTCTTACTAGTGATGTAGCCATACAATCACCCCTAGACAAGAACATCCACTGTTCTGGAGTGATCATGTTTTGCAGGTGACTACGTCTAGAGCAAGGTTCCCTTTGGTATACGATTGCTAGATAAATCACCAACAGCATATCCTTAACCCTGATCCGAGGATCGCAGTGTAACCGATGACTATACCTTGCGGTCTGGCAATAAGCCAACAAACAATGTATAGAGCTGTCTAGCCCACGACAGAGGTCATGGGAGCGGCACGCCTCGTTAGTCTTAGTTTCAAAAGGGGAGCTTGCATCGGTTGCAGGAGCAAGCACTCGGGAACTTCTCACCCCATCGAAGTATAAATCGAGGGACCCCCTTTCTTTCAGGTAGTGCTACCTATACTACATCAAAGGCATTGTTATGTGTTGATAGTCCTGATATTATTTCCTACGCATAACTTCTTCTGATAAACCGCTTCGAAATCAAGGCCCAGTTGTTGTTATAAAGCTTCTGAACCATGGCTGACAAGAAGTCTGGTTCAAAGCCTAGACATGCACCCAACAAGAAAGGAAATGCTTCAACCCATGGCCTCACGCTGGATGAGGCATCTGATAAACGGAACTCGCCAGCACAGAGTCTACAACCAAGCAGCCCGACCCAGGGCCAGTCAACGCCACATGAAGGAGATACCACTCAAGCAACATCAGGTCCAGAAAACCAGGCAGTAGAGTCAGTCCCTATGAGACGCTGGAAGGAGGAGAAGCCTGAGGATAGCCACTACACCCACATTCGTGGTTCTAGAGCAAAGTGCTTAGAAGAGCCAGAAATATCGAACCTCGTTATATCGGACGACGAAGAACTACAGGAATCCGAGAGGCATTCAGCACATGGAGACAAAGATGCCAAGAGAGGATCTGCACAGCGATCATAGGCCAGGCGAGAAGTCATGATGAAGCGAAGTTGAAGGCCCAAGATCGACTGGGCTTGTGGGTAGTGACGTTTAGCGTCTCATGGTGCGATATTTTTTTCTGGGTCGGGAGTTGGAGAAGACCGGATCAATTTGATAGGATTATCAAAATCTGAGGATATCACATCATGGATCGATGACTGATTCTGGTGAGTGGTTTTGGAGATGTGGTTCTTAGGAGACGAGATGTTAATCCGAGACATTGTCTGTATCGTTTATCCACTTTCCCTCTCCTCTCTGACTCCTGTCGCTGATGTTCTGTATGTTCATTCTATCAGTATAAGGAGGTAATATCAAGGAATGGCCAAGTCTGGCGGTCAAGTTGAAATCGTATGGTACATAGCGCTTTCAGCTACAATGCAATGGCATGCGCTAAAATGAGATTCCAAGATGCTGCAAGCTGGGCAACTTGGCAAGGCTTGGTATAAAGATGGATGACCCCCACATAGAGACCGAGTCGAGTCCATGAGCTCTACGGTAGCGGTAGCGGTAGCTGACGAAAGGGCTTTTAATGGGCGGGAGCTAAGTCTGTCAGTGGGCGGCTGAACATTTGGAAATGGATCTTTCAGGGAATAAAAGAGCAAGGGCATCCATCAACAAGTCAATGTTAGTGCACTCAGGAGCTGATCCGTGTGTCGTTGAGTCGTCGTCGTCGTCATTGCTACAGCATCAGCATCAATAAGATGCGCATTAACCGCCCAGCATTGAATGTACTGTAACCAGCCAAAGTTGAGACTATTGGAGGAATTTTCTCGTATTTGAATATTTTAAGTTGTATTACTGTACCACATATTGTCAACGGTCTGGGTACTCTGTACATAAGCAGACAACAAAACCTAAATCTCAAAGGCAATTCACAAAAGTAAAAAGTGAGATCTTGTTCCTGGCAGGGGATAGTCTAAGATGTGAGCGTGAGCGCACAAGATAGCCAAAAATTGACCTGCCCTTTCTGATGAATGCTTTATTATCAATGGAGCTGGAGGTCGACGTCTTTCTGGGTCATCGGAAATTACGATGACGGAGAAACCCAATATCCAACCAATGAATACGATGCCACCATTGAGGGGGGTCTATTTCAGGCACGCAACTCCGCTTACTGGTCTGGGCTTCGGCTCTTTTCTTCAACTGAATGTGCTGAAAGTCACAGCTCTCGGAGCTTGCAGTGCCGTTGTCCATCATCAGCAGTTCATGATGATACCAAACCGGGCTAGATCGTGTCTGTATTCGTTGAGGGGTCTGCAGGACGGTAATGTCGCTGTACGAGGTTGTTGTGCAACTGAAGGGTATCACAGCGGATGTCTAATTATTTGGTCAGTGATGCAGGACCTCTGGGCGCCAGACTCTGATGCTGAAACTGAGACGCTCTCAGACACTGTCTAAGGGCCACATGAAGAGGATACGCGACAAAGTAAACAAAACAAGGCAACACAATCAAATAGCAACCACACATAAAAAGGGGGCTATGCATGGGAAATCCCATTCGGGAGAGTGATCTCCTCTGCAGGATACATATTTACATACCTACCTAAAAAAAAACAACCTGCAACTATTTGAGGTTGTGGTGGCCATCTTTTCTCATCCAAGACCAAGACCAAGACCAAGACCAAGACCAAGACCAAGAACTCTAGACTGCGCGCCAAGTCTAGTCCAATGGGTTTGGACCGCGTGATACCATCCGGGTGAGAGATACATGGGCCTGATGTACCGACACACTAGTCAGATGCCGTACGGAGTCCCCGTATATACAAGGAGCACAAGTCTCTTGGCGTCTTCTCATACCGGCGGGCCGGGCTGGGCGGCTGCTTCTGGGATCATAACAGCCAGTAAAATGCTGAGTGGTCACTCAACTTACGCGGCAAGTGACTTGAATGTTTTCCAAGATTTCCTTGCCTTGCCTTTTGAAGCAGTAGAACTAAGGCAGGGAGGGCATCTCTTATCTGGGGCTCTCATTTCTTGTGCATTCCCTCGTGGTCGTCTGGGTCATTTCTTCACAATCCATTCTCTCCCTCTTCTGTACGGAAACAGAAACAAAGCCCCGGACAGGCCGTAGGTACCCAAAGACGAGACACTGCATCCACTCGCCAAGTCCCCTGGCCCTGGCTCAGTTCGCTACAAGTCGCCCGCCCGACGCTGCCGCTTACTTACAGCGCCCGACATCACTGCTGTCGTGACTGTACAGTGATTGAGTGACCCAATTTTTCCCCGGGTACTCTTTGTACCGCTGCGCTGCGTTGCGTCGCCGCCTGTCGCCCACCCACTCTTTGTTCTTTTACCAGCCATCGACAATCAAAGAGTCGGTTAATTTGTCGCTTCTCTCCTTCATCAACCAACTAACGGGTCGCCTGATCTCATCGTCCGTCCTAACCATAGCCAACTGGGCCCGTCGATCTTGAACACCAGAGAGAAAAAGAGGCTGGGCCGTTTTTTTACCCTCTTCTCAAAGTGGCTTGGTGACGACACGACTCTTCAATAGCGCATTGCACAAACGCAAGCCAGCCTTGGCTTTTCTGGAACCTGAACCTGACAACCTTGCCTTAACTAAGTACCAAAGACAGCAAAGACTTGCCTTGCCTCCCTCCGCTCAGGTCCCTCCAACTTTAATCCCCCCAACCCGTCCGAGCCGTCCATACAAAGAAAGGACTGTCCGCCCCGGTTCCACCGACAACCTTTATTCTAGGTTTCGTTTCGTCTTTCGCTATCATCACGACCTCGTCGCTCGTTTCTTTCTTCAATCTCCCCGGCTAAGGGTAACTGACCTTTATTCATCGTCAAAATGGGTGCGTAATCTTCCGTCTTGCCCTTGTCTGGCCTGGCCTGGCATGGCCCAAACACCGAATCCCCTCATACTAACTTTCGACTTCTACAGTCGCCCAAGCACAAGGACAGGCTGGAGCAGGCGACGCTCCTGTCACTACAATCGTTCCCTTCAACAACCAGAAAATCCTCCCCTCTTGCGCTGCCGCCTGCGGTCCCCTCTACGATGCCAACGGTGCCTGTGTGCCTCCCCAAGTAGCCGCTGATGCCGGCCCGACCGCCTACACGCAATGTTTCTGTCTCGACCAGAGAGTCGCCGCTTTCAAGACTGCCACCACAGGTGTTTGCGACGATGCTTGTACCGCCGATCCCAAAGGACTTTCGTCAATTGCTGGATGGTTCCGTAGCATGTGCAGCGTCACGGGCACAACTGGAGGAACGACGAAAAAGACCGGCCAAGCCTCTGCGACCTCAACGGACGGCTCTTCATCAACAGCTGGTAGCAGCGCTGGATCTAGCGAAGGTGGTGGTGACTGGTACGTCGATGGCTCATTTACAACAGGTTCATGAACGACTCTAACTTGAAATAGGATTTCGAACCATTGGCAGTGGGTGATTATGATTGTTATTCTTGTTGTTGGTATCGCTGCCATCTGGATCGGTGCTTGCATTTGGCGTCGCCGTTATCTTAAGAAGAAGGACCGTCAATCCTCTCTTGGCCAGAAGCACTCTGGTTCCGCCAACCGGCCATCCTGGGGCCCTGGCATGGAGGCCTCCGAGGCTGGAGGCATGCCCTACGATTCCAACTACGACGACTCGAACCGAAACTCGAACGGCATGATGCTGCCAGGTGCCGCCGCTGCTGGTGCTCCTGTCGAGGAGAAGCCCAAGAAGGAGAAGAAGCGATGGATCGTCCGCGACCGAACATGATGCCCATGTTTGATCTTGTCTACGCCATTCTCGATCTGTTAACGATTCTCCTTGCCATGTCCGAGTCCAAAATTCGGCATTCTGTCCGCCTTACGATATAAACCGTGCATTTATCCACTTAAACGGCCTTACTCTGTTCGATATTATCGACTACCTATGATTTTAACTTGAGGGGCTATACCCAGCATTTGATAAGGGAGGGCAATGAATGCCCTTGGAGCCCGATATTGGATACATGTAGACGCTTGGTTTCAAGCATGGTTGAAAGACACCATCTGCCGCGTTTCCTACGATACAAGGCCCACGCGATTGCTAATTTCCTCCTTATCTGCTGTTTCCCCGGTGGCGTTGTTGTCTTTATTATCTGGTATAATCTGGCGTTGGGTCGAAAGAGGGTGGGCGCATCCTCCCGATTTTTTTTCTGTTTTGGTGGCTGTTACCACGGAGGCCTTACCATGCAATGCATTCCGTGCGTTGGTGGAATGTAACGTTGGTACCGCAGCAATGGGGAAAAAACGAAGTGCTTATGTGTTTTATTTAGACCAGAGCAGAAATGCTCTCTGGTTATTTATTCAGCCTTTTTAGTTTATGGATTTCTGAGCATGAGGGGAGGTATGGAGTCTATCCTTGATACGGCATAACAATCAACCACATACAATCTGTTCAAGTCGCGGTTTTCTCGAATCTCTGGGGCAATCCATTAACCCAGTCAACGCCTAGCGACCGTTAACTTCTGTTGAGATTCTGCTTAGTATACGGTAATCAAGTAAGCTTTATAGTCAGCGTTTGCTATGGGGTGGTTAATACCGAAGCCCCAAGTTTTTCACATTTCAACATCTTAATCACCGCGTAAGAATCGCTCCAACTGCTCGAGGTTCAAACAGAGAATTAATCATGGGTTGCAACGCTTAACGATACTTGGTATTAAACTAATCAGGGGAATGCCTAGCTATGCATGGTATTGTATGTGTGATTCAAGCCCATGCCCAAGACCCACGTCTCTGGCCGTATCCTACTCTTCAAACCGTTCTTCTATGCCCTGTTCTGTTCTTCCGTGCCGTCCATGTACAAATCGATAAGACATCCAGCTGACCAGGCTTGCGTGGGGCTCTGTGTTGATGTTAGCATATGAGTTGATTCAAGAAAGATGGAGTAGTTAACTTACCGAGTCTGCGCAGTACTCGCCGTTCTTCTGTGTCAACTCTTGGAGACCAGCCCAGGGACTCTCCTGGATCATCTTCTTGCACCCGCTGAGTCGTCGAGTAACCTGCTGGAACGCCTCAGTGCGACCCTCAGGCGTTGTACGCCTCTTCAAATCAAACTTGAGCAGGGCTCGAAGGAAGAATCCGGTAGGCCAGATCCACTCAGGTCCTTGATGATAGTTGCGGCCCTTGCTTGTAGCAAAGTCGTCGCTGTCTTCGCTGTTGACATAGTAAGGGCGGTAGTTGAGATCCGCAGGGTCCAGGGTCGCCATTCCTTGAGGTCCTCGAATAGCCTCATCAGCAACGCATAGCGCATGCATTGCGTGATCAGGGTCAAACAGAGCTGGTGCAGTGGTCATGGCAATGGCAAAGTTGGGACGCAGCTGGTAGTCCTCGTATTCCTTGCCAGACTTGTACAGATCCTTGTAGATTCCTCGACGGTTGACGATCGGGGTGTTCACATCATACTTAGAGTCTTCCTCTGGCGAAAGAGGGACATAGTAGCAGCGCTCGAAGTTGGCCTTGAGCAGGCTTGCCCAGTCGGCCAGCGAGATGGCGCCACCGTCGGACTTCTCCACGCTAGCATGGGCGTATTTGCCCTTTTCATGGAGTCCAGCGAGCCAATCGAGAGTACTGTATAGCATACCAGTGATCTCAATAGCAGCGCCATCACGAGGAGTTCCAGGAACACCTTTAGAGCCTGCTCGCTCACTCTCACCCATCTTATCCATCCATGTGCCACAGTTGAACTGATTGCCGCCAAAGATGATACCGTTGTTCCAGTCAACATGGATCTCCTGGTTGAAGCCCTCATCCTTCATCTGGCTATCAATCTGGGGACCGGCGTTGGCCTCCCTGTACTTCATACCCGAGGCATGTCTTTGGAGTGCTTCTTGGATCACTTCTTCAATGGTACTCTCCTTGGAGTATGCCCTCTCGTCATCTGTAGGGAACCAGGTGTCATCATAAGGTAGGAAACGACGCTTGACCTTGGCCTTGAGGATGTCAACACCCTCAGGAGCATGCTTTGTGTAGTCCTGGATGCACTGGAGGAAGAACCAGATGGAATCTCGAGAGTTATATCTGGGTGCATCGCCGCTGCTGAGAAGGTTGGGAATCATGCCGTGCTTCAATACGCTGGCAAACGCAAGAATATGTTCCTTGGCATCATCAAAACGGCCAGTACCAATGAGAAGTCCACGAAGAGCGATGAACACGTCTCGGCCCCAACATCTGGCCCATTCCACAGCAAAGTGAGGAAGACCAGCAGCCAAAGAAGGGACCAACTTGTTTGGCCATAGGGATGCCGATTTGACATAGCCAACCTGCTGAACGCTGACCATAGCGAGACTTTGCAAGAACCATTGCCCGTCTCGGACGCTGGCATTCATGAGCTCAAGAGATCTTTCCCAGCTTGCCATGTAGGCAGTACGCAGGACGAGACCGAAGTAACGAGGCAGTAGGAAACTGGGAATCTTTCGAATAGCATCGAATCGCTCTTCTAACCATCTCAAGGGCTGTGCCAGAGCCTCGTTTCCTGGAGTGGCACTGATTCTTTGCAGTCTCGCCAGGGTATAGTCTAAAGCCCATTGACCATCGCGAAGGTTCTGGCACAACGGGTGAGCCAAGTTATTGTCTTTGATGATGTTCTTGAGCAGGCTCCACCATCCCTGAAGACCAGCATAAATAAGCTTTCCATGTCCAGGAATATCGTATACACCGTCTTGACCATCGCTCTGGGCTCGCTCTTCGGCTTCGCATCTATACATCAAGAAGTTGAGGTCAGATAAGCTGAGCTCGTTCCATGCCGCCTTGGCTCCTGATGTAACATAATTGTCCAGGCCTGAGGAATGCTCGGCCGCAGGAATCCAGGTTTCGAAAAGGGCGATGCTTCCTGGAGGGAATCTGTCGCGCACGGTGATAGTGGTGTCGTCACCGTTGATTTCCATTCGAATGCCGGGCACATCCTTGACTCGACTAGGCAAACCACGCAGGTACTTCTTGTCGTCAAGCACTCGTTGCGTCGCCTCCTCGCCAGCATCAACTTCGAGCATCCAGCTACCCAGGTGTCGAGCCTTGGTACCAGTAAGATGAACAGGACTAAAGTCGCCATTTCCATTGCCATAACCTGGGAAAGCGGTGTGTGCGATAAGGAAGTACCCCTTCCGAGATTCGGGGTGCACTCGGTGAACAGTGATGTACTGATCCTCATGGTGAATGTGAGTCTCGTCGTATCCATCCTTGCCCATCAAAGTATGTATCTGGTTAAGCAGCTTCTTGACGCCGCCAATTCCGTCCTCGCCACCTCCTATCTTAATTGACTTCGAATTGGAAGAGGCAGACGTGTAAAGTCGAGTCTCGTTCACGAGGTCCACAAGCTTCGGGTAGATTTCATCGTAACCCATGACACTACCGGTAGCACTTGAGCACATGCAGACAAGAGCAGCGTTGGGTAGGGTGTCGCGAGCGTCACGCTTCTGTGCCGGTGTCTCGTTGTCGTGAGTGCAGTCCATAAAGAGGGCATGTACAGGGCTTGGCTTGATCGTTCGAATGATCTCTCTGGAGCGTGGTCCATTTTCATTCGTGTCGCCGTTCTTGACCCTTGTCGGGCTGCTCGAAGGAGTGCGGACGTCTAACTTGGAGACTTCATCAACCTCAAAGCTTCCAATGGGGCGGCCACCATGTCTATGTACAAGTCGGCTAAGCTCGCCCGTACTCCATGCCTGCATGGCTTCACGGATAAGAGAGCTGAGACCGAGTCGTTTTACAAAAACGTAGTCCATCTCCTCGGAGCCCGTAAACAATTCAGCAACCACGTATAGGTCAGGACGCACTCGACGCGCCTCATCAAGAATATGTTCAGCAACATGAATCGGGGTTGAGTGACAGTTGTCGATACGGAGACCGGCAAAGTATTTCGCCAATGTACGGGCATACTTGGTCATATGCTCCCACAACCAGGGGTTGTCCTTGGGGCCTGAACCGTACCGCAACTTGACGCAGTCACCCCAGACAATCACTTCTCGGCGAAGGTAGACTCTTGAATCAGGACCTGCGTTGTCGACCAGGGCATTGCCACCCCAAACCCATCCATTATTGGCCAAAGCCATCTCTTCAGGCTTAAGCTTGGATGTTGTGTCGTTGCTGGGGAGTCGAGTAAAGTAAGACTCGATCAGGGGGTTCTCCTTATTAATTTCACCAAGCTTGGGGCCGTGGTCATCGAGTCGAACATACTTGATTCTGTTAAAGATTTGGTCAAGTATATCGTCCACTTCAGAGTCGTACTCCTTGTAGAAGTCCACGTTGAGGATGCCCAAGATCTCGGCAATCTTGGCTCTTGCTGCGTTTTCATCAGAAGACCTAACGGCTGACAAGAAGCTCGCAGCGACCTCGGGCTTGACGCGCCTTCGGAAGCGCTCACCCATTCGGTCGAGGCCTGCTATGCCGAACTCCCTGAAGAAAGCGACCTGGTCATTGACCGATGCAGCTTTGACATTCTCCAATCTTTTCTCGAAATCCGAAGAGTCTTCGGAACTGTATTTGCTTCCCTTGGAGAAAGCCTTAACCGCCTCATCAGCATCTCGGTCGACATCGAGCGCATAGTACTCCCACAGTCTAATCTTGGCGATGACTTCTGTCTTGATAGCATTCATGATACGCAGCAAATCATCGGTAGACTTTACCACAGTGGGTAGTCCAAGCTTCTCCAAGTTATCGCTCAACTCTAGGAGTTGTGTGTCAAGCTGGTAAGCGGACTCGAGCCATGGGGCTGTGACCAAGTTGTATCCGGCTTCGGGGTGCTCCTCAAGCCATTTGGTGTTGTTGGCCGTATGGTTTAGCACAATGTCAGTCAAACTTAGAAGGGAATGATTGCGCTCAAGACTCTCCACCATCTTCTTCACATCCTCTTCGCCTGCTGGGAAGCAAGCCGGGTCCCAGCCGAGTTGATCATACAAACTGTACGGAGAGTTGGACACTCCACGCACTTGAAGAGGAGTGAAATGGATCATGTTGTAGCCGCGGTCGCTGATGCCATGAAGGTGACGCTCCCAGTCGTTGGGGTATTTGCCCATAAACTTGCTGATCACGGAGAAGATTGACAAGGCAGGCAAGGGCAACGGCCGGCCGTCAAGCTTGAGCCTTGGCGCAACATCGATGTAGTAGAGCGGTGTCTTCTTGAGGCTCTCCTTTTGTTCAGAGCTGTCTTCTAGCTCCTTCTTGAGGTCAGGGAGCTCAGCGTAGGTCGTGTAAAAGGCATAGGCACCAGGTTGGTAGATGGGAATGGAGATCTCGAGGGTGCGGTTGAAGTCTGGTGTAAGCCTGTGTCGCGTCTGTATTAGCTACGCCGTCTTGATCGCTCTCCTAGTATACAGTTGGAACAGTCTATACTGCCCCAAAAGTGATCAATTGGGCCGCAAACAGAGTCAAATACTTACTTGAACTCGCGAAATTGTTCGCGATGAAACTCTTCACCTTGGTCAGGGATGTTGACCCAAAGGCTGCCATGACGACAAATGGACGAGGTGCCCTCAATAGCAAAACGAATCGTTACAGGCTCATCAGACCTGGGAGCGAGGTAGATGTATTCACCTTGCACCTGAGGCGAACCATCATCGTTGAGCGGCAGCAAATAAACCTCGTTGGAAGTCATGGTGTGCGGTGGACTCATGATGAGAGAAGAGAAGAGCGGGCGCTGCGTGCCCCGCGAGACGACAAGACAACAGCTCGCTCAGGCACTGAGACGGGAACCAAGGAAGCGCCCTGCACTACGCAACGTACCTGTCGCAGTGGAGCTATTGATCGATGGCTAACGGCTCACGCCCGGAGTAGGTAAGTTAACTTAGTGGGGGTCCGGTCGTCAGTGAGCTTGAGGACGCTGCTTGGGCCGTTTTAGTGGACTCGCAGGTTCGGTTCAGGGATCTGGGATCTGGGATATCGAGCGGGATCGACGACCTGAGAGAGGATGATCTCCCAGAAATAAGGTGATGGTGGGAGGGGAATGGCCTGAATCAGTCGACGGGATAGGCCAGGAAGAGATTGAAAGGGAGAGAAAAGTGTCTAGGAATAAATAGAGGCGGGATAATGTTTTTGGAAAGAAGGTGAGAGATGGAACCTGGGTTGACGAGGTGAAGGACGGAAGAAACTACGGCAGAGCAGGAAGGAAGTAAGATAAGCCTCATCCAGGCCAAAAGAAGAGAAGGAGAAGAGAAGGAAGAAAAACAAAAAAAGCTCGTCACAATCAAGCCATATCTATGTAACCGAATCTGGACAGCTCAACAAGTACATTACGGTATTTATTTGGCACCCAATTCAACTTGAGTACAGTACTCAAGTAAGCATCCGTCCTATCCTACCTCTCCTGTCCCATCCTGTCGGATCCGTTGGAAGCCAACTTTGTCCTACAACACCTTGGTCTTGAGCGGTCAACACGGGGAACCAGGTTGGTTGTCCGGAACTACCGGGCTCTTTTACTTCCAAGATATCGTTCCTGGTAGCATTGAGAAGGCTGTTTGAAGCTCTGCGCTGTAGCAAATAGGATCCAACAAATCACGCATGGCCAATGGAGAAGCAATTGGCTTTTACTAGTCGCGACAAAGTCGAAGAAAGCAAACATGAACCACGATGTTCCTGGCTTAGCTCCAACAAATTCTCAATATCCATGCACTGAGATACGAGTAGTACATGAGCGGAGAACAACTGTACCTTGAGCCTTGGACGGAGTTGGCCTAGCTTTGAACGTTTCCGAGTCAAATTATCCCAGTGATGCGAGGGGAAGCTTCGCAAACTTGAAAGGATAGAGGAGGGAGGGTGAGGGGAAGCTTCCATCCGTGTGCGGCTCTTCCAGCCTCCATTCTCATGAGGACGAGGAGGAGATTGAGCAATTCTACATAGCTAATACATCGATACCATATCTCATTTCTTTCTTTTATTCCTTGTGGGCTTTATGAGATTTGTTGAGACTGAAAGCCCCTAGAATTGCAATCTCATTCACATGCTTCAAACCTGGTTTTATGCTGCTAGTTACGTCATTGAAGTGCAATCCAATTTTTTCCCGTCCCCAAATTCTCCCTCCATCTGTGGCATTAGCGTCCCGTCATCTCAACACTCGGTGGAGGGCGGGGCATACTTGGAGTCGCGGTCTAGGGCGAAGCTCGGAGCTCTTGTTGCGCCTTGATCTCGAGGCTTAGTTTTTCAGATCTTAAAATTCTGATAGCTTAGAAACAAGTTATTTGAAACGCATCACGATACGTGCACTGTATCGCATTGCCATTGACCGCACAATCTCAGGTATAGTCAATGTCATGATAATGAGATGATCTGATTATACAGTGCTACGTTTACGTGTAACCGCGGGCATCATGGTTTATGCCTCCACCCGCCGCACGACCCATGAATCCATGGAGAACTTGGAGTCTAGAACGGCCTCTTCTGTCGATCACTTCTCCATGGCACTGCCAAACACAATATACCTACCCTGAAGCTGTTTTCGAAAACAGCACAAGTTAGTGCCAAGGCTTCGTGAGTTTACAGAAACCGTGCTTACCAGAACAACATCAGTCAAACATTGAGTTTGTAGACATAGAGTAGCATTTCCCATAGAGGGGATATTTCATTGACAAAGTGTCAAAAGCATAGGCGGTAAATATGGGTTATCGAGAATGCTAAATATGTTTAGCCTGATTTCCAGTTCGTTACAACGTCAAGCCAGGTCGAACAGCATTCGGTTGTCAATTTTAAACCTTAGAACATCGAGACAAAGAAAAACAGCTAAGTTCACAACTGGGGTGTTCTGGCTCACATCATTACCTGTAGCCTGTATGGTTTAGATGAAGAGTAAACTCCAGAGCTCATACGGCAATAGTCGATGTGGATCATGACTTTCAACATCCGATATAAGTCAAATAGCACTTGTCATGATACCTCAGTGAAGGATCTCGGGACCAATTGTTGGGATTCGTTTATATGCGCTGTCACCGGCTTCCCCCTTCTGTTGTCTCGAATATCTGCTCTCGTAATTGGATTGACTATTATGACTGCAGTTTCTGTAGGGAGCACTGCTAAGTTCGAGAAAATTAACAAACGCCCGATCACCCAGTCCTTCTAGCGACTCTCAGTGGCTAAATAAAGGTAGCAAAATTTGATGGAGGATGGTATCGACGCTTCCTGGCGTCTCCAAGATCATCTATGGAATACCAGCCCTAAACTGAACCTAGCTGCCTAAACCGACAGTAATTTACCTCTGAACTGATTATTGATAATAAGTTTGTAGGTCCGTAACACATGAATTTCCTCGACCACCTACTCATAGACCAAATCTTGGCTCACACCGCCTGCCTGATTCGTGCCCAAACGCAAAACTGGCGGCAGAATTTCTTAAATTTTAGCTCTACTTTAACCACAAGCTGTGCAGCAATGCAAATTCTTCTTAAGCATCAAGCCTGCATGCTTCGCACTGCCTGTAGATCAAGGTCAGGTCTTGGCGCTGGAGCGATTCCTGGATTTACGAGCCGTTCACCACAAATCTTCAGAACACCAATCCTCCGTCTTCATCGCGACAACCGAATCTTTTGCGACAAAACGACTGCGCATTGCCAATTTTCGACCACCACCAAAATGGCGTCGGAAAAAGTCAACACGGATACCGTGACTGTCGAGGGGAAGGAGTATAGGACGGTTACGGAGGGTAAAGCGACCATCTTGGTGCCCCAAGGTGCTAAGATTGGCGAGGATCGCGGGGAAGTTCAGCAGGTCTTCTACAATCCTATTCAGCAGTACAACCGTGACCTCTCCGTTCTTGCGATCAAGACATACGGCGAAATGTCTCTGGAGAAGAGAAAAGAACAATATAATTCAAGAATGAAGAAGCAGGGGAAGAAGCGAAAGCGAGGCGACGACGTTCAAAAGCCCACCGAGAACACCTCGAACCCCTCAGAGGCCGAGCCGCAAGCGATTGAAGAAGCTGCTAAGCCTGACGAAACTGAGGCGCCCCAGCCCAAGAAAGACTACAAGTCCTCATTCCGTATCCTGGACGCACTCTCGGCGTCAGGATTGCGAGCGCTTCGATATGCTCACGAGCTACCCTTCGTGACCTCTGTCAAGGCCAATGATTTGTCCGACACTGCTGCCGAATCTATCAGGATGAATGCCAAACACAACGGGCTTGAGGACAAAATCACCGTCACCCAAGGCGATGCGCTTGCGCTCATGTATCGTGGAATCGCGGACGATCTATCGAACAGGGACAAGACGGGAAGCCCGGGCAAGGCCAACAAATTTGATGTTATCGACCTGGACCCCTATGGCACAGCCGCACCTTTCTTTGACGCCGCTATACAATCCGTGAGGGACGATGGTGGTCTTCTTTGCATCACTTGCACGGACAGTGCGGTGTGGGCAGGTCACAGCTATTGCGAAAAGACATTTGCTCTGTACGGTGGAGTTCCGATCAAGGGAATGCATTCCCACGAAGCCGGTCTGCGACTCGTTCTTAACGCCGTTGCCACCTCCGCGGCCAGGTATGGCTTGACAATCGAGCCTCTTCTCTCACTCTCAATTGATTTCTACACCAAGTTCTTCATTAAGGTGACCAAATCTCCTCAATCGGTCAAATTTCTCGCTTCCAAGACCATGCTGGTCTACAGCTGTGACGCGGGCTGCGGCGCTTGGGAGACGCAGCCCATGTTGAGGAGCAGGCCAGCCCCGAACAAGAAAGGCAATGGTGCCTTTTACAAACACACCATGGCTCAGGGACCATCAGCCGACCGACATTGCGACCACTGCGGAATGAAGATGCACATTAACGGCCCGATGTATGGCGGACACATCCATTCTCAGGAGTTCATCGAAAGACTCCTTGAGCAGATCCCGAAAGCCGATCGCTCTATCTATGGCACAATGCCCAGACTTGAGGGTATGCTACGAACGGCTCTCGAAGAGTATCTTCCTGGCCCTGAAGTCAAGGAGCCTGTGGACCCCAAGGATGCCCAGCTTGCGACTGTTGACCAGTATCCGTTCTTCGTCATCCCCAGTCGTTTGGCCAATGTAGTGAGCTGTGTGACTCCCAGTGAGGATATGGTTCGGGGAGCTTTGATTCATCTGGGCTACCGTACCGCTCGAAGTCACTGCCGACCAGGCAGCATCAAGACTGATGCTCCATGGTCCACAATCTGGTGGATCATCACGGAATGGATTCGCCAGAAGTCGCCGGTTAAAGAGGCTAGTATCAAGAAGAACTCGGCTGCGTGGAAGATTCTGAGTGATGCTGGAATCATCGGACAAGAGAAATCTGAGGCTACAGAGGAGACGACCAAAGACGACGCCTCTGCAATGGAGGGCGTGGAACAGGAGGGCTCAGCTGAAGCAGCTGCCGATGCTAGCTCCAAGGAGGCACCAAATGGCGAAGACGAGAGTGTTCCGAGCGAAGCAGAATTGCGCAAGACGCTCGTCTTTGACGAGAATCTAGCACGTCTTGCGCGCAGGCGAGGAGAGCAGAAGTACGTGCGATACCAGATGAACCCACGAGAGAACTGGGGTCCTTTGGCCAAGGCGAGTCGTCGGTGATAACGTACATTTTGTCATCATTGTTCATGTCAATATTTGCTTCGTCTTACAGGCTAAAGCGAGCGATCCTGTTGGATTTGAAACCGATTGCGCAAGACCGTTGGCGTGCCTAGAATTTGTTCGTCAGCAGCAGCCCCACAAAGGCTGAGATGAGTTTCCGTTGAGGGCTTTTGGACTTGTCTCTTTCATCACTCCCAAGTTTGCCTTTGACCTCGAACAAAACTGTTGCCTAGATTCTCGCTTGAGTCGACCACATATTATTTGCCGTCGTCCGGTGTGACTTATCGGACGGTCTGTTTACACCTGCGAGCACCCGTTGCGCGTATTTATGATTGGCCAGATAGTGCCTATCAAACTACAATAAAGATACCACATCCTTTTCCATTTTCTCTCCACATCCACCTTTGACCTTTTACTGCTTGACACAATGTCCGCTCCTTCGGCAAGCCTTGAAGCGGTTTCGACTATGAGGGTTGAAAATGTCTCGATCACCGAGGAGAGTTTGACGTGGACTCGCACCGGGACATCCTGGAGTGCTTCTCGCCATGAACTTGTCTTGGTTCGCGGAGCAGGTATATCTGACACAGACTCGCATTCGCCCTATCTTCTGTATCTGCTTAAAGAGGACCCCGAAAATAAGGAGCTGCCATTTGAACTCTTGATACTCGAAACCAAGGATATACCCTCTGAACTTCGCAGTTTTGTAGTGGACAGCTTGGCGCCTCATCTGCAGCATAACATCACCAACGAAAACGGTGTCACAAACAAAGTGGACATTATCGTCTCTGCAAAGTCAGGCGTGGGACTAGCCCCGACAGCTTGGCAATATCTTCTGCATCCCCTGTGGACAGCGCTTGCAAGAGACGATTCTGGCAAACCACAATATCGCCTGATTCATACAGAGAGCTCAGAGACAATTCGGGACTATGCACGACACTTGTGGACTTCAGACGAACGTTCAAAGGCGAGAACGATCGTGCTCCTTAGCGGAGATGGTGGTGTTGTAGACCTCCTCAATGGTTCTGATGGAAACGAGCTACCTGATATTCCGCCCACGATTGCGCTGCTTCCGCTTGGGACAGGAAATGCCCTCTTTCATTCAACACACAAGCCTCTATACTCTGAAACAGGTCCCAGTCCACTCGTGCTTGGACTTCGAACATTGTTCCAGGGAGTTGGCGCCGATCTTCCCGTATTTCGAGCGTCCTTTTCATCCGGGTCTCACATAGTTACATTCGCCGACAAGTCCAACGGTACAGCTTCAGACAGCGAATCAACTCAGTTTCAAAAGCAAGAAACCTCTATTACGCACCTCCAGGGCGCCATCGTTGCTAGCTATGGATTTCACGCGAGCATTGTTTATGAGAGTGATACTCCCGAGTATCGTGTACACGGCGACAAACGGTTCCGCATGGTCGCCGAAGGACTTTTGAAAGAGTCTCACGCCTATGCTGCAAAGGTCTCCATCCGTCGCCGCGGTTCTACTACTTTCGAGGATGTACCTCGTGAAACACACGCCTACGTGCTCACGGCTCTCGTTTCGAACCTTGAGCGCAAGTTCGCAATCTCACCCGCCACGCTACCACTGCAGTCGCAGCTCCGACTTGTGCATTTTGGACCCATTGGTGGTGAACGGACAATGAACGTCATGATGAAGGCGTACGATGAGGGTAGTCATGTTGGTATGGACTGGCCAGACGGTGAACGAGTTGGCTACGACGAAGTTGACGAGGTCAAAATTTCGGTATTAGAGGACGACGAAAGATGGCGGAAGGTGTGCATCGATGGGACAATCGTTGATATTCCAAAGGATGGGGAATTGAGCATCAAGATGCTAGACCACAGTCTTTTCAAGATTTTGGCAAGCTCTCGTGTCTTGGAAGGCCTATGAGGTTATTGCTATCATGTTAAGCATTTGGGTTCAAACCAGACCGTCAGACGTTCTCTATAGCGTTCGAACTAGAATACTTCTCAGTCCTGAAGCAGCTTCTTCACCCTTTTCTCCATGAGCTGCTCGAACTCGTCCACGCCGTTCTCTAATGTACTCATCTTGCCCCCCTTCAAACGATATACAATGCGTCTCCTCGCATTCTCTACATCGTCGATATCCTCATCCTCATCCTCATCTTCCTCCCTCGCACCTTCGACTACGCCACGCATGAACCATCGATCGTGACTCACCAGAATCACAGCACCCTCCCAATCTCTCAATGCCTCCCGCAGCGCTGTCACAGTCTCATAGTCAAGATGAGTAGTGACTTCATCAAGAACAAGACAGTGCGGCCGTCGCCAAAGTAGGCGAGCGAGCTCGCAGCGCACAACTTGTCCTCCAGAGAGCTTGCATAGGGGCACATCGGAGGCGATTCTACCAGGGAGACCGAGTTGGCCTAAAAGACCACGGAGGTCGCCTTCAGTGAGTTCTCCCTCGACTTCTCGGGTGAGGAGAGCGAGGGCAGCAAGTGTAGGCTCTGAACGGCCGAGAGTTTGCAGTGCCTCGACGGCGTGCTGAGAGTAGTATCCCAGCTTTAGTCGAGGATGTGTCGTGAGTGTGCCCGATGTTGGCCGGGTCTCCTCCACAAGGAGTTTGATGAGAGTGGACTTTCCAGCACCGTTGAGACCAAGAACACCGATACGATCACCCATACCGACGGAAAGAGTCACATCCTGAGCAACAAGAGGTGTCTTGGACGAGTATCTGAATGCAACCTTCTCGAGCGATATAAGTGCACCAGGGAATCGCAGATCCGGTGGCTCAGGAAGATTCACCACAACAGGACGATCTTCGGGTGGAATGTCAATGTCCTCACGCGCTGTCAGGTGAAACCCAACGAGATCCCTGTTGAGCTTGAAGCGGCCACCTTTGGCGCTGACCTGTAGCCCCCAGCGGTTATCAAGCTTCTTCTGACGGGACTTGGCTTGGCGAAGCTTGTTGGTGTCATCATTGGCCTTGCCGGCTTTCATATTAGCAGCAATGGACTTTTCAATATGGGCTTTTTGCTTGTCCTGAGCCTGTCTCATGGTCGTGAGCCACTGCTTGCGCTCGCTCTGTGATGCTTCATAAGTGGGCAGGTCACCATGGAAGTAGGTGAGCTGCTTGTCCTTGAGGATGAGAAGATCGGTGCAGAGAGATGTGAAGTCGCGGTCGTGAGATACGAGAATGAGAGTTGGCGGGTTATCTGTCTCTTCAAGATTTTGGAGGTATCGTTGTAGCCAGATGATTCCCAGAAGGTCGAGGAAGTTGGTAGGCTCGTCTAGGATCAGTATATCCGTCTCTTGGACTAGAGCCGTGGCGAGAGAAGCGCGCATATGCCAGCCGCCAGATAAGCTCGAGATGGGTTTCTGGATGAGAGCGTCGGAGAAGCCCAGACCGGTAAGGATCTTTTTGGCTTTGGATTCCGTTTCTGATACGCGAGTTGGGTCTACTTGAAGCTGGAGATCGGCAAGCATGTCGACTGCTTCTTGCGTCTCAGCTTGGAGAGTTTCGGGCGGAATATCTTCGTTTGGCTGCTCTAGCCTGTGTCTTGTTAGAGACGATGACAGCTGATCAGAGAGAGGTGTCATACAATTCATTTGACTCGGCCACGACCTTCTCGTAGGCAGTGAGAGCTTTCCGAGCTTGCATACCGCGGGCGCCGCTACGAAGTCGGGCATCTTTGTCTAGACGAAAGAGGCGCTCTTGATTTTTCCTATGTTTGAGATGTCTAAAAGCCCGGACTGGAGTAAATGGATCTGAGGCATCGATTCCTTCCGTCAGGTCTAGACACCGGGTATTAGAGGGGCGTGAAAGTTAAGGTGGTAGATGTAATCACCCTTGATATCCTGTTCAATGGCATGCTTGGTCGTGGCCTTCTCGATCACTTGCTCCAGAACAGACGCTTCGTCGCTAGAGGTGATTTCTGGCTTCTCCTCGGATTTTTCATCTGTGAGTTTAGTTTGCTGCAGAATGGCGATTCGTGTCTCTTCTGGGATGCCAGGAATGAGCTTTTCGGCGATGGCTTTGAGGAGTGCTATACACATGTGGTTAATATCTCGACTATCGCTCTGATAAGGCTGAACTTACTGGACTTTCCAGTTCCATTACGACCTACGAGGGCATAGCGCTGACCTTCCTTGAGTCGAAGCTTGGCGCCAGTGAGAATCTCGATGCCCTCGCCTTTCGCCTTTGCTTTTCCTTTGCCAGTTGGTTTGTCGCCTGAAGTGACAGTGATGTTGACTCCATCGATATCGAGCTGTCGATGATTAGAAATGTGATAAGTGCGGAATTGATGTCTGCAA
Organism: Fusarium stilboides; assembly: GCA_014822085.1. Lineage (NCBI taxonomy): Eukaryota > Fungi > Ascomycota > Sordariomycetes > Hypocreales > Nectriaceae > Fusarium > Fusarium stilboides. Next base: position 154,888 of record JAASAY010000136.1, read on the forward strand.
ACCTCGCGATGGTTTGTAATTTGGAAGCGCGTCTGTTTGGAGTTGCAAAGAATGGTTGCTACAGACTCAGATGCTGCCGACGTCATTTCGAGGGTTTTCAGGAAATAGGTAAGGAATAGTATACACGAAAGACGAAAGACGAAAGACGAAAGGGAAGGAGTTGAAAAACACACAAAGATGCAATTGCTGTTGTGATTTGATGTTGCTCTGAAAGACAAGGCTCGAATATGAGGTTGAATTTGGCACTTTATTTAAGTTATTTGAATATACACAGTGTATACAAAATATAAATATTCTTATTTGAGTTTACTTGGCTTACAATAGTAGTTACTGTAAATACTTAGTAGTTCCATATTTCTAGAATGTCACTGGCTCCCGATTCTTGCCTTTATTAGTGCATTTGACAATGCCACCATTTATTGTGTCACTGGAAGAGTGACTCACGCCGGATGACTTTGACTTACATTTTAATTATGATGGACCTTCCCCACGCCACGAAACAAGACAAAATGAATGAACTTTTGAAGAGGAGAAATGGCGCTTTGACTGATTTTATATGAATTATGGTGCGTAATTGAGTCATATTCTTGCGTACATGACATGACTACTCTTTATATCTTGCCTAGTGGGGGAAATAAGATTTCAGACATAGACTTAACTAAGACTCTTATTAAACTTATGCCTATATCTTTAAAAATATACAAATAATAGTAATAATTAGTAATAACTTAGACTAAATATTATTAATTATAAATATACTCAAGTTATTTAAATTTATTTTAAATTTTATTATAATGTAGATATTATAGTAGAGGTGAAGTCTCACATCCGAAGTTTTATTTCCCTCCGAGGCTTGCGCGTATAAATCGTTCAAGATACAAATCTACTGGTCAAGTCTATCCATGTTAGACTTTATCCGCAACTAAACGAGGTCGCCAGATTTGGTATCCCTTGGCTTGAATTATTAGACTATTATGTTTGTTAACCACCTTCCTAATCCTGCATATCCTTTATCAGCCATGCCAGGGTAAATACCCCAAATAAATAGGAACGCGTCTGTTTCCCCTCACATTACTCACAACTTTCTTCTTCCAAAATCATCTGCTCGTGACAATGAATTCTTCTGAATCTCTGTGCTCTCCGTCTTTGGACGCCTCTTTTGGGCCATTTATTGGCTCCGAATGCCGCGATGGCTTCGACTTTACTCTTGTGTTTGAACAGTCTATTCTCGTGCTCTCACCAGCCGCTCTTCTTCTGATTCTTGCCCCCTTTCGTCTTTTCCGCCTGAGAAATGCCCCGGTCAAAGTCACTGGCCATGGTCTTCGTACTGCCAAATTGATGTTCATCGCACTTTTGGCTGTGCTGCACCTCGTACTCATTGTACTCTGGGCCACTCATCCTTCTGATACCCGTCTAGATCGTGTGTCTATTGCTGCTGCATGTGTATCCTTTGCCTCAAGCCTGATGTCATGTGTTCTCTCCTGCGCCGAGCATGCCAAATCTCCTCGTCCATCCTCACTCTTGAATGTCTTTTTCGCTGTGTCTTTGCTCCTGGATGTTGCGCTTCTCCGCACACTCTGGCTTGCACCCGCCACATTCGTGAATATGGCTATTCCCGCCGTCTTCACAGCGGCTTTTGCCCTAAAGGCGATATTAGTCGTCCTCGAAGGGTGGAGCAAAGCTCCGTATCTCGTCGCCGGTGCCGGGCTCCACTCTCCCGAAATCACGGCCGGACTCTACGCCCGGGCCGTCTTTGCGTGGGTGACACCGCTGCTGATGACGGGGTTTCGGAAGCTATTACGGCCGATGGATCTGTTTCAGTTGGACGAGGATATGGGTACGGCAGGACTAATTGACAGGTTTTGGAAGCATTGGCATGACCAGAAAGGTTTGTCTACTCCCCTCCCCCCTATATAGCTTCGTTTAGTATTATATTCCAAATATCTCGTTGGTGACGTCCATGTACTAAATGCTTGCCTAGTTACGGCTCGCAAGCACCGTCTAATTTCCTGCTGCTTCACTACTTTGCGATGGTCCATCATCGCCGTTATTCTCCCCCGGCTTGCGCTTCTGGCCTTCACCATCTGCCAGCCGCTCATTCTCAACCGATTGCTTTTATTTCTCGACGATGCTTCTCAATCCATCAACATTGGCTACGGTCTTATTGCAGCTTACGGCCTGGTCTATTCAGGAATTGCCATCTCTCAGGCATTGTACTGGCATCGCAATGCTCGATCTGTCACTTTATTGAGAGGCGTGTTAGTGTCTGCGGTTTTCTCCAAGGCCACAGAGTTGAGTACCACGGCTACAGATGACTCTGCAGCTGTCACACTCATGTCTTCTGATGTAAGGGACTAATTTGACAATGTTGGAGCTTGCACTGATATTCTTGCATAGGTCGACGTTATTGTGAGAGCTGTACGAGAAATTCACGAGTTCTGGGCAAACATTATCCAGCTTGCCATCGCCACTTGGCTTTTGAGCACTCATATAGGATACGCTGCTTCAGGCCCCATCATCGTCTCGCTCATTGCCCTGATTGCTACCGTTCTCGTCTCGCCATTGGCACGCAAGTACCAGGTAGCTTGGCTGGGAAAGACACAGAAGCGAGTTGGTCAGTAGTTCAGTTCTTTACTTATCGTCTGCTAAGTGTTTTAACCTAATTCAGGTATTACGTCTGCCATGATTGGCCACATCAAGAGTATCAAATGTTCCGGCCTAGCCCAACATCTGTCTGACACTATCATTGGTCTACGAGCAGATGAAGTCAGAGCCTCGAGGCCTTTTAGAGTTGTCAGCAGTATCACGTCCGCGATTGCTCAGGTGCCCCTGTTGATGTCTCCTGTGGTTGCTTTTGCTTTATTTCAGGGTGTCTCTATCACTTCCTCTCAGACACTTGACGCGACTAGACTCTTTTCCGCCTTGTCGCTCATCATTCTCCTGACGCAGCCACTTTTCTTCATGTTCGAGGTGATTCTCGACATGAGTGCTGCTTTGGGCGCATTTGAGAGGATCCAAACATTCTTAACCCAGGAGTCACTTCGAGACCCTCGTCAGATGCAGTCACGATCAGGCACGGGGATATCTCAATATAACGAGACAGACTCTATTGAGCTGCGTATGCTGAGAGATTCTACCCTTCCCCACCCGTCAGACTCTACCTTGGATAATTGTGTAATCGGAGTTTCTGACGCAAATATCTCGTGGTCAGAGGAACGCCCTGTTCTTCGACATATTACGTTTACTGTTGTACGCCATCAGCTCGCCCTGCTCCTCGGCCCTGTGGCTTCTGGCAAGAGTACTCTGTTGAAAGCACTTCTTGGCGAGGTTCCTCATATAACTGGAACGATCAATCTGCCGTGTGAAAGCCTTGCCTGGTGCGAGCAGAGCCCTTGGCTTCTGGTATGTGGATGATAACATCTCGAACTGTATCAAATCACTGACCAGTCAGAACCAAACCATCCGCGAGAACATCGTCGGCCACTCACGCTTCGAGGATGATCTTTACAAAACCGTTGTCAAGGCTTGCGACCTCGAAAAGGACTTCGCTCAACTTTCACAAGGCGACAATACAATCATTGGTAGCAAAGGTCTTGCTCTCAGCGGAGGCCAGAAGCAGCGAGTTGTAAGTAATTGGCGTGGAACTTGATAAACCGAAGGATATTGACGTTTCCAGGCCTTGGCCAGAGCCGTGTACTCACAGCCTCAAGTAGCTCTGTTTGACGATATTTTCAGCGGGCTAGACAGACAAACTGCGCAATGTGTTTTTGAGAACGTCTTCAGTAAGCGAGGCTTGCTCAGACAATGGAACACGACAGTGATTCTAGCTACTCAATCAGGTAAGTTAGCATACGAAACTGTTCATATTTCTTACTAACTGTAAGACAGTTGATTTCCTCTCTTCTGCCGATCTCATTCTTTGTCTTCATAAGGAAGGTCGAATCTCTGAACAAGGCACGTTTCACAGTCTCAAGAATGCCGGCGGCTATGTGCAATCCTTGTTGACGAGCAAGGGGGGCCATTCAGAAGTTGAAACTCAGGAGTTGCCTCCTGAAGAAGATGACATCGAACAGGCTACTCCTTCAACACAAAGCGCCCCGAAACAAGAAGAGGAAGAAGACACGCGCCGTCAACGTGGGGACTCAACTGTCTACCGATATTACTTTAGCAGCACTGGCGGCTTGTTTATGATTGTTCTTCTAGCATTGGAGATTGTCTGGGCTTTTCTGGAAAGCTTTCCAAGTCTGTACCCAACGTATAGAAAGATTATAGTAAATACGGGCGCTAACTGAATGTTTTCTAGCTATCTGGCTCAAGTTTTGGACCGACGATAATGCCAAGGGAAACGAAAGACCTGGATATTACCTTGGTGTATATGCTGCTTTGCAGATCATAGGAGTCATCTGGTTCGCCGTGTTGATATGGTACTCAAAGTGGTGATGTATAAAGTAAAACTTTTGCTAACTGCTGAATAGGTTCGTTATCGTCCTGGTAGCGGCAAAGTCTGGAATCACTCTTCACAAGCGGCTGCTGTCTACTGTTATCAGGTAAGTTCACGACTCGATGGTGGTAAACCGGCTGATACTAACTTAACAGGGCACCTTTGGCACTCTTTACCAAGACAGATCTCGGGTCCATCACAACAAGGTAAGCCTAGGTGCCAAAAGCCTTCTTTAAATCTAACATGAAATCAGATTCTCGCAAGATATCGGAATGGTTGACAACCATCTGCCCCTTGGCCTTGTTGTAACTCTTGCAAGTAAGCCAGTATTCACCTGGGTTACGATATTGACAATTTGCTAACGACCAGTAGGTTTCTTCGGTGCCATTGCAAAGGCTGGTCTCCTCGCTTCTTCAACCCCTTACATAGCAGCGACGTTTCCCCTACTAGGAGCCGTCTACTTCTTCCTCCAGCGCGCCTACCTACGCACCTCTCGTCAACTTCGTCTGCTCGACCTTGAGGAGAAAGCACCCCTGTATACACAATTCCTAGAGACCCTGTCTGGACTTGCGACCATACGAGCCTTTGGATGGGGCAATGCCGTTATCCAAGCCAACCACATCCTTGTAGATCGTTCGCAGCGCCCGTTTTACTTGCTCATGATCGTGCAGCGTTGGCTTGTATTGGTACTCGATCTGACCACGACGGCTCTGGCTCTACTTCTTGTTGGCCTTGCTGTTCGCTTGCGCAGTGAGGTAGATGTAGGCTTGACGGGTGTTTCACTCGTGCAGCTCATCTCGTTGAGCGAGACGGTCAATATGCTGATTCAGTTCTGGACCTCGATCGAGACGTCTATCGGCGCAGTGGCTCGTATAAAACAATTCGCCGAAGAGACTGGCGAGGAGAATCTGCCAGGAGAGACACAGGATCCTCCGTCTCAGTGGCCGGATAAGGGCGCTATTCAGATCGATGGCTTGACGGCGTCGTATGAGGATAGAGACGGGAATGGAGATTCAACCAAGGCCCTTGATGCCGTCAACTTGGCCATCAAGGCAGGAGAGAAAGTTGGTATCTGCGGTCGCACAGGAAGGTCAGTATACCCGTTACGAGACCATTGCTGTTTAGCTAACGTATCACCGCTTGCACTTAGTGGAAAATCTTCACTATTCCTCGCTCTTCTTCGACTCCTCGACCCTTCTTCTGGCGGCATCACCATCGACGGCATCTCCTTGGCTTCTCTCCCCCGAGAGACTATCCGTAGCCGTCTCATCACCCTCACGCAAGACCAATTCGTCCTCCCTGGGACCATTCGACAGAATGTAGACCCTCTGGGTGTGTGCTCCGAGTTTGACATCAACACGGCCTTTCGTCTAATTGGATTGTCCGATGCTATTGAGCAACACGGTGGCTTAGATGCATCGTTTAATGAAGACGCCTTGAGTCATGGACAGAAGCAGCTGTTCTTTCTAGCGAGAGCAGTGCTCAGAAAGAATGATGGAAGAGTAGTTCTACTTGACGAAGCAACAAGCAGGTAAGTCAAGGCGAATAAGATCTAGAACCCATAGAAACTGATCAAATGACAGCGTGGACCAAAAGACTGAAGAGACTATCAAAGGCGTCATCGAGAACGAGTTTAAAGAGCATACTGTTGTATTCATCACCCACCATCTGAATACCATCATCAATTTCGACCGCGTAATTGTGATGGAGAAGGGTTGTGTCGTCGAGATTGGTGAGCCAAAGAGTCTTCTGGCCTCGGATAGCAGGTTCAAAGCTCTCTGGGCAGCCAGGCCTCGCTCTGGAGCTTGATCCATCTAGGGATTGATGGAGGACTGCTGAATAAGTTGTACATGTCATTTCATGCAAATTCGCTGTCTATATATCGTCTAAACTGTCGCGCTCTACAACAATAAATCTTCCCTTGCCAGCTCTCATTGTTCGAATATGCCTTTCGACATTCTTTGCCGTTTGAATAGCCTCTGAAAAGCTCGCTTTCTCAGACGGCATTGCCTCGGGCCCAGGAGTCCATCCCGTATAGAGCCGAAGCTCGGTTATCTTGCCCCAGTGATCAGCCCAGTTGACAAAGTCATGCCCAGTTTCAGCCATCAGTGCATGGAACCAGGAACAGCAGCCTGTAAGGTCAAGAAACTCGAGCGCATATAGATTCTTACTCAACATGCGCAAGACGAGCAAAGCCTCGCTCCAGTCGTGATCAAGCGAGTGTGAATAGAGATTCGTCCCGCCGTAGGGAATACGATGCCCCTGTGGAGAGGAAATAGTGGCCAGGCGAGCCTGTGGTGTCAAGCACGGCTCGGGCCAGTATGCCAGGCTCAAATGTGTAAGTGTGGTCAGCTTAGAAGACAAGGAAAGGAGCTGCTTCCAAGACGCAGTTGAGGCGTGGCGAGGATGCAAGGCAAGTGAAAGGTGGGTGAGGTTGGGCAGCAAAGTTCGAGGAGGGCTAGGGATACTCTCAGACGCATCCCAGGATTCCTGTAGTTCTGTTGTAGGTTCCTCGTCTCTGACAGGGAACAGCAGGTCACCAATGTCCTTTAGTTTAATTGACCGGCAAGCGGAGCCCGAAAGATCGAGATAGTTGACCTCAAGGTTCGAAGCTGTCAAGCTATCCAATTCATCCTCCTCGAAAGTGTCTGGCGGTGGCAGCAAAATGACCTTGAGATCACTTAGAGAGAGCCCATCGTCGCTGGTGACTCCAACATAGCGGATCAAAGCTGCCTTCAAATGGTTGGGCACAAAGTACAGATGGTACTGATTGTACACTCGGTGGAAAGCCCATTCGTATGCAAGTTTCTGCAGCACGATGTCTATCAGACTCCCGCGCGTCGGGAGATAAGTTCCCGGCAAACACGTATCTTCCAACCCTCTGCGGTTCAATCGCGACTGGCTTAAGGAGGAGGCCTCACGAGCGGCATCTGCAGAATTGCGAGCGACCCAGCTCCTCGGAGGAGGAGGGCCAGCAGGGAGTCTCCTGCCATTGCCATCGAATCTCGGACGAACAACACGACGAGGAGCGGGGGCCGGTGTGTCTGGGATTTGAAGGATCTCTCTGATGGCCGGGGGTACGCTTGGAGCAGTTGTAGGCAGGGCTGACTGGGAGCCGGCGGCGGAGGGGCTAATCGAGGTACGACGCAAGTTTGCTAGCAATTCATTGACGCTTCGGGAGGGCTTGTCTGCTGCGCACCACTTGTGAGACTCTGGCTACCACGCGGTCTGCAGATATGGGGGAGGGGTTCGAAAGGAAGCGAGCCGAGAGGTGGCCGGAGGCCGAGCAATTAGAGGGGCGTGTGCTTGCGCATATGCTTGTGTGCATACCTTATGTACGCATATGTTTAAACCACGGGAAGCCACTCACCAGAGTTATTCGTCGACGTTGACGCAGTCGGAGAAGCCGTTGAAATTGGCTTGAAGGACTTGATGTGGTTCCTTTTCTTCGGCATGCCCGGGGAAAAGCTGCCTTTGTGGTTGAAGGGCAAGCTGAGGGGGAGTGAGAAAGGGAGAAGAGGGGGAGAATCGAGGTGCGACGTCGAGATTGAAGGTATTTGTCTGTTTGTCTAGGATCGTGTATCAGCCTCGATGAGTCAAGCTGACGCCCATGGCCTGATTCTCGCGTGGTATTGTAGAGTGGGAACCAGTTCGACCGAGGAATGATGATGAAAATGAAGGGTCGAAAGAGTCATCATCTCTCATGAGTCCTCAGGTAACCAACGAATTACGTCTTTTTTGGGCCATGACGGCAGTTCCAAGCTGGGCTTAGTGACTCTGCGCCGCCCCGCCGGCGCCACGCCACTGCCGATGGCGCCCACAAGACCCCTGATAGTGGAGGTCACCACAAGGCTCGAGCTGGAGAAGGGTTCCATCTCACAGTGGAGGCGTTTATTACCTAGGTACTCACCCGATTAAGGTACCAACAGTGCCTCGTTCAATCTAACGGGCATAGTTGACAACGAGATTGTTTGAGGAATCACCATTCTAAAAGGGTTTATCTTAATTTCATGAAAAGCTCATATTAGTCTTAGTAAAGTTACCCCATATGCTGGCCAAGTTCCTTCTTCACAACAACACACACGGTTCGTTCATCTATGGTAAATGTAGAGCCTGGTCTAAGACATTGGGGGTAAAACATTACGGGGATTAGATTGCACCCATGTCAAGTATCGATCAGTCAATGGCCCCCAAGCCTGATTGATTACTTGCACCAAAAGTCCTTTTATGGACTATTTCAGGACCAACGCAGTGTTCATGCATTTACTTGCCGTGGCTTCTGCCTTGATCAGCCACCCCGGCGATGATGTGCATAAAGGTCATGTCGACTTACACCGAGTGTCGATAAACCAGGGCAAAGTCATTATTATCATGTACCAATCGCTGTCTTAAGTCATGACCACCCCTCAGGAGGTTGTCTATTATTATGCCAGCGCCAGATGTTCTATCCAGTAGTTTATTGTTCCTTGCCATGTGCAAGTAGAACCAAGTCATGAACATGCAAGTCATTCACTGCATGATTTATGGAAGATTTATACGATAGTGTCAAGGGTCTTGGTCGTGTACAAGACGCATCAGGGATCTGAGATAGACTGTTCGGAAACCTGCATGCGCCAGAGCTAGAGCATCAGACTGAGGACTGCACTGCACGGCCACATCATCCTGCAATCTCTGCCCAGTTAAGCAAATCATCCATCATAGAAAGACCAGTTAGAGCATGAATATGCATTTGCCACCTGTAAGTCCTCATGTTTGCATTTGCAATGGCTGATGCCCAGAAATAGTGACCTTTAACATGACCGTTGTGATTACGACGTTCCATCGGTGATAGGGTCTACGTCCTCGAAATTGCTAACATGAGTGGGCGATGGTTCCTGATGCTTGTTCGATCGTTCATCGGCAAGGTGCCGTGAACTATGGGCAGCTGCGTGCCTAGTTTCATCCATGAAGCTGGAGGGCAACACAACTTCCTTTCCGCCTCCCAGGGTGGATAACCGCCAAAACCGGGTTCTTGACAACGATGCATTGTTTTAGATCAGCATGACAAGTTTTATGAGGGGTAAAGTCCTTTAGTTTTCGGTGTTTGTTGCTAGGTCGCGGCAGTTCAGATACTTTGTTAATATTGGCCCAGGAGTGAGGAACGAGATTCCGGGAGCAGCTTAAATATCTTGGACTATGTTAAAAGATCCCAAGAATCACTCAGCACTTCTCAGTGAATGACTATTAAAGATAACATAGGAATTAGGAAGACACATCAAACTCTTGTCTGGTCCGATCATCATTCGCCCACTTCTTATCTACCATGCCAAAATACAGCAACTTCCCCTTGTTCGTGATCTATTGGTTACCAAATGAAGTTTGATTTGTACTCCCAACCTCCTCCATGTAATACCACAAGGCCTTTTTGGTAGTGAATTTATTGCTGGTCAACGCTTTAATTGTGGGAGGCTAAGTCTCGAGACCCTACTGCGCATCCAAGTAAGCAACCGTGAGAAAGGAACACCGCAGAAGGTCTGGTCCTTGGCCAAAGCCCCCTTTCTGCCTCTGGTTCCTACAGTTCAAGTTAGCCTAGGTAGTTTGGTTTGACAAGATGCTAAATCCGGAAAACAGAAGCGAACAAATCTGGCTAATCGGTCTACTTCAGGCCCGATTTGAAGGGAAAAGACGGCTGAGCAACCTTCAGGCAGTTTTTCAAGTAATCTCCGGTGTCCCTTCATATCGTCAAGTGTCTTCAACTAGATGACTGTGTTTTTACAGGGGCGGTAATGAGCTATCCCGAGCTGGTGGTCGAGAAGGCCCATGCACGTATCGAGAAGGTAGATGCCTCCAAACCCAATGCCAGGTGAAGTTTTAGAGTCCTGTCGGTTCGTTGCGCTTAGTGGAAACTCTTCTGAGTATGCACTGTCTTCCAAGTCATTTTCCTTACTTACTACCCCAACGGAAATTGAAGTATGATGAGCCGCAAAAATCCCATGCCTGTCAAAAAGGACTTCCCTGTAAGCTACTCTCTTTTGGAACACAGAAATAGAAACTACCTATGCAACTCAACAACAGGATTTGCTGCTTAAGTTGGACCTCTCTGACACAATGACACCGAGCCTGGGAGTGCCCAGTCTGGCTATAGGGTGACCATTGGCACGCAGCCTGTGTTCCTCATCGCCATAGCTTAACCACTTCCAGAGTAGAACAGGCTTACCGCAAGGCGCATTCTGAGGCGGAAACTTGTGTCAAACATGATTAGCTGTGTCTTTTCTTGACTATGGATGCCTTGCTGCTATATCCAACAAGTGTGCAGTGCCACCCTAAAAATGATCTCGTGCAGTCTGACTCTCAGGTAGGCCAATGTGTTACACTGGATCGCAGCCCCCCTGTGGTTAAGAGAGCTCTGCTTTGACTGTTGCTTGACACCGTTATAGAGTTTAATTCTGTTCATTAAAAGGTTCCATTACGTGATGAGATCACTTGATAAGGTTTTGCCATGTCTTTTCATGCTTCGATACAGCAATCAGTGGACGTACGCCATTCGAGTAAAGCGGGACGTCTGAGCTAGTCATTGATGACCAAACAGCAGTTTGAGGAGCCGAGAAGGAACATGATTTCTGCCTCTTGGCTGCAGCCAAATCGCACTAGACTCAAAGACAACATATCCATCTTCCCCGCTGTAAAGCCCGATTTCAAGTCTAGAGAAGTGATTGAAACAAACGACCATAACAAAGTTAAAAGTGAGGGACCTTTGTCGAGACTCCCATAATGCATGTGGTAACCTCGCCAAGATCCCAGAGGTCGTTATCCTACTGCCTATCTTGTTCCTACCTGCTAGATTGATTGACGCCACAGTGGGAACAATGACAATGGAAGAAAGAATGTTTGATGAGGCCGTGCGACCCTGTTGCTTGATAGTGGAGAAGATATCTCTGGATTGATATAGAACTCCAATAAAGTAGGGCAGTATCACATATGCCTATAGCAGTTCACTCGAGCAACCGACCGAGCGTACAGAATATAGAGATACGTTTGAGTACCTTGGAATTTGTCAGGCGTCCTTTCTGTGATATTGAGGAGGCAGGGGTTGGGGATATGAGGCTCTACTGAGTCGAAGGTATTGAAGAGGTCTTTCGCCCTGGGCATGACCTACGGATAGGATCTACGCAGGGGGTAGTTTATCTTACAGTGGAAGGTGCAATGGACGGGAAACTTACCCACACTGTTGACCTCTGACAAGCGGCAGGAGAAAGGCGGGAGAATGGAGGCGCTGAATGGCGGGTCTAATTGATCGCACTGTGCCTTCCAAATTCCATAGTATGGCCGTCTCAGCCAATAGCATTACAGGGTCATGGCCGCCGCCCGGGGGATCAACAGACAGGACAGGGTAGGAGCCATGTGGGAGATGGAAGGAGTCTCGACCGGTCAAGGATGACTGCCCCGTGCACGACAACTTCGCTTGCTGCCGCCTTTCAAACCTCAACCTCACCCAATCTTGAGCCATCGAGAGCCAACTTGATCGTCCATCCACCCATGCACTCGCATCTTCCACCAAGACAGGATAGTTATGGCGCGCCCATTACGCTTATCTATCCACTCAGAACACGGCCCATTCGCGGCCTTTCACCATCTGGCATCCGAGCTTTGACTTCGCGGTAGCGAACGTTTCATCCGCCATAGTCATTGCAGCTTCAATCAAGATCAAGAGTATCGTATGTACGAACGATGCCCTGAGATCGGGCTGCCCAGAAAGCTGGGTCCATGCCTACAAGCCCAGCTGGGCCAATGCACAACAAAGGCCGCCGGCCTCGCTGATTTGTTCCAGCTTTCAGCCTGCATCCCACAAAATTTCAGGGATCCTTGGCATCCCGCGAGGGCCATAGCTAGAGTCTGCACTCTACCTACCTAAGTGCACATGCACGGAAACCCATGTCGTTACTGGCAGCTCCAGCCTCAACCTCCCTGTGATCCTAGTCGATTGGTGCAACACCCTCCTGCAGCTGGATCACTGACCTGCTTCTTTTGCTTTCTTGATGTCGATCCGCTGCCATCACCGCTGCCACTGCTGCTGCTGCCACGCTGAAGCACTTACAGCATAGTCCTACTTGATTTTGTATCACCTCTTCTTCGCTGCAGCACGGTCAAGCCAACCCAGCCTCAACTAGCAAGACATGGCAGCTAGAGATAACAGTTGATCGATTTGAGAGTCTGGAAACAGTCATATGTCACATTGCACAAAGATCTGACTGGAATCGCGCCGAACGGCCCAAACTTTCCAGTCTCAATTGTTGCAAATACACGCGCTTGATATCCGTGGCAGCATTTTCAACGGCTTTAGTTTCACCACCCCCTTCTGGCTACCACAATTACACTGCGGGCCACAACCGTTGGCTTGAGAAATACTCTCAATGGACGGCCCGATCCGATTCAAGGTCGAGCCTCGTTTTCATTCGCCATGCTTTCGTTTACTCGTACCGTCGGTCTGCTTCTCATGGCCAACCATGCTTCGGAAGACAAAGCAATGGCATGTTGCCTTTTTTTCGGCCACTCGATATCACAAATATCAAGTATACTCCCAGACGCCCCATATGGATAGGAGGGGCGACGATGACGCCCTTGGCACCGGCATAAGCAGCTTGTACCGGCCAACTCAAGCCTAGCTAGGCGGGAACCGACACCAATATCAGATGGCCCCAGCGATCTTTACTGGAGAACACGAGGACTTGCAGCCTGCGAGTCTATGAGCTCTGCCGCGTCCAGTTCTGGACAAGCTCATCAGTCCTTGGTTTATGGAAAGAACCTGCGCCGCCCCCTTCTCCTCACTTCGGGTAAGGAGATATCTTATTGGCTCGTCAATAATCTACGCAATCATCAACGCCCCTTCGGAACTTCTGATCGTGAAATCGATGACCCTCTATTTCGACCTACTCCACATGAGCTTTCGGCATTGCCCTGGTCATAGCACTAAGCCCCCCGCCAGTAGTCTAAACCGTTGGCCGTCGGCTCCATAGAAATCGGTCTCCTGCTGTCCTAGGAGTGTTATGCCGCATCCGCCGTGCGTGGAGATGAAACCTTCTTGGGCCTCACGTGTCGTTGTGTAAGGATGACTAGACCCGTCAGGGCCTGAAACATAGCCTGGGCATCTGACAGGGGCCCGTCGATCTTTCTTCGCCCTACTCCAGGCAATTATGTCAGGCATCGGCATATCATGGCGTCAGGGTTGGAAGCCACCCGGCCATCGAAGCGCGTGGATGGGGCTGACAGGACCGAAAGCTTGAACGGTTGAGGGTGGCCTGTCACGCTTAACTTATCAATTATGGTTGGTCGGTGCCTTGATCACTAGGCGACTGTGCTTTCGAGACATTCAGCTGCCGCACTTGTATGTAAAATTTCCGAACAACACATGGGCCAAGGTGTCGATCTCTGCGCCAATATCCTTCGGCATGGAGCAGAACGGTTCTCGCTGCTCCCTTTTCCGTGACCGCTGTAGGTGGGGGGTTCCTACCACCTATCTTGACTTCGTATCAGAGACAGACTACTCAAGAATCAGGCACTTCGATCCAAGTGGCTGGCTGTTGTCCTTCCACCGCACAAACCTGGCCTGGTCTGCAGTGTCCCGTCACTGGCGTCTTTCTCTCGTCAAAGCAGGGCCTTTCCCAACCAAGGCCCGTGTTTGTGGCGTATCTTAGAAGCATTGGCGGCCGGGTGCTTGCATACTCATGCACTCGGACTGACGCCCGGAATGGATGGCAATGGTCTTCAGGCTCAGGGCAGCGTCCATGGCCGTACCATACTTGAAGCACAAAGACTACAAATCCCGCTTTGTTATGTTCTGAGGCTGATCTCTGCGTCCATTTCACTTCTAAAGACACAACGATCTAGCTATGAGGTATACAATGGGTTGAAAGCTTTTGATCGAGACTAGCCTCGGCGTATGCACCTTGTTTCCGGCGGCCAGTCTGCGCTGCCGCTTTGCGGCCCGTGAGCTCAATCGGGAATGCATCTAGGAAGGACTCTCAGGAGCTTTGCTTGGCCCAGATGGCGAGAATCATGGAGGATTTGCAGCATGGCCCTGCACTTGCACGCGGCTTCCCGCTTCCAGCTGTTACCGTGGGCTCTGTTAACATTGCGGCTCTCTACCGCTGCCAGTCAATGATGGCAGTTAGGCCATTCGATACACCACTCGTGCAATTGTGGAAACAATCTCAATTATTCAAGAGATACTCTGAAGTTTATCTTGTCAATAAGACCGGGGCCTTTGAGCTCCCCATAATTTGCATGTCTTCTTCCCGTTGTCTCAGGCTCTGCACGACCTCAAGTCCTTCCCCATTCAAAGTCCCTGCCCCCAGCCGGTGACCCCGAGTCTGCTATTATTTCTTCGAGACTTTCGGCAGACTGCCTGGTTAGGACTTAGCTCCTTTCCTTTTCTACTCCTCTCTCAGTTCTGTGCTACATGTTCTCATAGTCGCCCCCTGGAGCCTATGTTTCTTACTTTGCAGTCTATTCCTGTACGATCCCAAGTCAGCCACCACCGCCTGAAATCGCAGCGTGGGTATATAGACAGCCAGATCCTGCACTCGCGCGGTTGTGTCTTGTCTGGAGTTGTTATCTCTAGCAACTCTTGCATTATTCAACACTGAACTTGTCGATCGTGACACCATTTCGTCGAGCAATACCGTCACCCGATCCGAGACTGAAGAAAATACTCCCTCTCGAACAACGTATTTGAAAGAAGGACGAAAACACAACTATATTTACTCGAGTTCTATGAGTAAGGTAAGGGTGAGACACGACCATTGTTTTCGAATCCGGCGTTCGTTATCAACCCCTGGCATCGTTGCCAGCTCCATCACAAACTCGGCTGAGAAGCACCGAGCTATTCATCTCTTGAAACTCGCTTGAAGTGCTTCAGACGGTCCCCGAAGCTGGGCATCCTCAGCTCGTCTATTGGCACTCGTTGATACAATCCTGCTCTTTGAGCCAGACCGACTTGTGCCATAAGGGGTCTCGTTGAAACTAGCGCACGGGTTGCCGTCTCCTTGTTTATACGTGGAAAACAACGCCTGACGGTTATTGAGAGACACGATGACAACAATGGCAATAGGGCATAGGAGCTCATCTTTTGATGAATGCTACTGACCTGCTAAGCTAGTTTCGACACCTTCAGAGTTGAAGGAGTTTCATGCTTGTTTCCACGCCCACTTACTTCGCCCTCAACATGGCTGGAAGGACAACTTGAAGCTGATACAGTCATAGAACTAGATTCAAAAGAAAGGAACCGGAAAAGAGAAATCCATCGCGTTTCTCCAGGGAGCCATAAACAGACACTGAAACAGACCTGCCATAAAGACTCGAGGTATGTGGATTAACACTCGAATGAAGCCACGGGGCAGATCGCACCAGAACCCCGTATGTTTATCACAGTGCTAACCATTGAGGCGTTAGTCAAGCGCATGATCCGACCAACAACCCTGCTTGAAGTGTCGTTCACTTGAGACAACGGCCGTATTGTCGTTCGAAAAGTGCGCATGAGTTCTCAAATTCCCAAGGTAAGATAACCTTATACTGATCTGGGGGGCTCGCTTGAGTTCGGGCACTGGCGTTGCTTGGTTATTCCCATTGGGATCAAACACTTCTCGCAAAAAGACTGGATGCACAGGACTTCTACTTTTCTGATGGCTTGCTCTTTCTATGGTACGTGTAGGACTTTTCTTTGGCCTTGGAAGCCAGCTCTGTTTCCTCTATTGCTTTCTCTCCATGTCATACCCGGGGGACGAATACATCTGCTGTTATGTCATACGCAGCATAAGACTGCAGATTTGCCGTCATTACTTTCCACTAACTCCTTTTATCCTGAGGCCGTTGAGTGTCTATAGTAGACAAGTGCGTCTGCAGCGCCAAAGTCGAATTGGACGAGGACGGAGCCTAAGCACGTGTTTTTCCTTCTGCAAGAAATCGGCGGTGTCATGTCCTGTCGTGCTCTACACCTTGTGTGCTGTGTTTTGTGTACCAGGACCAACAAGCCGAAGATCTTGTCCATAGCAAGGCTTACGTCTGGGCTTCTGGGTTCCACCAGGCGTGCTTGTATGGTGTGTGTGAACGTGAATGAGCCAGTGCTCATATCAAACATGACGAATTGAGCAAACAACTTGCTCGGTCGTGACAAGCGCATGGGAATCTTACTTGATTGGTACTCTTTTCAATTGACTAACATGGGTTTAAGATTTTGATCAGAATATCCGAGTTTACAACAGCTTCTCGCCATGTACACGTCGCTGCTCGATTAGTGACATGACTGAAGCGAAGACGCAACCAGATCTTATACCTTCTCTTGAAAGCGATGAGGACATGGCATCACCGTCGGAACCAAGGGCTAATACTAGGTCTTTTGAGCAGGATTACGAATCTTCGACGCCCACCATGGGCTACATGGATATGGCGACGCACACCGGAGAGATGAGGTGAGTCTTGTTTTTATTGTTGCCTGTCTGTATTGTTCTGCGTATCATGCTTGGCTGTGATGCGACATTCGTGCATGGACGCTTCTCCCCTTTGCTGGTGAACGGCTCATTTATTCTGCCTACCCCTACACCTACTCTATAACTTTCCTTTGCAGGTTCTATCGAACCATTAATGTTGCACTTGTTAATTTCCCATGAGCTTCATAACTCAATGGCGAGTGGTTCGGTTTTTGTTCGCAAAGTTGCGAGCTAGGAACTGGGGCTGTCCAAGGGGCCCAACCAGACTAAGTTATACCCATGTCGGCAGCGGCAATAGTTGAGTCTCAGTTCCGCTATAGATTGGATACCTTGATAATGCTTATCGCTTAAGGTAGACCCTTTACTATTTGCCTTGTTTGTCTACCTTAGTTATTTCACTCATCATGTTCTTCAGCCGCTGTCATGGCGGGCCTCAACTTTGGTGGCGCTGTTGAGTCCCAAAACCAATGGATAGCCGTTAGCAACTCACTTGCTGTTGTTGCGTTGCTTCCCCTCGCTGGGCTGTCGCGTCTGTCGCTCGCTACAGAGCCCACCCCTGTCGCTTTCTTTTCTTTTTCCTATGTCTTGGTTCCGCCACTTGCAGCTCACTCGACACAACCATCATCTTTGTCTCTGTTCTTCTCAGGCATCCCCACCAGATTCGTGAAACAACTAATAGAGGGGGAGTTCCCATTCGCGATCCCCTCACACGCTACGCTACTTGAGCTATATTTTGCTGCATTGTTTTTCCAAACCCTTATCTATCTAGTCTATGAGTGTAGACATATGTCAGGGTTTCATCACAACCTAGTCGGACTAACTGGTAGCGAGCGCAGCCTTGCCAGCCATTCCCATGGTCAAGCATTCCAATCCCCATTCTTTAATTATTACGCAAGATCCCCAACCCCAGCCTCCCCCTCCCTGTGCTTTCACTTGTGTTTCCCTCGTCATTGTCTACGGAGCGAACCCCTGCCTCGCTATTCATCTGTTGTAATTTCCAGGCCGTCCAGTGAGTGCATCCGCCTCACACGGGCTCTCGGTGCTTGTTGGCAGCCCAGCCCATGAACTCGGATCTCTCTCGGTGGCTTGGTCACAGCGCAATGGGTAGTTGTCCAGCAGAGCTGGCTTTGTTTGACATTGACACCCGGGGTGTGGTTTTCGCTGCCTCGTCCGGAAACTAGTCCTAGTATCCCTCCAACCCTATCCCACCTGTTCACTGGCTGCTTTGTTACTTTGTTCGAGTTTCCGCTTACTGCTACTCCTTGCCTACCCTCACTCTTCCTGTCGCTTTCACACGCCCACTGCATCTATTACCTACCTATCTTACGTTGACTGCACGCCGCCCCGTGCCAGCGCCCAGCGCCAGCGTCGGTGCCTGTCAGTGTCAGTGCCATTGCCAGTGCCGGTGCCGGTGCCGTGAGGAGCTGCATAGGCCGTCCTCGTAGCCTCTCGAAACTGTTCGGCTGGCTTTGTGGCACATCAACGGCCGACAGTATTACCTGACGTGCGCTCCAAGCTGTGACACGGGGGACACTGTATTTCCAGGGCATGGCAATACAGCATCTTTGTGGCCGCGTCCTCTGCCGTTGTCGCTGCCACTGCCACTTGCCATTGCCGTGCCGTTGCCGTTACCTATCTACCTAACGTTATCGCTACTCTCTTCTGCCTTTGCTTCTCCTTCAGCTGCTCTCTGGTCAGCCTGAGGCCGTTTTGCTGATGAGGCGCCAGATACCCCCAAGAGGCCAGTACTTCTTTGACGATAGAACCCTCCCAGCCCTCGTCGCTCTTAAACCTGTTCCATCCACCGGTTCTCAGCTCTGCTGCGCAGTACCCCCAGGACGGAGGTGCCTTTTTCCAGTCTCAGCCGACTGGTCATCATCTCTATCCGGGGATTGACGTCCGCTCTCGTTTGGGCTCTAAGTACGTCGTCTTCTTCTTTTATTCATTCCTCAACTTCTTAGCTTCTTCTCATACTCCTTTCGACCTCACCTTCAAACGCCGAGGGCCTTGTCACAGTCGTACACCCTATTCTCTCGAATCTTATATCCTTCCTACCTGTTTTCTTAACTGTGCTTTGATCCGCCGATTACCAGTCTCCCAGACACAAGCAAAAGTCAAAGACATGTGCTGGGCTGGGCTGGATATGACACTAGCAAAAAACGAAGCTCTATAGAGCAGTGCAGAATAGAAACTGACTGCTGCTGGCAGCACCACATCTACGACGGGAATGGCACATCCCTATCCCCATTCACATCGTACCTCTGGTCTCCCACACCCTGGTCCCCAGATCAGTGCTCGGGAACAGTATACGCCTGCCACCCCGGGGTTTAGGAGACCGTCCGAACATTCTGTACGGTCGCCTTCCTTTGCCACACAGCCAAGGGGACGACATCCGTTGTCGCCAACTACAAGCCCCAACACGGCTTTCTCGGCTCCCAGCATGGGCTCCAGCGGTTATGGTAGCAGACCGGCCCCGAACCACATTCCTCCCCTGCAGCCAGTCCATATGCTTGGAAGCCTTCAATACAACGACGGTGCAGGAACGCCTGTTAAAGTGGACATCCAAGGCATTATCGACAAAGGATTCTTCCTATCAGAGAACGAATGGACATGTTACCGGAGGAACTACTTTTCCTGCATCTGCTCTTTCTCTTTGAGTCCCCATATACCTAGTGTCTCTATTCAGTATACTGCGACTGGCTCAACTCAGCCTGTTCAGGTTTACGGATTCGCCATGTCTATTTCGGCGGTTGTTTCCGACAACGAGCAACATAATATCGACCTAGTACAGCACACGCCAAAGCGAGACAAAGGTCCGATAATGAAGCCTGAAAAGGTTCGACTTGGTATCAAGCCCCCTCAATCGAGCCACCATCATCACATGGGCATGTTCGCAGACTCAGTTGTACCCAACCGTCCAGTGTATCCCGACAATTTCAGCAGTCAGCCCAGTGGCCAACAACTACCTACAGAGCACACATTCGAGCGCATTCAGTTCAAGCAAGCAACGCAGAACAACGGAAAACGCAGAGCTGCTCAACAATACTACCAGCTGGTTGTTGAGCTTTGGGGTGACGTCGGTACGCAGAATGGCGGCGACCAGTTTGTCAAGATAGCCACACGTAAGTCTGCCAAGATGATCGTTCGGGGGCGGTCGCCAGGGCATTACCAGAACGACAGGCGCGGGAGCCAGAGTAGTGGACCGGGAGGATCTTCGGGCAACCTTGGAGGCTATACCGTCAGCGGGATGACCGACTTCAACACCAGCATGATGAGCGGGCCAAGTTATACCACCGGCGGTTTCGATGCCCGCAACAGCCTCTATGGCGTACGTCATCACGACATTCCACCCGAGTCGATGATCCCTCCGGAGGATTCAAAGGCTATAGTCACGACCAGAGAATATCAGTACTATCCAGGGCCGATGTATGAGGGGCACGGTGAAAGGATTGACCTGTTCAACCCCCGTACGGACCGCGATAACGTGATGCCGCACATGACCACGGCCATGGACGTCAGTGGTAAGATCAAGCCAGACTACGATGGCACAGCTCTACCCAGCATCTTCCACCCACCAGCCCAGATGAACGATCGTCCCCCGGGACCCTTCGAGGGCAAGTCAATATCAAGCGGCTACTATCCAATTCCCTCATCCGGAATCAACATGCACATGACATAACATCATGTCAATGTCATAACAACGTCACCTTCGAACGGAACAAGATGGAAACTGAGAATTCGAAACGAGCGAGCGCACGATTAAACAACAGGCAAGATTGGCGGCGCTCCAAATTACATTAAGGCGTTTGGTCATCAACCTCGGTTCGATTTAGAGGATATTTGGGAGAAAAAGAAGCGGGATCGCGGTACAAGCATGAGAATAAGTGCAGACAGAAATACGTGTGCGGCATCGGCAAGAGCTTGAGAGTTGGGTCACAGTTGATCCAGAGTTTTTCTTTTATTGAAAAGTTGAAGGCTCTACGCGACAAGAACAGCCTTGGATCGGGTGCGTTGGGTTGAAAGGCGAGCAGGTGCGAATCATAACGACGTGTACGACATGGGGTTAGGAAGAATGTAAGAACAGCGGCAACAGCAACAAAAAAAAAGAGGCGAGAGACAAGATGCGATTTTGGTGGATCTTTCTTGGGCGAACGGATCATGGTTTGGAAGAAAGGGGGATACCCATGGTGCATTTCTTCACTTCATTTGGCACATTGTTCCCATCACTTTCATCTTTCTACTGAATGTAATTCGAGTCATTTTCTGTTCTCTTCTTATCCCAGGGCGCAACGTAACCAAAGTGCAACCTGGGGATTTTGTCTTGTTTCTGGTCTTGTTAATGGCTTTTCTGAATTTGTTGGGAAAGTTGATGGAAGCGGCGAGCAGCAGAACGAAGGAGGGAACGAAGCATTGGGAGAGGAACTGGCGTTGGGAGAAAAGAACAAATCATGAATGCAAGGCTAATGAACGAGGCGCAACTATCATATCGAGTGATTGGTTTGGGGGCAGTGTCGATATCGAATGGAAATCTGGTTTATTACCTTAGGTACATGCTGGCTCTGAGGCATGCAGGGTCTTGTCTTAGATATGGCATGGATGATGGATGGTTTAAGCATCAAGGATGTGCATATGCTTTCTGAATCACTGACTTCAATTTTGCATGGTCTAGACCGGACGGATTTCAGTCCGACCTTTCTGTCTTTTGGCGTGACGTACCCTTGACCGTGACGGGATGGGATGGGATGGGATGGGATCAGTGACGTCGGGGGTGTGGTGGTGGTGGTTCGCAAGCATGTCCCATTTGAGCAGTAAACAAAGCCTCAAAACGGCCACGACCAACAACCTCAAACTAAAGTTAATACGATATGTTATGTGCTTAGAGGCGGCGCTGTAAGTTCTGCGTTTGAGGGGTGTGAGTAATTATGTAGGGTGCAGGCATTTTTACAACCGGGTCAATATGACAGGTGCAATATTCCGGAGGGTAGCAGACAAACATCCTTGCTATATCAACTACTCTTATGAACCTTAGCTTTGTCGGGCGACTGAGGTTGTTACCATAGGTTGGATTAAGGTTGTTCTAGGCACGCTAAACACGTTTCTTCCCCACGGGAATGGGCCGGACCGTTGGCCCATTACAAAGAAGAGGTGCGGTGCCTTGACGTTACGACTTAGTTTAGCTTCACGGGAGTGGAGGTTAAGTTGAAGCTTTCATTTCGCCGCGGCAGGCCGGAGAAAGAGCGGGTGTACCGCGCCATACCTGACTGTCGACCAACGTTTGACACTTTGATACTTCATTTCTCCTGTTCCTTTTCTCTTTAACGCAAAAGCAATATGCAAGACGATGAATCAGGACATGGTGGGAGGCAAAGGATCACCCACAGCTTTATGGGAGCATGGCTCCAGGGTATGTTACATGTAAGTACCAACGAGGTTTGGCGGGGATCGACGCTATTTTGAGGTTTGGATCGGAGAGTGGATCAAGTCGGAGAATTAATTAGAGATGACGGGAAACAATAGAATCAGATATTGCATATACAGATAAGCCAAGGAGATTAATTTGGTGGATTGGATGAGAGAAAAGCGACAGTAATATGTCTTGTTGAGTGGCTGTTGGGTCAAATTACGCGGGTGAAAATCAAACTGGGTATGGGTGCATGAACAGGGGATATCAAACGATGAGTACGAGCAGGGCCCTATTCACTTACACTGCAAGTGTTTCTCGCATTCATGTATGAGGACTGGTAGAGTGTGCATGTCAGGCCACTTATTCCATGCCAAGAGTGACAATCTACAAAAGTACAATAAAAGGTACAAAGAGAGACGGCAGACGAGGCATGTAAGATCGATCAAGGTCTCACTGCTACGTCACGCAACAGGTGACAGATGGTAAATAGATGGGGAGGATTAATAGCCTTTATGCATCCATGATGGTCTAATATTAAACCGAAGAAATGCGTAAATAGCCTTTCTACAACATTTGACAGTATTAACAACAGGTAGGTAGTAGGTATATATGTACGTAGAAATCTACATTGCTTCGTCCAAGACATAGACCCTAGAAAGATACATGCCTACCTAGGTAGGTACTCAAGCATGTAATTTACCCCTCACCTCCATGTCGCCGAGTACCCGGTCGACGCCTCTTTGCTTGACACCCTTTACTCTCCACCGAGGCGGGTAATTCTGCAAGCCTCTGTAACACAAGATATGCAGCGCGGCAACCAACAAAGGCCGAAGTGACGAAAGCGCGAGGTTCCTGCCCCTACTGAGAAGACCGACGGGTAGAGAAGGTTGATCGTCTTTCGTACCTTCTACTCGCCTTTTCGGTCTCGGCCTCGGCTTTGAGAACCTGGCCTCTGTTTTCAGGCAGGGATGATAATACCTGAGGCTTCAACGAGAATGACGGAACGGAAATATATGCATGATTCTCGGGGAACTCTTTTCACCTACAGCAAGAATGAACCTCTACGTTACAGAAAAGATACGATAAACGAAACCAACCAGGCTGAAAAAAAGAGGGGAAGAAAATACAAGACACAATAAGCATTCACAAGCAAGGTACAGACTCTACTTTACTCTACATCCACTAACATCAATGCCAAGAAATGCTGCCCAACCCTGGATTGAGGCTCATGCAGGCCCTCACCGGTGAAAGCTTGGCGCATCCATACCTCGCATTCCCTTTGAAAGAAGGATCCACTCATGAGGCCTTCCTCGGACGCCGGTTTGAAAAATAAATACCAGGGCGTGCAAATCAAGTCCGGGATGAAACTGGTCGGGGGTGGTGTGCCAGGTCACGGACAAAGACAAGACTCAACGGAAGATTCTGATATATGACAGAATAGAACAAGAGGGGAAAACGAGGCTGGTAAGAAAAGAGACGATGTGATTTGACAACATTGGAATTGTTTGGGATGTTGATATGATAGACAATGTCTAACAAAAAGGTTTCTCTTCAGCCTATGCCATTACGGCTTGTCTCTGCACTCATACGAAGACCGGATATCCTTGAGAGGTACTACACCCTCCAGATAGCATCTGCCATCTTGGCCACCATACCCATCTCTGCCGTGTCGTGCACCCTCACCACATCGGCCCCGCCTTGCACCGCCGCCGCTACCGTCGCCGCCGTACCCCACGTCCGTTGCGCCGGCTCCGTCACCCCGGTGATCCGTCCGACAAAGGCCTTGCGGCTTGAGCCTACCAGCCACGGCAGACCCTCGAGCCCCGGCCAGTACCGCAGCTCCTCCAGCCGTCGTAGGATCTCCAGGTTCTGTTCTCCCGTCTTAGCGAAGCCGATGCCCGGGTCCAGGATTATGCGCCACCGCCGGATACCCGCTTCTTCGGCGGCCGCTACACGCGCGAGGAGCTCCGATGCAACTGTTGGTATCAAACCTTCCGGGTACGAGGTCAACTTGGTCATGGTCTGCGGTGTGCCGCGCATGTGCATCAGACAAATTGTCTTCTCGAGACGAGCGACGGTAGAAAGCATATCTGGGTCGAGGAGGCCGGCAGAGACGTCGTTGATGATATCTGCGCCGTTGGCGATGGCCTGCTCGGCGACGGATGCGCGATACGTGTCGATGCTGATGGCCACGTCACGAGCCTCTGGAAGAGAGCGGATGAGCTGGACGGCGGGCACAACACGAGATGTCTCTTCCTCGGCTGATACTTCTGGTCGGCCAGGGGCAGTGGACTGGCCACCGATATCGATAATGGACGTTCCATTCTTGACCATGTTCACGATGGTCTGAGCAAGGTTGTCCCGATCATGGAAACCTCCGTCTGAAAACGAGTCGGGTGTCAAGTTGAGGATGCCCATTACATGGGTCTTGCGCTTTCCAACCTGAGGTGTCAAAGAGCCTGCTGTCGAAGAAAGTGGTGTCATGGAAGAGAGAGGCTCGCCAAGAGGCAACTCATTTAGATTATCTTGGATGAGCTTCCATGGTTTTCTCGGATCCAATGATTTGGCTGGAATAAGTCTGCAACTCGCCGTTAGAAACCTTGCCGTCGTTTTTCACGGTGACACATACTCGGCCAGGGGTCTCAGGACAAACTCTCGCTCCAAGATGCCAGCATGGGGGATCTTGAGCCGCTCGTGGTCGACCTTTTCATCACCATAGAGAAGGATGTCCAAGTCAATGTTACGCGGACCCTTGTCGATAACCTTCTTACGCCCCATTTCGTTTTCAATGGCTTGAAGTTGGTCAAGCAGGGCTATAGGCTCGAGTTCTGTCTCGACCTAGATGATTGGTCAGCAAGGAGCATCACGGAAGTTTTGATATACATGCCTCACACGCGCCATTGACGAAGCGATTCTGATCGGTAACGTACATAGGTTCCGTCTCCCAGAGGCTACTGGTCCTCTTGACCTTGATATCGCGACGATCCATTGCATTGCACGCACGCTCAATCTCAGCAACGCGGTCCCCCATGTTGCTTCCGAGGGCAATATACGCCGTCCTCTTGCGTGGCCCGCTGCTTCCACAGCCACGTCCGCTGGAGCACGCACATCCACAGGCCGTATGCTTAAGTCCAAGCATGGTGTTTCGCGCAAGAGAGTGAGGGCGCGCAGCCAGGGCAAAGGGCAGCTGTTGAGGCCGCGTTGACGTCAACGAGCATCGCGACGTAGTGGCAAAAGCCCGCCAGGAAATGGACGGAGCATTATGAGCCGTAATTTTAAGACCCCGAATGAGAGGGCGGGAAGAAAGAAGAGGTTGTCTCATGGCGAGTTCTGCTGCTGCTGCTACATGGCGATCTAGAACATGGTGTTGAGTGCTCGGAAGCCCTGGGGTAAGCTGCGAAAATTTGCGCTAACAAGACATTAGGTGTGGGTCTAGTAGCCTCGACGCTGCTGCCATGAAGCTAAAGTCAGTATAAGTCTCGAGTTTGCATCAGCTTGTGCTATTTCGAAAGTACCAAAGTAAGCTGACGGAAAACTTTAGTGTATTGATGCGATTGATGCGAGTTTGAGCTGACTAGGCGGGATTCATTCATTCCCATGTGCTCGTCATGATTCATGTCACGGGGTCTTGAGTCTTGCTGACTAGCACAAGCACATGTCAAAGACATCGAGTGAAAGACAACTTTCGAGGACCAGGCAGGGATCCCAATTTGAGTCGGTAGGGATTGAGAGGTGAAATTTATATGGATAATGTCTCAATTCATCTAATGAATAGAAAGCACGCTCAACTCAAGCTTAACCGAAATATTAGCCAAATCACCTGCAGTACCGTTTAGAATTGTTAGTAGCCTGCTTGTTCCGAGGCATCTTTCCCCAGATTCACCCTGACGCTAATCCAAACACGGAACAGCTCTCCACACTCTCCCGCCTCGGGCTCCAGACCTCGGCATGTGGTCCCTCTTTCCTACCATCGCGAAACAACCTTTGGATTCTGTCCTTGCAAACCCCCTCTCACTCTCAGCTGATCAAGACTCCTTGTAACCTTTTTATACCCCAGGTTCCTTCTCACACGCGCTGACTTTGTTCCTTATCAATCAATCTTGCTTCATCTCCACCACCAAAGCAAGCAGCCAGCCTCTCTTCAACGCGACACGATACCATCTTCAGACATCATGGCCTCCCCACGTACGTCATCTCATCACCAGAACTTTCTCTATTCGCGTCGCAACAATCGCTAACATGCATTCTTTACAGAGAAGCTCCGAACTCCCATCACTGATCTGTTCAAGATCAAGCACCCCGTCCTCCTCGCGGGCATGAACGTCGCCGCCGGCCCCAAGCTCGCCGCTGCCGTCTCCAATGCTGGCGGTCTCGGTGTCATCGGAGGTGTCGGATACACTCCTGACATGCTGCGCGAGCAGATCGCAGAGCTCAAGAGCTTCCTCGATGATAAGAACGCTCCCTTTGGCGTTGACCTGCTTCTCCCCCAGGTTGGTGGCAGTGCTCGCAAGACCAAGTACGTTCTCCCCACATTCCGGACCCTCGGTCTTAGTGATCTCGCAATCACATGCAGATCTTACAGGCGAAGAAAAAGTTGCTGACTCGTGACTTGATAGCTATGATTACACAAAGGGCAAGCTTAACGAGCTCGTCGATATCATTATCGAGGAGGGCGCCAAGCTCTTCGTTTCTGCTGTCGGTGTGCCTCCCAAGGCCGTCGTCGACAAGCTCCACGCCAACGGCATCGTCTACATGAACATGATCGGCCATGTCAAGCACGTCCAGAAGTGCATTGACCTCGGCGTCGACATTATCTGCGCCCAGGGCGGGGAGGGCGGTGGCCACACTGGCGATATCCCCACGACCATCCTTATCCCCGCTGTCGTTGATATCTGCAAGAAGCACAAGTCCCCTCTTACCGGTGGCCCCGTTCAGGTCATCGCTGCTGGTGGTATTCACAACGGTCAGCTCCTCGCTGCCTCGCTCATGATGGGCGCTGGTGCCGTCTGGGTCGGAACCCGCTTCATCCTTACCGATGAGGCTGGCGCTCCTAAGGCTCACAAGGAGGCCGTGCGCACCTCAGGCCACGACGACAACGTCCGCACTATCATCTGGACCGGTCGTCCCATGCGTGTCCGTAACAATGACTACATCAACGACTGGGAGACCAACCGTACCGCTGAGATGAAGGAGCTCGCTGCCAAGGGTGTCATTCCCTACGAGGCTGATCTCGACAAGCTCGCCGAGAGCAACAATGATAACGATGATGATGAGGATATCTTGGATAAGTACCGACCTTACCTCATGGGCAAGTGCGCCGCTGTTGTCAACGATCAAAAGCCTGCAAAGGCTGTTGTGGACGAGTTTGTAGATGACGCTGTTGCCTGGTTGCAAAGGGGCAACAAGATGATTTCTAAGCTGTAACGAAACATATGAGATACCTTGTCCTTTATTTTTGAGTATATTTTGTAGACTACGAGCATTGTTTACTTAGGACGCACCGTCGATACAGCATCAATTCATTTGCCCTACTCGTTCCACCTGTCCTGTGCACAAATAGTCGTGATGTGAAACAAATGCATCGTCTTTTTCTTTCGTAAACTAGGAAAACATCAAATCTATTTCATACTAGAGTAACCAAAGCAGCCAACTTTGACATCGCATGTACGCCAGCTCCAAAAAGCATCCCGACCC
Source organism: Fusarium stilboides (assembly GCA_014822085.1). Taxonomy (NCBI): domain Eukaryota; kingdom Fungi; phylum Ascomycota; class Sordariomycetes; order Hypocreales; family Nectriaceae; genus Fusarium; species Fusarium stilboides. The sequence goes on from JAASAY010000136.1 coordinate 182,888, forward strand.
CAGATTCATGCCAAACGCATGTTTTCTTATGCGCCGCGCCATATGTTCGCTCGATGGTGATAATACAATCGAACCGGCGCATGCCTCTTCTGGTTTCTTCTCAACTGCTTGCTGCTTTTCCCCATCAATACGAGCGCCAGTCATGCTCCTATATTCCAGCTCATATAATGTGATAAATGCGCTCAGTTCCCAAGGTACGATCGAATAGCTCCCTGGAGCCGAGAAGACACCTCGCCGGCCATTTGCGTCAAGTTCTCGAGGTCGTCACCAGCTGTGATGCCGAACTTGCGCACAAAGTCCTTGGCAGCTGACTCGAGGTCGCCGTACTCCTCCTCGGGCTCGTCCTCTGGCCGTCCGAAGTAGGCGTTTGAAGAGATGGCGCTCGCGCCCTCGAAGCCTTGGAGTCGGTTCTTGGCCTCGGCCTGAGCGTTGGGGTCGAAAGCGCCCTTGCCGAAGAACTCATCGGATGAGATACCCTTCTGTGTACCAAACTTGTTTCGAGCATATCGCTCAGAGTCATCTATTGGTAAGTTAGAATCAACTTATTCGTTTCGATCTCTTTGAAGAACTTACCAACAGCGGCGGCCTTGACAGGCCCAACGGAACCAAAGCCTCCGGCATTCTTCTTCGGTGCAGCGGCAGCCTTGGGACCACCAATCTGTCCGAAACCCAGTCGGCCCATGCCCATACCCAATCGCTCAACTTCAGCATCTGACTTCTGGCGTGTATGCGACGAGGCACCAGCGCGGTTGGGGCTCACGGGAGTAGGAGAGATGATGGCGGCAGCAGATCCGGAAGCGTTCTTGGTCGCGGGATCCTCCTCGGCATCAGGGTCGTAACCAAGCTTCGCGATTCGGTCAGCCTCCTCCTTGGCCTTCCTCTCCGCCTCATCAAAGTCGATCACATCGGCGGTGACCTTCTTCGCGCCCAGCTTGGTGGTCTTCTTGGCACCAAGGACATTGGCCTTTCGGGGGCCGGTGGCGGAAGACGTCTTGCGCAGGGCGGCAGATGTAGTGATTCGGCTGGCGGCAGGCTTGTTCTCGCCGGTGGAAGTTCGGGAGAGAGGTGAAGCTGTACGAGCGATGTCCTTGCCGTTACCTGAGTTCAAGAAGGGAGATGGCGTGCGGCCGACCACAGGAGGAGTACCGGTGCGGGAGACAGGCGGTGTAGGCCTCTTGATAGCGGGTTTGTCCCAAGAGGAAAAGAAGTCGTCGTCAGGTTCACCAGCAGGGGTTGCAGAGCCGTCCTCAGCACCATCGTTGATCACAACCTCACCAGGGTAACTAGACACATGTCAGATACGAGTAGGGGGTTTATTTCCGGCGCAGGAACATACTCTTGGGCGTCTCGCGCTGCGCGGCGCTTGAGTTCGTCCTTATACTTTGTGGCGGCATTGGATTGGTACTTTGTCTTGGGGTCCTTGCTGTTGAGCGCAGCAGTACCGCCATTCTGCTGGAAAAACTTTGTGGCAGACTCATTGCCACCGACCTTCATAACTCGCAGTTGGTCCCATTGCCACTCTATGCGAAGCCGTCAGTTCTGGTAGGCGATTTGGGGGGAGATGTTGAGGTTTACGTACGGTCGAGGTTCGTTGATCGCACGAATGAGATATGGACACCAAGGTTTCGGTGGTTGGAGGAGCAGTCAAGGCAGAGGTAAATGCCAAAGGGAACGGATGTCCATGTAGGGTTCTTTTGGCCGCAGTCGAAGCAAATCTGTGATGGAAGCGCGCAAGGGTCAGCCTTCTCTGGCGTTTGCGCATTAGATGTCACTAGGATAGGCTAAATACCTTGTTCGCAGGCTTAGTCTTCAGCTTCTCGAAGATCTTAAGCGACTGCTGCTTAGTCGCGAGGGCGCTCATGTTGAATATTAGGCCGTGATCGGGCGGGACTTGATGGTTTGACAAGAGGAAGTAACAAAGAGGAACCAGGCACCGCAAAAAGTTGTATCTCCTGTTAGCGACGTGTCAAGGAGAGGACAGAATTGGTCAGGCTCGAAAAGGGAATAAGTTGGGTGTCGGGGACCTCAGAATTAAGGAGAACCGTCGTCAAGGGCAGTTGTCGATAAGGTGGCATATCGGTAAACGCTAATCCTCATTGGGTCACCCCACCTCGAATTCTGCCCCGGGCGGTGGAGCCGCAACTGCTGAGCCTGGAGCTTCTGATCTAGAGCTTCAAGGTCTACCTTGATAACTTGTACTATATAACCAATCAAACCGTCGCAAAATCAGGACATTAGTCCTAGTACGATGGCCATTGCCGAATCTCCAGGATGAATTCGACGACAAATCTCATCGCGACCCGATCCAGCGCCTTCCGAGCCATCCCATCCACACTACGACCATTTCTTGCTTCGCGATACTATGCGACTCAGCAAGGCTTAGGAACAACAGCGCAGGGTCCTAAGCGAAGAGCCGTGACGCCCTTTAACGACACTGGATATGTACCATGGACAGAGCTCTCGGTGGGAGAGAAAGCCGCTCGAGCAACTCAACAGAGCTTCAACTTTGGCATGATCCTCGTTGGTCTCGTGCTCACTGTATGTAACTTTGCGCATCAGAATGTTCAACGGATGGCATCTAACCTTATCATAGGGCGGCGTGGGGTACTTCCTATGGACCGATGTCTTCTCCCCCGATAGCAAAATATCCAACTTCAACCGCGCAGTCGACAAGATTAGAAGCGACCCTCGTATCCTCGAAGTCATGGGCGATGCCAAGAAGATTACGGCGCACGGAGACGAAACATTCAACAAGTGGAGGCGGGCACGTCCTGTTGCGTATGTGCATCTCACATTCTATACATGTCGGAATGCTGACAGACTTAGTTCGACAGAAACAACCGACTCTCGCGGAGACCAGCACCTGATGATGCATTTCTACGTACGTCCACCGATGAGCCAGGTTGTAATCGCGACTAATAAGTTTAGGTTGACGGACCCAAGAACAACGGTATCGCTCGACTACACATGGTGAAATACCGCGGACACAGCGACTTCGAGTACAAATACCTCTTTGTAGACGTGAGGGGTCATGAAAGAATCTATCTCGAACATGAAGACTCTTCGTCGAAGGCAGGCAAGAAATTCAGCCTTTTCGGAGTGAAATGGGGTTGAGTGTCGAGCTCTGATAACCCTTGAAAGATTATCTCGAAAAACGGACCTCTTTCTCTATCGGACGGCACAGCCATTGATATGGCGTGAAGAGCAGGAACGGTTTCCTTGTATCATATTATGATAGTCGTCTTTTGGTCGACCACCATTTGTATCTGTACGGTCTTTTCAAGTTTCGGGTGCTGATGTCTACACCCCACACGGAGAACTTGATGGGTAAATCCATGTATTATCTATATGCGCGTCTCATGGGTAAGTTCCCAACCTTGCAAGCGTATAACTGACTGGTAGATATATCAATTCAAAAGCCAAGTCTTTGCAACGAGATCTCTATTATTACATCAATTCTTTCGTGAACAAGCCTGTCTTCTCCTTGGAACACCTTAGGACATCTACATCTAACTTACTCCAGTCCTGCTTTTTATATCAAGATACCACTGCTAGAATGTGAGGGAGATATCGAGTTCTTCGTGGTCTTGAAATGTGTTGTTCCAGACCAATGAATGTTGCTGTTACCAAAACTCCTCAAGCTCGTATGTCGGCATTGTGGGATCAACTCATCACTTATTACACATACGGCCAGTAAGCCATAACGTAGTACTGGCATTTCATTGTTGCTCAGAAGAATATTCGACCCTCTTCTCTGATGAAACATGACATAGTCGCGGGTATCACTCCCTCTAAACACGATATACGCAGTGACAGGCAAGGGCATAATCTTCAGGACACTCAGTTATCGTGGTGAAATACCATGATCCTTAGTAGCCATACGCTTCTTTGAATTAAATTGTTATATCATGATATCCCGGTGCTATTTGGCCCCATGTCGGGGAAGACGACAGATGTGGTGTCACTCATTCTCATCCATCGGATGGAAAACCACACTCTTTCCACTCATACTTTATAGCGAAGGTTCAGACTTGAACGTTGTATAATTGGATATAAGTTCTGCATCGTGTATGCAATTTTCCAGCTCTTCGCGATGAAATGTTGGGACGAAGCTCTCTCACTTCCAGCAATCCCCGTCTCTTAAAGGTGAGAACATCGAGTTTCGTCAATACATAACCAAACCGATGTTTGAGATATAATTTTAAATTAAGACTCGCAACGTAAGAAACCAACAGGCTTTGAGTGTATACTCTCGTATCCCATAGCTTATATTACAGCGATGAAGTACTGGCTGATCTTATGTGCCCTAAGCAACGGCTTGCAACAATCATAGTTGCAATCCCCCAAATAGCTCAACGGACAAGGGCCAGAAACGATCGCTAGGTATGTAAATTCAGTATTCTATTAAAATGTATCTTAAACCAGCAGGTGTGTTGACGTTCAAAAATTTCCTCCGTCGGTCGAAACGCAGAACAGGGCCAGCCAACAACAGCAATTACCCACAGGCGTGACATATCAGGCTACAAAGAGACTCCCGTTGCCTCTATGGGAGAGACTCGTTTGATACCCCGCCTGTGAGAATATTGTAAAGGCATTTACAAGCGGCTTAAGGCAGTTCATATAGCAATCATTAGGCTAGCCAGTCAGTCCTACTCCTACCCATCAAGACATACATAAGATATACAGAAGATCAACAGAACAATGCCGACTTGCCCAGTGAAATTCAAAGCTATGGTACAGTTATGGTAGCTCATAAACTGTCAGTACGAACTTCTAGGACAACTTTCATGTAGACAACGGAATTGGAGACATATCGGCTGTCTTTCCACCAGCCCAAGTCCCCATACAATAGCAAGGCACTGCCAAACATGTGACTATGCATGTGACAAGCCATCCAGGGGGAAAACGGAGCTGCAGACACTTAAGCCTCATGAAAGGCTTTTGACGTCAACAAAGTTCATGATTAAAAAGTTTATTGGTAACCTTCAGTTTCCCCCATACCAAGCCTGTGAGAGTCTCGACAAACCAATGACACATATATTCAAAGTACAGTCGTAAGCACCGGGTTCTGAGCCGAGATTGATCTTTCGGCCGGTCCAAATGACCTCAGTCAACGGACTTTCCTCTTAGAGACAAGTTTTGTGTGAGTGGTCCTCAGGTGAAGCCATCGTCATTCATTCAGGGTCTCTTTACATACATCCACACCGTAGCTCCAGCGCCATCCATGATCTGCGGTTCCTGGGGAAAAGGGCGTGTATTAAAATCTGGGGAAACAAATTCATCAAAGACCGAGATCGGATCTGCGACCGTCGTACCTTTTTTGCCTCAACCTGGAATGCCGTCATTCATAATCTCGGTCTACACCCAGGGTTGAGTCAATGGCACGCGTCTTGTCCACCAAAGCAAAACAGAGCAAATTCATGCCGGTAGTTGCTATCCTCGGTCCAGCGGCTTTGGCGCTTTTTCCCCATAGCTCCACGCCCCCCCATGGGACTGACGGTTTTTCAGGCGCTTAGAGAAGAAGCTCTTGGCTCGACTTGTGGAGTCTCACTAGTTCGCTCTAAAGACTTCATTGCAACACGATTTCTTCCGAGGTTTTCACTCGGCTGGTCCGTCTTACTCCGAGGAAAGATTTTTTCTTTGAACCCTGGCAGTTGTTAAGTTTTGTCATGAAGACCCCTGTCGAAAACGTGCCTCTTCTTGACTGGTGACTTGTGACTCGTGAGAGCTTTCATAGCTTGGACCCTGGGCCAAAGGATTAGCTTGGCAGCTTTCAGCAAGCCCGGCTCAGTTAGTTCTGTCTTCACGCTGAGGAATTTGTCCGAAAGTGAGCAAAATCCACGGACTTATGCCGAGTTGATTCCATATCATGGGACAGGCTTCCGCATATCCGAATAGTGTTGTTGATTGTCATGTTGTTGGGGTAGCTAAAATATTACACGGCACTAGCACTGAAGTTGATGTTATGATGAGGCTCTTGAAACTCAAGCGGATATAATATGCTCATGTCGGCTGTACTGTAGCTTGTGATGGCCGAACGATCCGATCTTTGAGTGTGCAATGGCTTGCAGTAGACGAAATGGTTGATGGTGTGCAAGCTGAAGCAAGCTTCCGGATAGGTAGAAAAGTGCCGGAACTTTAACGCCCGTCAACGATCCCCCATTATCCATTAAGGAGCCTTGATTGCGATTGTGTTGTATTTCGTTTGAAACTGTTCAAACGTAAATCCAGGACCTGAAACAGGTATCATCACATGCCAGACAACTCCATGACGGCCACTTGGCTTCGATTTGAAAGGTTAGGAGAGCTAGCCAACCATGCATTCTCGCATGTGATTATCGCACATAGCCAGGATACATATTGATATCCAGAATGTTCTTTGTGCAGCCGGCAGGAAGTTACCGACCGACCACCTTATCGGATTATCACTGGAAAGGGTCGATGAATTAGTCCTAGGCGTTCAAGATAGCGAAATCGCGAGCCTCAACGACATGCGTTGTTCTCTACTGTGTGTTATCAGTTGTTTTACACCATGCTTCTACAATCCCCACAATCTCAGGGATGCAAAGGCATGTCAACCTCATATGGGCCACTCAAGATCCGAATCCTCTGATAAGCTTGACAAAGGGCGGGCCATTCAACTCGGAGCCGCGTCTGAACAATTGCGGATGAAATCGCGACTTGCGAGTTGAAGTCGTCGGGCTTATCAAGCGAGTTGCAGTGTTATGCCATCCATCTTTACGCCGAGTTTGCGCCAAAGGCCAATCAAGGGGTCCATCGTCTGTTATGTCTTGTTCCACTGCAGGATTGGCTGTAGCCAGCATCATTGTAGGAGTGTGTGCTCCCCAATCCCTCAAGCAACAGATATCGGGCTGTAGTTTAACCTCACCTCTGGTCAACATTCGACGAGAGGGTTTCTGGCGTAGGTGTTTCCGTGATAGGTTGTCCCGTCTGCCTGGTCATCAAGCCACGTTCGAGACCAAGACCTACCAAGGAAGGTCCATGGTGCGATTGTTGGTTCCTTTGTCGGGACGGGACGCAAGCATTCTTAATCAAGGAACGGTAGGCTGGGCATTCCAACATGATGGGCGACGTCCCAATAGTGCACGGATTAAAAGTTCAGCCAACAAGCCGCATGAATTCGGTTAAAGTCGTTTTTTGCTCTTGATTGCACCAGCATCAGAAGGTTACTGCACTTCATGCAAGCAGCTCCGTTGACACTGTGGGACATGTTGTACATTAGAGCATCATCGCTAGCACAACTCCTCGTAGACAGTCGATGTATGTATCGGTAGGGTTGCTAACGCATCAAGCATAAAATCGGCGAGTTTGGCGTAGAGGTCGCGGCGACGTAATGAACCTGGTATTTTGTGCTCATGGGCCATGGCATGGACTCAAGAGGCCCCCATGTCATTGTTCACACCCCTCAGGGCATGACGAGACGGAGCGGCCCTGACCAGGGTTGCAACTTTGCAAGGAGCTCTTCCCCAAGCTGACCCATGCTCTTTTGACATATCGCGGGGCGTGGGCGTGGGCGTGGGGGAAGGCATCCACCATCAGATGCTTGGCTCTGGGCTGAAGCTGGAGGAGCAGCAGAAGCGCCCAGCGCCGCGCAAACGCTTGAAAAGTTTTTCAGTTGATTTCCTATGAGGGTCCTGTCGTCATTCCCGGGTCCGCTTTGTGACATCTTTGATCCTTGACTGAAAAGGTGCCAGCTGGGCCGAAACCTGAACGGGTTCTTGGTCTCGTCAGAGCAGCCTCAAAAGGCCTCATTTCCCTGGCCACTGCAGCTCCCTGGTCTGCCCCGGTGTGTCTCATTGCGATAAAGACATGCCGTGTGTATCCGTTAGGGGGGTCCTAATATGGATGAGTAAGTAGACTATCTGCGAAGGAGCTCAAGTATCGTTTTGATGCTTGAATTAGCGCCAACAGAGTCGTTGATTCTGCTATCAAGGTGCCTTGATCGGCGGTCCTTGCCGGGTGGAATTTCAGGTACAATTCTCCAGAAACTTGCAGGTGATTTCTTGAAATTTTTCTTTTCTGGAAACGTTCTCGTGCTAGGGTTGTTTGGTTACTGCACAGCAAGGTAAGTTCTGCAACTGCGGGTATCAGTCGATCGTCTGGGGTCTACGTAAATAGATCCACTGACGTACTGAGAGTCCAGGGGTTGTTGTACTCTTGAGATCGATTCATTGATCGAGAAAAGAATATTTAGAAGAATGCGAGTCAGAGTTAAACTTAATAATGGCAGGCATGAGAAACGAGCATGTCGAAATAGAAGATCGACAAGAGTAGCGATGCGTTCCTTCTCCATCGACGTCAGTTCTTGCCAACTCAGCCAACTAGCATTGTCCACCTAAGTGGGCACTTAGGAAGGCGACAGGAAACGTTCTCACTTTCCTGAAGGAGCTATCAATTGCGAGTTGATCGTCCTCAATCACATTTCAACTCGTCCCTCAGAGAACAGTTGAACCCGTCATCCCTTCTCCAGCATGCTTGCGCGTTCTCGTTCTCTCCTGTTCCTCATCTCGATCCAAATGCAGGGAGGTTGCAGGTAGAACGAACTTGACATATGATAGACATGCCACGACAGCATACGCATAAATCTTTTTTGATGCTTTTTATGGGCTTCTCCACGTGCGTAGATCTCTAGGAATGGCGCACAAAACACGAGGGACGATCCTGAAGCCATTCGAAGCAACTCCACCCCCACACGATAGGTACATCTGGTCTCTGATCAGCCAGCCAGTTGACCACAACTCTATTGCATAAGTTCCTTCAGGAAATACTATGGGAGCAATGATGAGAATGCCGTCAGGGAACCATTGGAGCAGGACGGGTTAACTTAGCCTGAGTTCATTGGCAGTTTACAGATCATTATACTCGTGACCGGCTATACTGACCAAGCTAAGAAAGGATCGTGACCAGGCCATCTCAGAGTTGTTGAGACGGTAGATCCCACGCAAACCCGGCCTGGACAAAGATCTGCCGCTCCAATAATCCGAATATCATTGAGCGATCCGGCGACCGGGACCTAGGATCACGTTGTTCAACTCACGATGCCATCCTATCCAACTGCCCACACGCATCGTGTGCATGGCCCAGGTGATCCCAGGTTCCCAGGGGTCAATTCGCACCACACCATCTCAATATCAGAGCGTGGAACAAGTCAAACGTGCGAAGGGCAACTGGCCAACTATTGCTGGCCGTTCAACTAAGCATTTGCGAGACTCGATATGACACGCAGAGTTAGCGGCCCCTGAGTCAAGTTTTGAGACTGATCTTCTCCCCTTGCCTTGATTTGGCTCCGTTTCCCCGGGGCCCCAGAAACTCGACAAGATAAGACATCATTGCCGCTTGATAACGGCAATCGCGATCGCAAGCGCCCGGCGCGATAACGTGGTAAAGAGAAGAATAAAAGTATGCCAAACGGATAACTTTTCCTATTCCTAATGGTTGAGAAAGAGTGATCGTCAGAGACTTGACGTCGTTGATCAGAGGTTGGCATCGCCTATCGACCAGCCAAAAGCGCCCATTCCAACCCCAGCTTTTACTTGGTTTGGTATGGTTTCCTAACCCCGCGAATACCACCCTCCAAAAGCAAAAGCACAGCAGAGAAAAACAAGAGCTAGCACACACCCGCATTTTGGGAATTTGGGGGGGCAGCGCACACACCACCCACCCCCGGATTTCAACTGGCAATCCTCTATCTCCAGATATGGAAGTTTTGACAAAATGGTGCCTTTCTTATCCTTACACCAGCTTTCCTTTTGGTTCCCAGGGCTTCTCCTACACACCATTACACGCTTGCATCCGATTTCTGGCACAGTTCTTATTCGTCCTGTTGTCTAGCGGTGAACGTACCGTAACTATGCCGGAGCTGTGTTGCCGTGAGTCGACCGCCTTAATCAAACTGACTGTTACCTTGAAGTGCTTGTGCTTATCGCGGCTTGGGGGTGCTGTTGAACAACTCAGCCCACGAAAGGAGACCAGATTGAGAAAACCGTCCACTAGACAAAGAAAATTCTGTGTGCCTCTGTCTCTGTAGGTGTGGTACATGTGTGTGTGTCAACCGGTGCATACCCCTTCACCGACCCTCCCGGCCCGAGACAATTGAATCATCAAATGGCTCTGCTTGAGCTTCACATGTTCATGTTGTATTCAACTTCTCAACAATTACACGGGGATTACCGTGAACATGGGGATGCCTCACTCAGACCATATTAAACTTGGCCAGAGACAGTTTCGTCTCGCCCTGTGCGTCCGACACAGTAGACGCCTAGAAAGTATTGTGCGTCCAATAACACTGCGTCCCCTTGCCGTACCGAAATCAAAATAGCTGCACCCCTGAACTCGGCCGGGCTGAGCAAAGACAAAGAGTCTTGGTGCCGTATCTGGAGGACACGCGTATCCGTCCTACCTCTTCGAGACAACCCCAGGGCCACTTATCATGGAAGCAGAGCCACTATCCCCATAGGGAGTACTTATCAGGGGAAACCAGGTAGGCCGCCGGCAAAACTGGGAAGCCTCAAGGGCTGACGTGATGCGATGGATGGATGCAAATTTGAGGCGTGCCACTCAGAGCGCTCCCAGCTTCGCAGTCGCTTGTTTGAATTGCGAATATTTCCTTCAGCCCTCTCTGTCTCTCTGTTCCCTCACTTTGCTTTTTTGTGTCACCACAAACACACACCCCACGGGGGAGGATCAAAAGCCCCCATTCAGTCTCGGGAGATGTGATACGCCGCCTTATCGACGACAAGAGGATGGCTTGCAATCCCCAATTAGTGGCTTCAATCTTTCCGATAAACTCTCAGCCAGCGTCCTGCGCCCCGAAAGTCAGGGACAACAGGGCGTCTTCCGGCGCGGCCGCTATGAAGTTGCAGGCACACATGTTTGCGCCCTGCGCCCTACTTGGACAGCCGTATCAAGAGCCGAAACCCCAGATAAATAAGAAAAGTCGAAATTGGTGGGTGGGTAAACCATTGGTTAATAAGCGCAGTGCATGGTTGATAACGTGGGAGCGAAAAGAGACAACAGAGGCTTAGCAGTGTGTATGCTGTTTACTGATCCTTCGAGCTGGGCAATCACCTGCAACATTTGCTTCTTTCCCATGTGATGACCACCACCATCTGAGCATTTCACCATCGGCGCGCTGACACACAGGGGTTGGGTTGGATAAAGATGGTGTGGTGTGCTGAGTTTGGATGGTGGGGGAGGGAGGGCGGCAGATCAGATTGTGGCCGTTCCGTCAGCCCTCTTGATCGGGGAAGGGGGTGTCGTCTTCATAACTTGATATGCACAGATCTTGATGATTTGGAGGGGGGGAAAACAGCAGATAGTAGGATATGGAGCTGTATGCTTGATCAGATCATTCTATATACAACATTCTACTTGTCTTATTTCCCCGGAGCAAAATAACCTGGCTTACGTATGTGTATACCATCATAGTCATGAACCACTGTGATCAAACTCCCCGTCATATGACGGCATCCTGAGATCTGTCTGATCTGGTTATCTAAAAAGGGGGTACTAACGAGGTAGTTTCCGGGCTTGGCTTGGCTGCCCCCCAAGTTCCAAGTCTAACTAAACCTTGGCCCAGCTTCTGTTTCTACGTCTTCTCCCTAACAAAAATGGCTGTTCCTCTTTTTTTCACAGGCCCTTCCAAGCTTGCGGTTCCGCTCTGGGGAGGGTTGCTTGGCTTGTCCATTTTTTTCTAAACCCCAATCTAGGTTGGGTTGGCCCTTTTTTTACGTTACCCTTCTCTAACAGAGATAGCGTCATCCAAGGTTGACCCGACGTATTCAATCTCTTGATTCCCCGTGGCCCCCCTCCATACTGATTATGTTACACGCGATGATCCTGACGTCGGTCACCAGGGCAAAAGGTTTGCGACATGATGAATCAAATGTTGTCATTCCAGATCATACAAAGTCATGCCAGGTCACAAAGCCAAATCAGATCGTTTCGGGTGAAGCGGGTAATGTGTAAACTCTCAGTTGATACATTTGGTTGTGTAGCGTCGTTCTCGGATATCATCGCTGCGCTTTGTCTATCTATCTATCCCCATACATCGTACAAATATTAGTTTCGTAATCGTCTAGGAGAACCACCAGGCACCCGGTAATGGTGACCCCCAGTGCTGGCTTGGCTGTGCTGAGCTACCTTGCCAAACCCTGGTCGGCCCATTACCAAGTCCCATCAAGGCCCTCCTCAGAAAAATAGAGTGATCCCGCACATTAAAGAAGAGAAAAGACATGAACATTAAGAATTTGACATGATAATTTTGATTTTGAAAATGTAACAGGAGTCGAGTTTCTTCTCATAACAAGAAATAAAGAAAACAATCCATGGATATCAAAGTAGACTGCTTTTCCGACAGAGGTAATAGTAGCCTCCGACGTCCCCCGAGGCAAGCCCGAGAGAAAAAAATCCAAGTGCTCCGCAATTCGAGATCTAGTTTCCTGCCGCCCCCCAAAAATGGGCCGGATTTGGTGTTGGAACCAACGTCCACCACCCTTGAATAAAATGCTTTCTTTCGTTTCACAAATGCCGCCCAAATCCTCGCCGAGTGCTCAATTCTTGAGATGATGTAATTCGATTGCCATGTAGTAACCCGTAAACGCCGTTTCTTTCTATACCTCTATAACCCATAGTCGTCATCAAGTCGTTGGAGTTGCGATGCCATGTCGTGTCCTACATACGATCCATGAGATCGCCGCCGGCCAGACTACTTGTGCCTGAACTCCTGCCGCTATGGCTGAAGCCGTTGTCAGATAGGAGGTCTTGAACGGCCACCTTGGGGACCTGAGGCACAGGAAGCTTTCGCTGGGATCCATCGGGTCGGCTAATGATGTCCGTCAAAGACATCCCAGTAGGTCGAGGCTGGGTAGTGGGGGCAGATCCCTGTTGGAACTGACTCTGCTCAAGATGAGGCTCCATAGGGGCCAGTGCAGGTGTCGTGTTATGCTGAAGAGACAGGTTCCGGAGACTAGGGAGCTCATAGCCAGAGAAAGGTCGCAGACGAGGAGAGTGAGCGGGAGTGGCGATGGGGGTGTGGTCGGGAGTAGGAGACAAAGAGTCGTGAGAGAAAGTTGGCGAAGAGGGAGCTGTTGAGTTGGGGGAGTTGGGCCTTGACCGCTTAGCATGTCGCATGGCACCAGAGTAATGGTCATCACTAGGATCATCGTTTGAGTGAGAACGAGCCATGTGGTAAGAGGAAAGCGTAGGGAGGTGGCCTCGAGAGCTGTGCATTCCGTGGCCAAAGTAAGGGTGATGACGGTTGTTGTTGTGGTGGTGAGGAGGAGCTGTTAGGGTCTCACGCTCAACCTGAGTAGCGGCCTTGGCCAGCATAGAAATGTCGCCGCCACGGTTGTAATGAACCGCGGAGACGGGGAGAGCAAATGTCGAGTAAGAATGGGGAGGAGAGACATTGGGGGAAGCCAATGCAGAGCCAGGAGCAGAGCGGATGGTCTTGGGAGCGGGAGGCGGCGCCATCATTCCATCCGGAAGCATGTGAGGCGGGAGGCCCTGCTGCTGGTGCATTTGATGCTGTTGCTGGTGTGCCTGGGCAGCCTTGTTGCCTCGTCTTGAGTTGGGGTTGTTGTGAATGCGAGAGTGGCGGGTAAGCTCATCAGATCGAGAGAACTTCTTGCTGCATCCGGGGAACTGGCAGGCATGAGGTTTCTCGCCAGTGTGAGTGCGGATGTGTCGAGTCTGGTGCTCAAGGCGGTGGAAAGCCTTGTCGCAAAGAGGGCACTTGTAAGGTCGAGGCAACTCGTTGGAGTTCTCCGAAGTCTGGACGCCCGGAAGGGGTCCGTTGGGTTTAATGACGGTAACTGCTGCGGTAGCCATCTCGACGTCGCCCTGTTGAGGTTTCTCGGGTTCCTGATCAGCCGGTGCTGTGGGGTTTAGTAGATTGGAAAAATCCACGGCCGACTGTGCTCGTTGCATGTGATAGACGTCTGGATGACCCAACACTCAACGAGGTAGATGTTATTGAGGTCGGTGAAGTTGGTGGTGATAGTCCAGAATGTGGTCGAGTTGATGGTGATCGTTTGTATGCGTATGTGCGGTTATAGTTTTTGTTCGTTCGTGGTGTTGAATGATTGTATCCTTCTCTTGAGTCCTTTGATGCTGATGCAAGTTGGTGGAGGAATCAAGTTCCGGGGAAGCTGGAAGATCGGATGCAGATATTTGGAGAGAACGGAAATCTGGAGGATGGAGGGGATGGGGGGATTGAATGGTTATAAAAGATGCCGGGCTCGGCACTAGAACACGCACTGCGACGTCGAGGAACAGAGGGAGGAGCGAATGGAGCGAAGGGTGGAGGGTGGAGGGGAAGAGAGGGAACGAGACGAGGGACGGGAAGGGTCAACCTACACCCCCATCTAATTGCACACCCTGCACCCCACGTCCGAGGCACCGCGATGGCTTGTAGGTATCTGCTGAGGGTACCTGCTGAGGAAAGTGAGCCCGCCTTGTGCCAGGCAGCGGTAAAAAAAAACAGAAGGGAAGCGCCGCAGGGAAAGTTACTAGAGGGCTGGAGGTGGTCCGGTGTACCGCTACAGGGGAATGTCCACTGATTTTAGTTGGAAGGGCCCCATGGGCGGCCCCATTGTGGACTCTCTGTCAGTCTTTTGCTGCTCTACTTTTTTTTTTCTCTTCGCATTTTGCGCGCTTCAAGCCCATGGGGGTAGATGTAATACTTTAGGAAGGTAGGCGTTACGGGGCGTGGGGCGTAGGTACTGCGGGTTTGCGTTTGTACCTGCCCTCCACCTTTTTCTTCTCTTACCCCGGCGGGAGAAGCAGGAGGCTCCAATGGAAGGTGCAACTGGGGCTCTGGAACAAGTGAGCCCCGTTCTTCGGGCCTTATCCTTGGGGGGCATTAACGGGGCGAGCAAGATGAAGAGTCACAAAGGACAGCTCAGCTTAGCACAGCTCAGCACATCCAGAGACAGCTGTCTCTCCCCTCATGCAAAGTCTTGGGTTGAGTATTGTTAGAAGAAGCTATCTTTCCATCTCCCTGCGTAGTAGTGCGACGATAAGAATGATCTCCCGCTATCATTATCCGACCCCAGAAGGGAAGAAAGGCAAAATAGAGCGAGTCATACCTTGTCGGTGCGACACACACACCTGGCCTGGGGATGGGTAAACTGGGGAACTCTACGGTCACCCCGTTGAGAATTGAGTGCTTTGCCTATTTTGGCTGCGGAGTGTACCCCCCGCCGACCATTCGCCGATTTTCCCCATTGTCTTGTCTTCACTCAGCACCTCGGCTTTCACGTCCCGACCGCCGACATCTCTCTCACCTTTTTCTGCTGCGAATGTGGAGGTTCCACTTGAGTCTTCTGATTGGTCCGCTTGAATTTTCCTCATCCTTTGTTGGCCGCCAATGCCCGAAGAGGCTCGACGGTGAGAGTTTTCAGACGCTCCACTTCACCGTGACCTTCTCCGTTCTCTCTCACGCTGTTACCGGCCCGGGGCGTGGGGCATCAGGCCTTTTTTTCCCGTCATGTCGTGCTTGACTGATTGGCTTTCATTCCATGAGCGGCTCCGACTGCCCACTTCGTCCTTTTTTATCTGATTTTTTTAGTTTATTTTACGACAGCCATATTGACTCGTAGACTGGTCGACGTAGACTCAGATTGTTACATCAGCATGGTATTTGGAAGCCCTACCTATTCAGGTGTCGTAGATGATGGATGAGCAAGTATGCGCAGTTGCGTGTCGATCCCACGTATTAGCACATTATTCGCTTTGTACTGCATATTCTGTCATGCTCTTTTCTACTAATCAGCAACCAATGTCGTGATAGGCTCACAACGTACGTAATCGCCCGTTTGTAACGTCGGACTTGTACTTCCATTTCCCTGTAATTCATCATGCGATACCAAAGCAATACCAGCGCCATGCCATGCAATCAACACTGCGGTATGCTCCCCCAGTTTCTCCTTTACTCCGTTTCCGTCTTGCGATGCTAAGAATCATACTACGATAACTAGCCCTGAGCTACCGCAGGGTGGAACCTCATCTTTCTAGGACCACCTCTTTGTCATGGATCTTATCCTGATATGGAGCTCACGATGCTTCAGAGGTGGCACCTTCACTTCCCAGCTCTGATTGGCCTCTGTTTCTCATTCAGTTGAGTTTTTCTCTTATCCTCGGCAATACCTTTGCGCCCTGAGATGACCTCGCGGAGTCACGCCTCAATCTACAACTAACTAGCAGCCCATTACTGGAGCTGTTCCACACAGATAATGCCTTTCTTACCCCAGAAGCCCACTCACACTTTTCTCCCCAGATTCGAGGAAATGATCCTCGTGCTGTTTGCACGCCGCCATGGCCGCCAATATCAAAGACTGTTCTGGGCCCGATTATGAGATCCAAACGGTGGAATACGCCAGAATAGCCATGTCCATGGTAGCAGTTATGCGGACAAATAGCCGAGCGATATCGCAGACCCCGGGCCAGGTTTGAAGGGCCAAGTCAAGTGTGGGGTTGGCGCTCTCCCGGCTAATCACTTTACCAGCTGATCATGATAAGCAGGCAGCCGAATAAATTCTGGGCCAAGAAGATGAATTCATCTTGAAAGCCTCAGTCTAATATCATGATGTAGGTCATTATCAAACAAATGCCACTAGTAAAGAGGACCTTTTTGGTGCTGTAAACATTGAGAGCAGTCTTCATCCAAATTCCCACATGGTTGGTACAACAGTATATGGTATACCAATGACCAACAACGACTGGTATTGTTTCACACATAGCTTATCAGTTACCAAACTCCCACAACTTGTCAGTCACGAATCGCTAAAACTCCAGATTCTATCTACCCCGTGGGCCTAAAATTCCAGCACGAGACCGGTTGGTAAGCCGCCGGTTGCGGTTGAGTGGTGTTATCTCCATCCAACTTCATGTTAGGCCCCAGTGTAATCGGGCCACTCACCGCGACAAGCGCGCTCCCCAGAGTCCTCCGTCTCAAGCCGTCGTCTGGGGGTGGATGATTTGCTCTTGGCATTGTCAAGGTTCTTATCATCAGTTATTGATACTCGGCCGTATTGTAGGGCGTTTCGGCATTGCTGGGGGCTAGACCGTCCGAAGGGCAAGATAAACCCCATAAGCGAGCGCCTCACGAGTCGCGGTTCCAAGACATTAATGATTGTCTGTGACAAACACAAACAGAATAGCCCGGCTCCTCATTCTCTTTGATAGAAATTTGCCTCCCCCGTACGCCAGTTTCCCGGCCCCGGATAATACCCCATTCTTGTGGCTTCTGATTTGCCGTTGAATGGTCCAGATAGCCGCCCCATAGCTATCTCCGCAATCAATTTCATCACGAGATAAGTCAAGATCCATTCAATAATTTCAAGCTTGACGCAAAGTAGTAATTTTCCCCTGCTTTCCATTTTGGTCTACTTGCCTCTGGATTGTAATTGCGCGTTTTGGCTGCAGCTGCGGCTCGGCGGATCGATGGCAACATTTTCCCCAGATTCCACGGTTTATCAGAGTTTTTGGTCTAGTTGCCAATGCTCTTCACCAGGGGCCCAGGGGTATTTAGACTGCCTGAACATCAATCATGGGGGTGATAAGCAAACTTTGGCTGATATGATACCAGAGCAGACTGTCACCTTTGGCAAACGGTAGGGATCCTAAGCCACCAGGAGCTTCCGCATCCATTGGTAGACTCTTGAGCGTGCCCTGTTGACAGCGCCGTGCCTCCCTGGCACATGTTTGCTCATGGTTTCCGCTTACTGGTACGGCACTGTATTCTGTCAGTAATCCTGGTACGCCACTTCGTCGTCTAACCTCCCGAGCGACCACTCAAACTGCCTCATATGAGCAGATAAGGCAATCCGACCCCCAACTCAGACCCCAGGAGGTGGGAGGCTCTGTGCTCCATCTTTCTCCAGCTTCCCCTTGTGCGATGGCGCCCCCAGACCCCAAGTGCCTGATGCTGGTTGTCATCCCGGTCAGACTAACCTGCTTACGGTAATTCCGGGGCAAATGATCTAAGATCTTATCCTGGCGCTCGGTGATTCGGAACGGCGAAGACCGCCCGCATGGAGGAACAGCTTGAGTTCGGCCCGGAATTCAGATGCCTTCCAGATTTGCCCTGGCTTGATGCAAGTAAGTACATATGCTGGTTGGCAAGTGGTGTAAGTTGTTCCGTGAGGCACGGGTTATTTCATGACGAATCTAGTTATTGTAAGGTGAGAGACAGTTGTCAATACACGTGGTGCTCAAGGCGACGGCGTCTGATGCACTAGGCTGTTTCCAACAGGGCGAACGGAGTCGTGACCGATGTATTGTGATGACGGAATTGCCCAGCTTGTCTGTCGCAAAACACCCTGACCCGCTGGCCCTGTCTCTGCCCCTGGAACTCACTCAGCATGAAAGGATCTCGGATTCAATGCCCGAGGTCCTATTTCTCCAATTCCGCTCGGCCTTTTTTGCCGTTGATTGGGTAGGCTGATAAAAACTACCTACCTATTGCGTTGGCATGCAAGATGCAGTAATCCATGTTAAGCCGATGAGGCCAGTGCGCCCGCCCTGAATCCAAGGAGCTGGTAGAGATTCAAAATCGCAGAGCCGAAAAGGTGGCTATCCACCAGTAAGCACAGTCTCAACCGCGGTGTTATTGTCTTTCATCATGACAGACTTCAAAAACATCGGTAATTACCCTAAGCCGCCCAGAACCAGTGCGGAGCGGCTATCTATGATTGCCTGATGCTTGGAGTGAATTGCGTTTTCATTTTGTCAGTCTAGGCTCTGCTTGGACTCAATGGGCCCTCAGGTGAATAGCCGAACCAGTCTGTAAAGGCCCGAAAACACCAAGGGGCAAGTCATCTCGGTTCGGATCCAGAGTGAATGCATTGAGTCGATGGCTTTTTCAGTCTGAGTCCCGCCCCACGTGGTGTGTTGTCTTTACGTGAGTAGTAAGAAAAGAGAACCATCCAGGTACCGAATCGCAATTCCAGGTTCTCTGTCAGCCTGAGCCAAGCTGGAGTGTTGGCGGCTTGGCTTGTAAGAGGCTCCTTTGTAGATCCAGGGGTCTAGATCTCTAGCCAACAACAAGCAAGCTTGCGCGGGGCTCCAGCTTTTTGCACTATTGGACTGTTCCTTGCAGAGAAGCCTGCGGCTCATTGGAGGCTGGACTAGTCCAAATAAAGGAGGTTAAATGCTTCCTTATCACTGCTGCAATCCCCAGTGGAACTTAGTCGGATAATTGAGCAAGACGGACGAACTCTTGCGCTATTCAGATTTACAGACCCAAGGGTCTAATGAAATTGTGATTAGGAAAATCTTTGTTCACTAACCCTTACCCGTGTCGCATGAAAGGTCTCCGTGGGGGTATGACACGCAAAGCCCTGGAGGCTTGGCAGCTTGCGTGCTCCTCCAACTCCAAGCCCATTATTCCCATCTGTGACTCCGACATTGGCCGAGCCGTACATGCACTGTCAAGACTCGTCCAATTTCACAGTAGACGCACAGTGAAAAGCTCGCTACAGTTCAACACCACAGGGCAGGGCCGGCTCCATCGGAGTGGGTGCTGAAGGCCTTTGGTGCGATGACTGATATTGCGCCGAAATCATCTGTTCCCCCGCAATCCGCGGAATACCTTGACTACTACGTATGTAATTACAGCTTCATCTCTTACCAGATAAGCCTGTACAAGCAGGCTCTAATAGAGCGCTTGTACTGAACCTTGAGGGAGCGCATATTCCACCCAGGGTCTGGTTAACAACCCCATAGTTAGGGTCCCGCGATCTTCAGGGCCTCTGACACACTGGTACCTTGCAGTCCAGTAGAACCGCCGCATCTAGCCGTGAGGCTTTTTGCCAGGACACGCCGTCTCGTCGTCACTCGTGCACGGCCACCCTAAGCCTCATTGTTGACAAGATTGACTAATAACCTAAACCGCACGATCAACATGGGCGAGCGGAACCACAAATAAACTCTTATAAGAGCTCGGAAATGGCGGCGCTAAGTCGGAAGCCGTATTACAACTTAATCAACGTGGGGCAGCTTGAGGAGAATCATAAACAACAAAGCCTGAAGCTTGGATGTTAGAGATGATGATCAAGAAACAGGGCTTATCCTTCTCTGCTGGGTCACTTGAAACCTCGATGTGGATGCACATGCTGAGCACAGGCAGGCATGTCTTCATGCAATGCGAGGACCGCCAGGGTGGCAAGACTGTCGAGGATCGTAAAGTTGAAGCCAATACATGGGCACATCAAGCTTCAATCGTCAATCGCATCCCCTTCCGACGGCAGGACGGCTAGAATTCCTTATCTTTCTCTGCGCTGTGTCCCGTCCCCTACAGGCTCACTCCTATCATGACCCCCAGACTATCAACCCTGTGACTAGAAATATTTTCGCTCATCTGCTGGGGTCAAGGAGAAGGGGGATGGGGTAGCGTCGTCTTCCCCACAGGATCCTCCCGCAGCCAGCCATGATCTAGACGGCCTAGACGACGGGACGTGAGGAATGGTTGACATGGCCGAATTCGGTATCTGAGGATCGTCCGATGCTCGAGTCAAGGTGATCTACCGCAGCAGATCATCCCGCGCCTTCTTCTCCGCCTGGCTCCTACATCGGAGATGATGCTCTAAACTCTACAAAAGCATAGCTATTAGCCTTTTATTGCTACATACCAAAGTTAGTCCCGTGCTTCTCAAGGTCACATATGTAATCAGCCCATCGACTGATTATGGCTAGGATATAGGCAAACAAAGAAAAAAAGAAAAGAGACGATATTCTGGCCGCGGCCCTCAACGCTTCAGGGGAGGATATTTATGACAACTCACGTCTGTTGGCACACAGTTGCCACGATACAATGGCGAGCACTTTTGCCACGGCGGTTAAATGGTCATATCCCCGGACTGGGGTTTCATGGGTCACTTAACAAGATTCATGGTTGACAGCTGAGGTGTGGAACGAGTCAAGACTCTAACACTTTGGAGGTGTAGAAGGTAGGTGGTCCAGTAAACAACCAAGACATCTGCCCAATTTTAGGCACGAGAGCTCAAGATGATAAGATAAGTCAGGTGCTTTAGGTAGGTAATTCTTGACGCAAAGTAGGCTCAGGGTAACTGGTGCTCTCTCACCTAACGCTAGGTAGATGTCTTAAACTATTTGTTGAACTATCCTGAAGGTTAGCTCAACCGAGCTTCAACGACTCGGTGCTAAATTACAAGGCGAGGAATGAGGATCTGATTACAGAAGAGATGTAAACAACAAACAATCCAGGCAACGTAGAGATTGAAGCTGGCATGAATCTCTTTCCGTCAACAGGGAGTAGATTCTGGGTCACGTGAGCTAGTTGCTCGCACGTGCAAAATAGGCTGCCACGACCAACTGCGTTGTGGAACAGGAAGATCCACCAGAGATACCTAGATAGCCGTCACTGACGACTAGCCCAAGCAGAACTACGCTCCATCGTCATGAACGTGAAGGATGGATTATCATGCGATTCACGGTTATGACAGAGCAAGCTTTGACACACCCGGCACCCGTTGGTCTTGCGATGCATCCCACGATATGGAAATCAAGCTTACACTTTAAACAGACCGACTGCCGACGGTATCAGCTTCTCAAGCCCTGGATGATCTTGGAAACGACGCCTCAACTCATGTCTCAACCGGAATTGAGGAACTAGACCGTGCTCTCATTGGCACAGCATCTGTTGACTCGCAAGATTCTACTCTCAGAGGTGGTGTCCAACGAGGCCAGGTGACAGAAATCTGGGGACCCCCTGGTACTGGCAAGACAGCATTAGGGTGAGTGAGCTACTGCCTCGTATGGCTACAGAACTGATGTGCAGGAAAGCCTACAGCTCACAGCGAATGCATTGTGCGATGGAGATACTGTGGTTTGGGTAGGTCGGTTGAATCTGCCCCGACATCACTGTTCTTGGCAACCGTTTGAGCTCACACTTACCGTTTAGATTGTTTTCAAGCCTTGCGTTATGACAGGCTCCGAGCTGTAACTAAAGCAGTAAAAACTCACCGACAAACCCAATCAACTCCAGAAGTGGCCACACCAGAAGTTCAAGAAAGCGACGATAGTCGATTCTACCGATACTCCTGCTTCACTCTCCCTCACTTGGTTGCTCTCGTATCTCGGCCGACTGCCAAGCTAATTCCAGTCAACGCATCGCTTGTGGTCATCAGTTCCTTATCAGCATTGGTCAACTCCGCCTTGCCCAAATCTCATGATGGCAAGGCTATATCTAGAAGCAGCAAGGGTACGTGCATGCATTAGTGAGTGCGGGTGGTGCTGGTTAACATTTATGCAGGCCCAAGTCCGTCTGCAAAACGCATGCAAGCATTGCAATCGATCATGAATGCTCTTCATAAACTTGCCGCAACCAGAAACTGCGCGGTTGTTATTTTGTCTCAATGCGCAACCAAAATGCACTCAGAAAGGGGTGCAACGTTGACGGCTGCGGTCAATGCCACGGTATGGGAACAAGGGGTTTCAACCCGACTTGTCGTGTTTCGGGACTGGGTCTGGCAAGAGAACAATCTCACGAGCGTCTTCCTCGCAGGTCTGCAAAAGGTGGATGGCAGAGTGTGCCAGGAGGTCGTGGAGAACACCGTCGCATTTAAAGTGGAGTTGGTACGTTCTGTCAGGCATTGTGTCTTCAATGCTAGCAATCACTTACATGATGATAGGACGGTGTGGCCCAGATCTCTTACGAAGCATTACAGTCTATCGAGCTGGCCCGACACAAGCGAAAGCTTGGACAGACCGAACTCGAAGTTCCAGATAGCGAAGACGACGAGGATTACGGATGGGCAGATGAAGATGAAGCGGCCATGCCGGCGCCGCCGCCTCAGTGGCAAGGCAGTGAGGACCTCATTTTAGGCCAGGAACTCGGACGAAGCGAGGATGAGAACAGTGATGGGGAGCATGAATCCGAGGAACACGGCCCCGACAACTAATCAACCATCAAATGAGGCTCTAGATGGGGCTTATGGAGTCTGGGGATTGTTGGGGGGAGGCGGGAGTCTCGGCGCCGGTGAAGCGCCGAGAATGGACAACGAAAACAGACGGCGACAGTCTCGCCAGGCATGGGCAGAGCCTCATAACGGGACGAGAAGACTCACCATATCCCCACGGAGTGAAATGAGGAAAACATGAGCCCCTTTATCAATTAGCCTTGATGGCTCCGCCTTCAGCAAAGGGAAAAAAAAAACAGCGCAAACTGGGATTGCGGGGAGCCACAATAAAGCCGCGCATTGTGCTTTGCTGGGCCACGGTCGGATTGCCAAGGAGCTTCGGTCAAGTCCGGCCGTAGTCTGATGAGGTTAAGCATCGTGGCCCAGTTCGTGGTTTGTGGTGGGAAATATTTCGTCATGCTGTATGGTCCCCCAGACTGTGTCAGGCATGCTTCTGGAAGGACAAGAATTTTCTGCGAAGAAATAACCCCAGGACCCGGAACTCCTGAACAAGCCTAGCTCTCCTTGGCGTTTCTCCATCCAGGCCAAGCATGGACAGCGGTTGGACGGCTGGCGGAGGTTTACTCTGCAAACGTGGCGCGTGGAGGTGCGTGCTCCACCGGGCCGGTCGCTCTCTGGAGAGAAGCTCGAAGTACCTATGGGGAAAAGATACTTGTGTGTGTGTTTCTGCCCCAGGGTTTTGTAAAGCCACACCACCCTTCCCGATGGCGTCTTTAATTCCCGGTCGTTGAAGACGCTCATCTCGCCGTCTATCTCCAACGTCCGCTCTACTGTGCATTACATACAGCTTAAGCTTATGTCATAGACGGTGGCGAAATTTCTGAAAACGTGGACGTGCAACCTTTTCGACTTGGTTGATGGAAGAAAAGAAGTTCGGGAGAAGCATTGAGGCAAGGATGGGAGAATGAATGACGCATCAGCTTAAGGTATGGGGGGTACCAAGAATAGGAAGACCGTTAATCACTAACACTTATCTCCTCCGTGCTACCTCTGTCGGTAGCTATCCCGATCAATAGCCCTTTACTCCAAGAGATTTACAGTGCATTCCTAGTGGAATTGCCTGAGTCGGGCGCATTCTATGCATGAGAGATGCACAATGCATTGCAAGCCTTGTGGTTTAACTGTGGACTACGCTTGGCTTGAAACCCCAACGTCATGTCATGCTTGTGGATATGGAGAATGTGCATGCTGGGATGGATGGAATGGCAAATGGGCATGTTATGGTACCTGACTAGATGCGCCAAAAGTCAAGAACTGGTTTACACATGTTTTTGACTCAATCAGATCAGCCAACCTCCCGAGTAAACGTCAACGGATTGCGCGTTTATTCCTTCGATAATCCACTCACTTACCAACGTCTACAGCGGCTATCTGGGGGTGAAGCAGAAGGGCAGAAAAATTGATCCCTTGTTAGGCACCAGGGATCATGGAGATTTCACGGGTTTGCGGGCTTTCACTGCACACCGCCGCCGTGGCTTTTCTCCCCTTTCAACTATACCTGCATTCTCGCCAATGGCTAGGCGTCTTCTCTGCAGAGAAGAAGCGGGATGTGCACTAGTACGACTCCAAGATCTCACGATCTAGGATACACGCAAGTTGGGCCGAGATGGGATTGGAAGCTGATTTAAAATGCCACTAGCCTCTGTATGGAACTACAGTGGTGCCGAGACATGTCCGGAGTAGGAAAATTTGTCGATTCTCCCTCAAATTTTTCTCACACTGGAGATGTTCCGGGTACGAAGCAGAGATCTATTGGCGCTCCATTCTACTCCGGAGATGCTGTACAACTTCCATTTTGGAAGCTTGTGGGTAGCTGCAGGGTTCAGCGGTGTGAGGACTTGCAGCCTCGTGTTGCTATCGACCGCGAAATGCTTACACACAGCAACAACCTGAGTTCTCTTGGACGGTCTTGTTTTCCTTTCTTTTTATCCCGGGCGACTTTGCGCCTTGCGCTTCTTATTCCCCGATCCGAGACAATTCGGGTCAAATCGTATCGTGTGCATACGGATACGTGTGTTCAGCCGTGTATGTATGTACAGAAGATATCCATGGCCAGGGTGCATCTGCAGGGCACTCAGACGATTATCCATCAGCATGGGCCGATGGTAGCGGATACCTTCTCCGAGAGATCCCCCCGCCGCTGCAGCAGCTACTGTTTTCCTCCTTTCTCCGCAGTGAGCAAGCTTGCGACTGCTGCGGCTTGTTGAAGGTCTAGAGACTCAATCAATTGATGGAATCATCCCCTCTCCTTGACAGTTCCCCTTGTGCAGCGGGTATCTATGTAAGCTGGCTCGGGTTCTGGGGGAGTGTCGGTGAATTATCTTGAAGCTGTCGCAAGGCGAACCCCGTGGGATGTGGAATGTTGAAGCATGCGCCCTGACCAGCTTCTGGCCTGATCGGAAACTGCCCCAGGATTTTGAGCTCTTGATCCTCCCCAATCACAGCCGTTGGTTCCCTGGTTTTCCCCTACACCTCCGTCTTGGGTGCCTTATCGGCATATGCGCGGCAGTGGGCGACGATCTTGCTACGTCGACACCATTGATGCTGTACCGCATTCTTCCCGTTCCCCTTCCTCTGTTTTGCTTTTTTCCCCGTCTACATATATAAATATGGATACATGTACAAGGTTCCTGTCTGGGGAATTTAACCAGTGTAGCGAGCAAGGCAGAGCGGAGAGCGCGGGAGATATCGTGTGATGCAACGGCTCAAACGCCGAACTGCGCGATCGTATCATCCGGACCTCGATTGTCGGCATTCAGCGACGGACGGAATCTTCTCCCATTACCGAGCAGACGGACTCTGGTGGTCTAAAGAACGCGTGATGGCATTCTAAAAGGGGTATTCCGGTGTAATAGTCACCGTTGCATCCTCCCAGCCATGTATGCGCATCGATTATCCATTCGACTACTATGCTTCGTCCCCCGGACTTTCCGTCATCGGGTCGGGAAGTCGATACGTACAAACCTGGGGACGACGGGAAGACCATGGGGTCCCCACGGAAAGCAAACTTACTTGTGCTGTACACCCCTTCGAGTGAGCTTATCTGCCTGAATACTGTGTATTCACTCATACTTCCTAGTATGGAGTCTGCCTGCGTTGCTACTCAACTTGCAACTTTAGACTTTCTGCAATGGACCGTCGTAAGCTCTTGGCAGACCATCATGGGTCGCATGTTTCAATGTTGTTCCAAGACGTATCGTTGACTGGCTCTCAATTGTGCTATGGCCACAATGTGTTCACACACTAGGCGATCATCACATAGATTATGAAGTAAACACGGACCACAGCTTCACTCAAGCTGGGCCTGACGTAACAATCAATTTGCATTGGCACTAGGTATACCTGAGTTTGAGTAACAGTTTCAAGCTTGGACAGCTGCTTGCATGAAGCACACATACGCTTGGCAGACCCGCTCATTTGGGCTGCCTTGTTTGAGTATCTTCTAGAACCATGTATTGTGCTATACTTGAAATGGCTGACTATTTTCGATCCCAAGAACACCTCGAAGATCAAGGAATCAGGAAGATCAACGTTATCGTAAATGCTTCCGTCATGGTCGTTCTATCAACTTGGAACAGACTCACATCGTACGAAATGGGTAAGCCGGCAGTTGAGACCTCTATACCCGGGGTTTGATTGTATTTTCTTGTGGTTATCGTAGTCTGAGTTGGTCGTAGCATGTGACGGTACCGTAGTTCGTGGGCGAGAGCTACCTGGTGTTGCATCGAGAGGCGAGCTTCAGAGGTCGACATATGAGCCCGCAGATTCAAGCTGGAGTTAATAGAACAATAACACCACACCGATTGTAAACAATTAAAACATGTAGCTCATGTAGAAGGATACAAAGTATGAATTGAAATGGGAAATGAAGTTGACCGGCTCCCTACTGTATGTTACTGTCTGCGATCCTGCCTTCAAGTAGTGGTTACAGCTGGAATCGGAGCTGTAGGGTAAGTCCATCACGACGCCCCACGGTGAGAGGTGCTTTGACCGAGGTCAGCCGGGAGCGGACAATCAACTGGCCGATCCCTTAACACAGAATTCGGCAACCTTATTGGCCAACAATCTCATCGCGACTTCTACCTTAGCTTCACATCCACCTAATCCGGGGCAAGAGACCACGCCTGAGTTCAACTCATCGTTACTTGTGTTCCTTCATCAGCCGATGATATTCTTTGGACTTCACTTATAGCGAAAGGCTTGCTAATGCGGTCCAATCGTGGCTGACTCACAAAACGCGGCGAATCCGACAGTGGATGAGATTGAGTAGAGAGGGTTCAGGTAAGATGGCATCCTTTGTGATCACAGCATCAATCCTTACATCAAGCCCAAGTTTTACACAGCAATTTATAACATGACGAGGGAATCACAAGTGTGGATGCATACTTGTGTAAAAGAGGCATGCAATAAGTCTATTGTCATGACACTGGCCTCCACTGTCACGCTATTGTTCAATTGGCTGTGAATAGATTCATTGCTCACCACTGATTCAGACCTGCACGATAAACCCGGAAGCCTTTGAACTTCCGACCATTTACTTCTTCCTCGACCTTCTGATTCCTGCAGCGACTTCCTGTTACTGCAAGTTCACGATGGCTGAACCCCAAAACGAAGAAATTGTCCTTCCGGTTCCCAAGGACACCGAGAGTGTCAAGGTGGAAGAGAAGAAACCTTTCTCATGGCTGTATGACTACCTGATATAATTGGTCGAATAATACATACTGACTTCTCTGACAGTGAGCCACATCCCACCTTCGTCATCATCCTCGTCGGTCCTGATGAATCCCCCTTCGGTATCCAGAAAGATTTCCTGTGCTCCCGATCCGAATTCTATGAAAAGCACTTCTCAGAAACGACCTCGGATGAGAAGGTCGAGCATATCGTCAAGCTTCCCGAAACAACAAAGGAGATTTTTGGACTGGCCCAGCTTTTCCTCTACACAGACAAGGTGATCTCGGATGAGTCTAATGTCCCATCTTACGAGGCTCTGGTCGGGCTTTGGAAGCTTGGCCACAAACTCGGCATCAAGGGGCTCTGCGACAAGGCTTTGAATGCCATGATTGATTGTCGACGCATCACCGAGAGAATCCCGGCTACACCTCTTCTCATCCAGGTCTGGAAGGACACACCGGAGGGCTCATCGATCCGAAAGCTGCTGCTGTCATGGACTGCCGAGTACATGCGATCTTCAGATGCCAGAGCAGAGTTCGCCAAGTCGCTCCCTCAGGAGGTCCTCAGTGAGCTCGTGGTCGCCATGAGCTCCTTCGACACGGCTGCCGCAGCAGCAGCGGAAGCAGCACCCGTCACACTCCCCTCGGTGACACCGCGAAAGAACGTTCATTACCTGGAGGATGAGCACGAGAACGATGCGAAGAAGAGTAGACGTGTCAGCGGAGTTCCAGTCAGCGCTCCTTCATCAGCAGATCGATCGATCAAAGCTCGAGGTTCTTTGCCTAAGCCCGTGCCAAGACGCAGGACCAGCGCGGGCTATGTCGAAGGACGAGACTTCACTACTGCACAGAAGTTAGATTTCTGTGCTGACCTACTGACCAGAATGCTATCTGGCCCTGGTAAGTCGTGGTGCCCGTACGTGTTTGTATTGGCTAGCTAACGTTCAACGCAGGCTTCTGGACCAGGCTCGTTGGCCCTTTCCGAGATGCTGTCGAACCAGTCGAAGATGGTGTACCGGACTACTTCGAAAAGGTCAAGCGACCAATGGACCTGACCACGATTAAGGCCAAGATGGACCGCAAGGAGTACACTAACGAGGAAGATTTCCTGACAGATGTGCGTCAGATTTTTGACAACTGCTTCACGTACTGGAAGAAGGGAGATCCCATGTGGCTTGCAGGAGAGAAGCTCCAGAAGACCTTCGAAGACAAGTTCTCACACATGAATAAGTGGATTTCCAAGATGGGTGGCGATGAGGCTGATTAGACAGACTCATTCTTGGATCATTTTGCTGGGAGGTAAGGGATGTGTTAGGTTTGTCACAACAATTCAGAAAGACCTGGGACAAGACTTTCAGGACGGCTTCGGCTAAGATGGGTAAAAACGGAGGCGGTTTGTTATCGGCTGTACTATTACTTTGAACTGTCCATCGACTTCACAAGTCGAGGCAGCATATCGGAGACTCTATGGGAAAGGGATAGTGTGATTGTACCCGGGTAATGGGCTTTCTTGCAAGGCGTCTGTAGGAACTCTGGTAAAGGGGCAGCCGGGTCAGGGCTATAGCTCTTGAAATGCAATAATAATCCCATGTGTGTTACTTCAGAGCGCCAATATGGTCGTTGATCGACGACCGAGCTAGCTGATGATCTCCAAGCTTGACCAGACTATGCGGAATTAGACCGAGACGTCAAGTGCTAAGTACAACGCGATCTCGGAGGAAATACACATGTTGAGATGAGCACTAATCTATAGTATATTGCAATGTGTTCAAGTGTGGTTTGCAGCCGGTGAGTGATATTAGAGATACGGGCAGCAATTTAGATGAAGCGCAGAGGGACGGCAAGATGCGTAAAGCGCACGAGAAGCCAGTTGTCACTATTCGTATGGGCTACTGCAGATAAACAAGGCCGGCTCAGTCATACATGTTTTCTTTTGGTTGTTGTTATTCGTATATGTATGTAACCAGGGCTTGGGCCTGAGCGTTGATGCATGAAGCCGATGGTGAGTTGTCAGTGGGTTTATACGAAGCCGAGACAACAAACAGCCTACCTAATGTTAATTCATAGTGACATCAATGAAGCCATTAGCCTACAACGTGTTGACAACATCACGATATGTCGCGCAAAAGTACTCCGTACAATGCGCTTAGTTAGTCTGGGGAACCAACTCAAAAGACAGACAAGAGACGGTCCAACAATGAAATTAAGATTGCCACTGACGTTGTTCGGTCCAGCCCTTGACAATCCCTGTCAGTCAGTTACTTTGTGGGTTAAGTTAATGGCGCATGACCTGGTCGTTTAAATAACCTGAAACCAAGGCCAAGCCTAGACGTGGGTTGGTCGTGTGTCTGTAAAAGAGAGCCAATAGAAGCGTGTAGATGGTTAGGTAGATGTATAGGTAGTCAAAGCACCCTCGACTGTCTGTGTGAGCTGAGCTTGATCTCAACCTAGTTGTCAATTGAGAGTTGTTATTGTTTGTTTAATGCCTTCATTATTGTCACTACCTACTTGTTTGACTCTCTCAGTAACAGCTTCGCTGTCAATGAACCGGTACGTACTCGGTCAAATCCCTGGGTCTTTTGGTTCTTGTTCCTGCATCAGGCGGCTTTTAGCGCAACGGGCCTCGGCTAACACCTGCGGACCCCTGAAGTTACACAACCTACGGTGATCAAACCGACCATTCAGCTGCCTTAATGGGTGACATGCCCCAGTGTGCCAGTCCAGGTACCTGCCATAAAGGGTACCATGCCATTTGTCCCGAATACAGCTTTTGACGGAATATTACATTGCAGAACCCCTTGTCATTAAAAGACAAAGAAAAATCAGCAAGAGGATGATCGCTATTCAGACAATTTAATTCATTGACGTCAAAAGACTTGGCATGTTCGTTACCGAGGATATGCAAGATTGATGTGCGAGTTGGCGCGCGATGGACAGATTTCTCAAGATTGCGCTCCCATTCATCATGACCAAGTAGGCTTGGCTCAGTTCTTGTGAGTGGGCGGTTAATTAACCTCTAGAATCTATCAAGCCATTAGTTGAGCACACTAGAAGGGCTGTCATTTGACCAAACTGGCGATCATTTGAGAGAGTCTGGGGGCAAAAAATATCGCAGACAAAGATGGTCTACCTACATAATACTTTGGAAGAGAAACCAAGTCGAACCACGAAACAGCGTGGTGTCATGTTGTTTGTCTTGGATCTCAAACTAACATCCGTTCCAACATCTACTATTTGTACATCATCTATCTATACGCGTTTCAACACAAAACTCTTTGCTCATGGCCTTCAAACATAGCTCTTGTCGCAAAACGCTCAAGCCATCAAAAGACCTCCGTACCATGTCGCCTGGCCCCTCAAACCACCCATAACAGGCAAGGCGTCACTCTCTATTGGTGGTGATGGAGGCAAACCACGATGGGATTTTAAATTAAAAAGAGGGATGGGGGGCCCTTGTCAAGCCAGGGCCAGACTGCTTCTGCATTATGCTCCGTCAGACCAGCCTATCACAGTCATGAAACCCAACCCCATTTCCCATCAAACGACTGGGAGGGAAGGAAGGGTCAAGTTTTGACGGTTGTTGCTTCCCGAGGCGAGAGAGCCCGGGGCTTCTTGCCTTGGCGCACAGCCAGTCGATACAGTACTTACATGAATATGTAGCCCCCATCTCTACAACCTCACTTTTCGATCCTCCTTCACCCTCCTCTTCGTCCTTGTTGTCGTCGTCGCTATCTTAGAGAATCGTTACTTCATCGATACTCGATCCGTTCTTTAACAACAACAACCTAAGTTCGCTGCTTTATACTCGATCCTAGTTTTACCTAGTATCTCGCTCTCTTTCAACGCTCGCTCGCTTGTCGCTGAAACCGAAACCTCGTTCTCCACTGCTATCGCATATACCCTGTTTGTGGCTTTGTTCCCTGTCTGCCAGATCAGAACCGTATAAGTCGTCCAAGCTCAACTTGAACTTCAAAGTCATTCTTCGATTCAGTCTTTTTGCTCGTTTGAAAAAATGCTTTTCCGAACCATCGCCTCTATCGCCCTCCTGGCCTGTGCCAGCAACGTCGCCGCTGAGCCTCAGCCTTATAAGCTGATCAAGGCTCCCATTCAGGGCCTCAGCCTGTCTCGCCGCTCTACTCCTGGATACCAGCCCGATCAATCTGTCTGCGCCCGGGATGGTGACACTTGCGCTGACGCTTGCGGTGCTGGTTACGAGTCCTGCCCTTCTGAGGACAATTCTACTCACTGCTTCAACCCCACGGTGAAGCAGACTTGCTGCTTTGACGGCACTGGAAGTATGTCATACTAAAACTCGTTGTTTACAACTATGAGACTTCTCTTACACGGCTATAACAATTACAATACTAACATCCTCACCAGACTCTTGCGATGAGGGTTACTACTGCACTCACGACACCAAGGCCCAGACCTGGTGCTGCCCCGACTCTATGGATCTCAAGGAGTGTGCTGCTACGTACGGCGTTAAGGACGGCCTTGAGACCAAGAAGCTCTTGACCACCACTGCTGAGCCTACTGTTGCTGAGCCCACTGTTGCTGAGCCCACCACCTCCTCCGCCACTTCTGCCAACCCCACGACTGCCTCTGGGCTCAAGACCACCTCAACAACTGTCTTCGTCACCAGCACCCTCGGGAGCAATGAGCCTGCCACCACCTCCAATACGGTCGTTGTTAAGACCACCATCGTTGCCCCTAGTTCTGGCTACAGCACGGCCTGGAGTGGTTCCAACAGCACCATTGCCACTGCCGCCCCAACTCAGCCTTCTGAGCCTGCCCCTGCCGAACCTTCTACCATTAGCAGTGGTGCTTCCATCACTGGAGTGAGCGCTATGCTACTTGCCGCTGCTGGTGTCTTCGCCCTTCTCTAAACCAAGCTCTGATCCGTGGAAACATTGGCACTCTCGAAGCCACTTGGACACGACGCCAATGGCATCCCGCGAATAATGAGTCTATGATGAAGAGGTCGACGAGAAGCTTTGTGCGTGGAATACGCCAAACATGAGGTCAATCGAAACAAAACCCGTTGTGCAATGTCGAGCTATATACCCTTCTGATGAAATACCCCCCTTTTCAGATATCCCCCTTCATTTTTACGTCAGTTTACGTCCCACTTCAACCGGAGTTGATCGGCTTGGTGTTTTTGGTTAGGAAAAGAGCATGAGGAGGATGAGTTGAAACGAAATGAGAAACGCTCAGTGCTTGGAACACATATTCTTACGTTTGGTAAACGGCCTTCGTATACCTAATTTATACTTAAATCTTAGTTACTATTCGTCACGTTGCGAGAGCTTAGTCTCCGCCTCGTATACTTGACACTAATAATTGCCCTGGTAGACAATTTTACTCGACATTGCACACGATTCATACAACATGTCCTATTAATGTGATTAGAAATTGTGTTGGTTTAAGTGGCCTTGAGTCTAGTCCTCCGTGTTACCGGGTCTGAACAGTGGAGAATGTTGGGTGGGATATGCAGAATAGATCTGTATCTATCGATCACGAATTAGATATCCGACAGCTCGGCTCAGGGTTCTAGGATGCTTCGCTATGCCCGTCATAACCCAACCTTCAATCACTAACAAGGAAAGGATGCATAATACCAAAGATAAGAATAATGTTCACGCAAGTTCCAGCATCAGGGAAGAACTAGGTAACACTGCGTGATTGCCCATCTCCAGGTTTGGTCATCCACGTCAGCAGAGCGGTGATGTCACATGTGACCATAAAAACCCCATGGCAGACACTCGTAATCAAGGAAAGGACACACAAAACTGGGGGGTTCTCTGCTTGGCATGCTGTACGAGTCCTCCGTCAAGAGTTGTAAACATAGCAGCACCAACAACGCAAAACGAAAGGGTATGATTTCTCTCCGCAACTAAATACGATGCGTGCTATTGGCAACGCAAATGGGAAAACAAAATGGCCTCTCCCCGTTTCATTTCATTCCAGCATTTATGATTCATATACGTTTCATTGTTCCTGCTCTTTGACTTCATTTCATCGTGGGGGCTCTATTCGTCAAATCTCTAGTTGCCGACGGTCTCGGGCACCTTGTTGGCGTCGTAGCCGTATTGCTCCTTGAGCTTCTCGACGAGGTCAACGTACTTCGACTGAGCGGTGTCGGGGGTGAGCTGGTCCTCCTCGACGGCCTTCTTCCAGGCGTTGTACTTGGCCTTGCCCTGTTGTGGGGTGTTAGTTTGCCGTGGATATGCGATGCTGTGAGACGTGGGGAGAGCTTGCCTTGAGGTCGAGCATGCCGGGCTTGGTGGCCTTGGAGAAGTCCTCGCCGGTACCGACCTTGAAGAGAGCTGGGAAGGTTAGCTGAAGAGTGCAAGTTACGGACCAGTGGAGGCCTTACCGTAGAGCTCGAGGAGCTCAGTGGGGCCAGGCTTGGAGGTGAGCTTCTTGGAGTCCTCGACGGCCGTTTGGAAAGCTGCGCTCTGAGACATGATGGGCGGTGTATGATTTGGTTGTAGTAAAGAAAGAAGTTATTGGCAGGATTTCAAAGGTGAATAAGTAGAAGAAAGAGAAGAGAGTTGCGGGTGTTGGGATGTTTGTTGAGGAACTTGGCTTCCCCGGCGGGCGGGTTATAGCGGGGTCATGGGATTGGATGGAGGGGTCAGGTTCGCTGAGTGACGTCGTGGGCTACTATTGGTTACAGAAGAGGGGACCTTCCGTAAGTGAGATGAAAAGGTGACCTGCCGAGGGAAGGAGATGCTTATTGCGATCAAATGATGAAAGAGAAGCACGTGGTGGCCAAGGGTTATGAAGATATCTGAGGTACCTAGTTGGTTCTGTAGAAGTTTCATCTCATCACGAGCTCTCTGCAAGTCAACCGAAACTCAATCCAGAGAACCCTGGAAGAGCTACTATGTCCGCTAGAACAGCATCTGGGTCTTGGTATGGAAAGAGCGCGGTGAAGAAATGAAGCTCTGAAGCTCAACTATCCGCGGTCAGTATAAACGGCTTACTAGATACTGAGCCACGATTGTTTCAGCTGCCTCAGACTTCGACAACTGCCGATACTGAAACATAAGCGGCTACGGAGAGTTTATTCGTTACACAGCCATGAACTCGTCATAGATAAGCTTGAAGTTGCTCCGAGATAATCGGGACGGAACAATCATGCTCGGCGATAAACTCACCTCACTCCCATAACTCTCCGAGACCGTTTACAGGTTACAAGACCAACTTATATCTAATATAAGAACGAGGACTGACCTTTCAATACAACCATTTTCTCTACACTCACTTTTTATCGCTCAACAACATGACCAAAACTGTGGTAGTCCTGGGCGGTAGCCTGGGTGGCATGGCCGTCACGCATCAACTGCTCAAGTACACGCGGCCCCATGAGGAAGATCTCAAAGTTATACTTGTCTCCAAGGTACTCATATATATGAAATCTTACCTTTTCGAAACGCCTGATACTAACAAACTCACAGAACAGTCATTTCTTCTGGAACTTGGCATCCGTTCGCGCCGTCATCCCCGGCGTTGTAAAGGACGAGGAAATTCTAGCCCCCATCAAGCCCGGCCTGGACCAATATCCCGCCGGCAGTGTCGAATTTATTG
Source organism: Fusarium stilboides (assembly GCA_014822085.1). Lineage (NCBI taxonomy): Eukaryota > Fungi > Ascomycota > Sordariomycetes > Hypocreales > Nectriaceae > Fusarium > Fusarium stilboides. Next base: position 218,115 of record JAASAY010000136.1, read on the forward strand.
TAGGCACTGCATCAGCTGTTGATCCCGCGGCCCGGACCGTGAGGGTCGACGCGGACACCGACGCCGGCCCGAGCGCCGTGCTCAACTACGATCACCTTGTCATTGCCACGGGCGCTGAGACTGTTGACCCATCACTCCCCTGGAAGGCTTCCAGCTCGCATGAGGAACTCGTGGCTAGCCTTCACCGCACAGCTGCACAGATTGAGAAGGCTAAGCACGTCGTCATCGCTGGCGCCGGAGCAACGGGCGTTGAACTTGCGGGCGAGATCCGTTTTGCTTACCCCAAGACCACCGTTGTGCTCATCTCGGCCGACGATCAAGTTGTTGCCGGAGACCAAATCGCCGGCTCTGTAGAATCTGAGCTTCGTCGTCTGGGTGTTGAGATTCGTGCTGGTGTACGCTCAGAGGATACAACAGAGCTACCAGATGGCAAGACGCAGGTGAAGCTGTCAGACGGAGAAACGCTAATGACGGACCTTTTCCTTGCGACCATGGGATTGCGGCCAAATACGGGATTTCTTCCTAAGGAATGGCTCAACGAGCATGGCTATGCTGACGTGGATGATGAGCTGCGTGTTAAGGCCGCAGAGGGTGTATGGGCAGTCGGAGACGTCGTGTCCAAGCCTCGCGCAGCTTTCATGATCACAGAGGCTCAGGCTGTGGGTGTTCACAAAAACATTGACCTTGCACTTAAAGGTAAGCCAGCGCAACCCGTGAGTGGTCCCCTTGTGGACGCTTTTCTATGTTCCGTTGGCCGAAGTCGCGGAGTTGGACGGTTAGGTAGAGTACCTGTACCATCGCTTGCTGTATGGGCTATCAAAGGTCGTACGTTAGGCATAGAACGTACACAAAAGTACGTCAGCGGAAGCATGTGGTAATGAGGGTGCGAGTAGTGGAACGCCTGATATCCTATTCAAGAAAGCGCCATGATATTCCTACAAAGAAAAGCAACATACCCACTCCATAGTCTAATTAATTCACCTATCCCGTCTTCTCGTCTTCAATCTCCCTCCGGATCTCTCCAAGGACTTGCTCACGCGTCCTCAAGTGAGTCTCTAGACCCTCAACCTGCTCACGGACCGTCTGGAGATCCTCTTGTATACTCTTAAGGCTTCCTCCAGCCGCGCTCTTGCCGGTTCCCTCCTCCAGTTCCCTAAGCTCTCTTCGCTTGTATTCGAGCAGCTGGTCTAGCTCTTTCTTAACAAGTGCAGGCTTGGAGTCGCGTTTACCGCCTTTCCGGCGTTCCGCAATATCCTCCACCTTCTTCATCTTATCTTCCAAGTCCTGCAGCTTGCGCTTCAGGCGAACTTCTTCCCAATCCTCAGTCTTTTCTGTTGAGAAGTCTGTGCCGGCAGACTTAAAACCACTTCGGCCCAGGCGTGTTAGGTATTGGTCGCCGAACTTGGCCTTGCGACCGGTGCTAGTTGTGTCGTCGGCCTTGGTGGCCCATCGCGAGTTGGCGCCGGTTCGCTGGTTATCGACCTGGTAATCGATTTGGTTACGTTCGAAGCTGGAGCGTAGGGATGCGGGAACCGTGCGGGGGATTCGGAAGCCCTCATGACGGTAGTTCAGGATATGTAGGAAAGCGAGACAAGCGTCTTTGTTGATGCTTGATTGCGCGGATGGGTTAATCAGGTTCCAGGCGGATCGAACATCGGTATCGGGGACATCGAGGGACTCGTAGAGATCGCTAAGGGCATTAACTGTTCTCGTTAGTCCTGATCTTTGGCGTTGACATAAGTGCACATACAGTCAACCTCGCCGCGCATATCCCTGTTCTCCTGGTAGATCTGCTCATATTTGGACTTGTCCTGGGGCTTCATGTACCACTCGAACCCGTCTTTGAGTCCAAGATCTTCCGAATCGTCTTCGACTTGCTCAAACTGCACTTGCTTTCCTGTGATCGCTTGAGTAGCTTGTACCAAATGAGCCTTGGACTCAGGGACGAGCCAATCGGGCAGTGTTGTCGGCACATCGGCGTATTCCTGTACTCGGTAAGCTTCTGTACCATGAACTCGTTGAGCGACCGTTCCGTACTCCGTTCAGAATATCAAAGATGATGCGCATAGCGACGCAAAACTCCTCGAAGTCGAGGTTGCCATCATTGTCTACATCCGCAAGATCCCATACTCGCTCTAGCTGGTCATCTCGTAATCCACTGTTCTTGAGCACAGGAGCTGCTTGCTCGCCGGTAAGGAATTTGCCGCCTCCTGTTCGCGCGGAGAAGATGTTCCAGTAGGTTTCGATTTCCTGCGCCTCGATCTTAGGGGCCATTATTGCGTCGGTGGGCTCTGGTTGGCCTCGGTGACACGTAGGGAATTATTGAAGCGGACCAAAGAAGCGTCGGGTATACGGTCAAGGTAGAATTAATCGCAATCGTTTGGGCGGCGACCGCAGAGTATATGGAGTCAGCGGAGAGATGGTGAGGCCGGATACTAAGGTAAGGTAAGGTTAAGGTGAGGTTGAGAATGACGAAGCCAGCTCTCCAGCCACGCTTGGACTGGGCTGCACTTCCCCTGATGCCGGGCACCTGCGGCCCCCCCGCTTAGCCAATATCCAAATTAGCGCATAATCTTACAGACAACAGAGGTTAAATATATTAAGTACCTACTTACTTATGTGGGTGATTAGCTGTAGAACATAGAAGTTTCATGGTATTAGTTTATAACGTGAGCTTGCCTTTGTCTAACAACAGAAGCTGATAGGGGTAACTTAATGAATGTCTAGCTTCATTCCAACACACTGTTACGACTACTAGTCAAACGGTCGATGTAATATATAATGGTGGTTCGATGCCAGTAAATAGGTATTCAATTATTGGAGATCATGTTTTGCTGATTAAAACTGTGGTTTATTTCCTTATGCTTTTTGAAAACTTTTATTACGACTTAGAAGGTCTTCAGCGAAGCTATTATATAGCCTGACGCTATCCTAAACTATGGCCCAAATCAGATTCACCGAGCTCACTGGCCAACAGCCACAATCAGGCTTTTGAGTGGTTGAGCCCCACTGCCTGATCTGGAAGGGACTTGGAGAGAAAGTCCAGAAGCTTAATGCTCAGTGGCTGGACTTCAGTGGTTGTGGGCCATCAATAGCGGGTGGAGGGGCACGGCTGCCACACCCGATAACTTTTTGGAGGGGCAAAGAGCGCGCGAAAGAAATGACCTTAAATTGTTTCAGACCGCTCGGCTTGATCCTATATATACCACTCGCTCTCTCTGTCTTTGGCGCATTTATTAGACTCTGATAAACATTGCGCAATTGTCTCTTCTCTTCACACAAGATCTGAATACTGCCAAAATCACAATGTCTACAACAACTACCACTACCACGGCCACCCAGCCTATCACGGCTGAAACTATGCTCCGTCTCTTCCCGGACATTGACACCAGCTCAGAGCCTCTGTCTGGTCACGACGAGGAGCAGATCCGTCTCATGGATGAGGTCTGCATTGTCCTTGATGAGAACGACAAGCCAATTGGCACGGCTAGCAAGAAGATCTGTAAGTGAAACTGCAATCAGCTTAGGCATTATACCCCTTTACTAACTTGAAGATTACTAGGCCATCTCATGACCAACATTGATAAGGGTCTCCTCCACCGCGCCTTTTCCGTTTTCCTATTCAACGACAAGAACGAGCTGCTCCTCCAGCAGCGCGCCACCGAGAAGATTACCTTCCCCGATATGTGGACCAACACTTGCTGTTCCCACCCTCTCAACATCCCTACCGAGACTGGTTCTACTCTCGAGGATTCTATCGCTGGCGTTAAGCGAGCTGCTCAGCGCAAGCTCGAACACGAGTTGGGTATCAAGAAGGAGCAAGTTCCTTTCGAGGACTTCCACTTCCTGACCCGAATCCATTACAAGGCCCCTAGCGACGGAAAGTGGGGTGAGCACGAAGGTATGTAAGAACCAAAGTTACACGATAAAGTGTCTAACAGCTGGCGCAGTCGACTATATTCTCTTCATTAAGGCCAACGTTGACCTCGACATCAACAAGAACGAGGTCCGGGACACACAGTACGTCAGCCCCGAGAAGCTGAAGCAACAATTCGACGACCCTAGCCTGGTCTTCACCCCTTGGTTCAAGCTCATCTGCAACTCTATGCTGTTCGAGTGGTGGCAGAACCTCGACACCGGTCTGGACAAGTACATGAACGAGCAGGAGATTCGACGCATGTAACGATCCATGGAAAACGAAGTCTTAAAGAAAACATAAAACATCGACAGAAAAGACGGCATGTCCACCCAGATTCAGTATACGGTGCATTGGGTGTTCGCAATCAATCAGCATAGATATCCGCTCTTACACCTCGGTGTGTTGAAACACGAGGGGTCCAGAGCCGCTTTTTAATTTGACCTTATTTAATACTTGATCTCACCTATCAAGATCAAAGAGGCCATGATCAACCTCACCAATCAGAGTCTCAAACTTATTCAGCAAGACCAGACCACAAGGCAGGGTTATCGTGGATTGAACCTTCGTGTGCACGCGAATGATGCATCGTGTTTCATTGTTTCTCAAGTTCATGATTTCTTGATACTCCGCCTCTTCCGGGATTGACAAAGTACAATCTCATCAAGTGACACAGTACTACTAACCCGGTGAGCTTAGATGCCGTTGCAAGCCGTCGCCATCCACGTAGCATGAATACCTTTTGACAATACGGGCACTAGGATTCTTCCAGCATAGGCACCCGCATCTACCTTCAACTGAGACAAATCAGCCAATGATAAAGAGTCTTTCATTTCCTCCACTTTCAATTGCCGACAGCTTGAGCCTTGAGTCAAGGCCTCGACTCTATCAACTGCACCTGATATCTGAACCAGTGTTCAACCCCGCGACTTGAAGCAAGCCTCTTGGACTCCTGCAGTTCCGTTAACACCGTCATTTGAAGTCCTAATTTACCGTCACTAACTGTACAATTGACTGGCTGATCTCGGGACTCAAAGACAGTTTCACGATCTGGTTTGTCTGTGCAACGACAGCGGCACCCCCACGGTCTTGCATCTGATCATGTGGTCCATGATCGTCAGTCAGCAAACACTGTGCTCCCTATCTGCCTTGATTTTCGGCTTGCTCTTCTTGTCTCACAATGGCTCAGAAAGCTAGTCGCTACCCCACGAAAGTCGCTGTCATGTACAGTTTGACCAATGGCATCGTAGAGTTCTACTTTGAGGCGCTTCCTATCTATGCTGCCCAGCTCAAGGCCCACACGGCATGTCTATCCAACACTCACCCTACTTAACCCCAGGCGGTTGCCTATCTCCCAACCTTTTCTTTGTTCCGTACCTACCTACTGAACTATCCATCTCACTCACACACAAATACTATTTTGCTCAAGTCTTCTATCCCGACTAGACAACAGCCACTGGCCACTAACAGGACCCTCAGTCAGGAAATCTTGCTAGGCTCTCTCTTGGAGGAGATTGCTTTGAAGAATAGCCAACTTGGCGTCTTGCTATTGTTATTGCCACGTGCTGCTTACTACACTGAACCTCGTTACATTGTTGGTGGTTGTCGTTGACTATTCGTCTGGGCACCTCTAAATACTCCCTCTTGATACAACTTCAATTCGTCCTTGTGAACACTCTGCCCACCTAGACGGCCCGTCGACGAATCTCGCTCGGTACAAAGATCTTCAATAAGCCGTGATCGCGAGCCTGGCCCGCTCAAGTACCACCTTGATGTCGGTTGAAGTTCGCACCAGCCTTAACTGTCTTCGTCATCCTTCGAGATTTACGTCCGTATCCAGGACTCAGCTATCACGAGTTCACACGGGCGACAATTGTCAGAATATACAATGTGAGTCTAGACGCTTGAGACATGAACCTGTTATGCTTAATACACAGCGGTGCCCCCTTCATTGCAGGGGAGGGGCCCCCTAGGTACAGCGAATAAATCCAGTACTGGTTAAACTGCGATCATGGAGATCAGTAAGAATTGTAGTAATGGTATGAATGGCTCGACAGCGCTAGCCAAGTGGCGACGACGCTCCCTCATACCCTCTACATGGGAAACTTCTGTTCGTTTCGTCACCGTGGACGAGTCTTCGGCGGCGGGCAGGTCGCTGGCCCATGCCTTTGCGACTGATGCTATGAGCCAGTATGTACTCGATGGCGAAGACATGGCCAACTACTCGGACGAACAGAAATGGAAGCTCCACGTTGACTATATGACTTATATGGTTGCAGCTCACTGCTACAAAGGAGTTGTGACGGCCATCGGGTCGGACTACGACGCTGTGGCTCTTTGGTATGTGGCCCGACAATCTTCCTAGAAATCTGAATTGACAAAATTCTAGGCTTGCTCCGGGCCAGCAGATGGATGACTGGTGGACTTCTCTTCGCAGCGGTATGTGGAGGTATCACTACCAGCTATCAGCTGAAGGACGGAGACGATATTATGATGAGATGCTGCCTGTCCTGAACCAAACCAAACTAGAGGTCATGGGTGAGCAGGATAAGGATTGTTACTATCTCGTCTACATCGGCACTAAGCCTAATGCCCAAGGTAAAGGCTATGCTGGGAAGTTGATTCGCGACATGGTTGCCAAGGTAGGATGCTTGATTTTCCGTTACTCTCATCGCATAGCCTTGGCACAATATTGACAACAAGAACCAGGCCGATGCTGAACAGCGTCCGATGTACCTCGAGTCCAGCACCGAACCCAACAACGGTTACTACGCCAAGTTCGGTTTCGAGGTTAAACGTGACGTCGTCTTTGACGGCAGCCCTGAGCCCATCAAGATGTGGATTATGGTTCGTGAACCCCAGATGCCGCGTCCTACTTGCAGCTCTGTTGTCGTGTCTACCGTCAGCAGCGCGGTTAAGTTCTAGGGAAACGAGCCTCTGGTCTTTCCAAATGTCGACACTAGATCAGAGGCTGAAGTCGAGGAGATTGAGGATATCGCGTATGAGCAACCAGATTGGAAATGCGTTGTGATGTGAGTCCCTGGATAATCTGATCCTGTGTGAACTTGTTTCGTTTTGATTACGCTGAGTTGGTTAACCCTGGACATTCTTTGGAACAATGCTACTTTGACGGCACGGAGCATTATGGATTTTGGCCTGCTTCAATTGTTGCCTACATTCGGTGACGGACAGTCTCTACCGCAATTGCTGTCTCTATATTCTGCTTTCGCAACCTGCCGACTAGCTCGAGTCATTCATTAGAGAAATAACCCGAATAAAATTGTCATTCCTTCATAAGCTGGACCCGCCTGTAACCATGAACACCATGCACCTAGCTTTTGTAGTTTGTATTCCATACGTATCGACCCTTCTTCTTAGAGCCGTCCTTCTCAAACCCAATTCCACTTAGTATTCGAGAATTGCCCATGTCTCGTCATCAACTGTTGTGTAGATAAGACCCTGACCAAGCAGCTCATCAGCGGCGGTGAGGGCGTCCCGCACTGACATGCCGGTGGAGTTGGTAATGACGTTAAGATGAACACCCTCGTTACCGCCAGGTGTCTCATTCATAAAATTGAACATCTTCTTAGCCAGGACACTGCAGCCAGCGAGCTTAGTAGGCGCCTGGCCGGTATTACCACCAGCGTTGTCGTTATAACCGCCATCCACGAACATGCTGTCTCCCTCCCCATTGGCACCCTGGCCGCCGAGGGGGCCCTTGGTGAAGTAGAGATGAACGTATGTAGCTTCGAGCATATGATAGTTGACCTCGTTGAAGTCCGCCACGGGCCTGATGACGTGTGCACCGACATGACGCTTGTTGTTGAAGGACTTGAGGCGGCCCCAGACACGAACGTGAGATTCAAGCTCGAAGCCAGGATCGGCGTCGTCCTGCTTGTCGACATCAATCCACTTCTTGACCTCGATCGTGCCGGTGCCGTCTTCGATCTTGAGAGTGATATTTGTGGGCTGGGGCTGTACGTTGCGGACCTGTCCAACGAATGTGATTTGGGTCACGGGGGAACCGTCGATTTTGAAGTCGGCGCCGGCGTAGGCCTCTTCGGCGTCGAGAATCTGCTTGATGGTGACAGGACGTAGAGATTCATCTTGGTATGACTATGATTTGTGAGCAGGGTTATTGACGATTGATAGCATGGAAAATCGTACCTTGCCGCCACCGCCGCCTTGGCTGCCTTGCTGTGAACCGCCAGCAAAGAAACCGCCCGAGTCGTCGGCCCCTTGAGCACCGTAACTTGTTTTTGTGAATCCAGCGTAGGCAGCTGTGAAGACAAGAGTCAGTTATGTCTGATAGAGCAGAGAGTGAGCGTGTTGTTTGGGTACGTACACATGATTTTTGTTGTATGATGTTGAGTTGGGCTAGGCAGAGCTCACGACAGGAAGAATGAGAGACGCGTTAAAGCGCGACTTGGGTTTAATGGAATCTGTGCCCCGCCTTCGCGGTGTGGGGCATGCTCTGTTCCTTAGTCATCCATGTTTTATCATGAAGGCAGCAGTGGCACGTGCTAGAACTCCATGGTCTCAACGATAACTAGTAGTTGAAGCTAAGGTACTAATGCTATCAGTCTTTGTACGGAGAGGGGATAAAATGTGGTTCCTAGTTAGGACATAGCTTTGATGAATCAATGCTCACTTGGTAGATTGAATGCCGTTGTTGATCATCATGCCATCCTTGAAATCCTCGCAAAATGGTAGGCACCTAATGCATCTGCCGACATCTTTATCAACAGGCTTCTACACGTGTCAATGGTGTCAATGGAAGTCGATGGCATCATTAAGAAGCATCTACAGCTTGCCGAGTCTTTTCCGCAAGCTATTCCCATCTCAAGTTGTTATAAGTGATCAGCTAACATAGCACTGGTCATCTATCTACCTCGGCAGCAAAAGTGGGACGGGCGACTACAGACCCCGGCTTCGGCGTTTGCCCCCGTGTTTCTCCAGCTTTCCTTCCTTCTGTAGTGACTTCCCGCCAGCGCATCCTAGCTCGGCCATCGGCCTCTATATCCGTCCTTGCATCTGACATCAACAATTTCTCCTCTTTCTGCTTCTGCTTTATCTTCAACCAGAACATCTCTAATCATCCTTTTTATTCTTTGGTCTATTACGTCTTGCGTAGCGTTTTCTTCCTCCTGTTGGTTACTCATATAATCTCTAGCAAGTCCGTGGCATCATGGCAAAACCGCAGACCGCGACTCTCCCCCTGATACCACTCGCACGAGGTACCATCCTCCTCCCTGGCCTGGTCCAGCGTATTCCCGTCTCATCGAACCGCCCCGATATTGCCGCTCTACTTGCCCACGTTTACGAACAAGCCGCTACAAAGGGCCCGGATACCCGTATCGACAGCATCCCTATCGCATGTGTTCCGATCGGATCACCTCTCATCGGCGAAAATGGCCAACGACTTATCGGCGATGCTGAAGAAATAGATCCTGCAGAGGTTGAGAATGTGTTACCTGGCTCTGCCAAGAAGGCTGATCTCTTCGCATTTGGTGTAGCCGCTAAGATCATCGGCATTGATGGAAGAGGAACCGGCGAGTTTGCCTTGCGCGTTGAAGGTACCACCCGGGTTCGTATCGACAACTTTACAAGGGAGCGTCCTTACTTTGAAGCAAAAGTGACATACTTCCATGAAAACTGTATGCTCTACCTCACAGTCATTCTTACTTCGACTTCGTCTGACCCTTATACCCAGGCAATGTTTCCGACAAGCAGACCCAGGACCTCTTTGCTCTTTTGAAGACGCGATCTCGAGAACTCGTTACGATTCTAAGGATTTCCTCCTTACTCCCTCGAACCCGGGATGGCCCGGTTCTTTCGCCAGTACTCACAAGACGACTTGAGATGCTTATCATGAGGAAAGAATTGAAGGAAGCTGGTCTTCTAGCTGATTTCATGGCCAACTTGGTTGAGAGTACACATGAGGAGAAACTCGAGGTCCTCGCAGCTCTGGAGGTTAAAGTGCGTCTCACAAAGGTCATTGAGCTGTTGGAACGCCAGGTTGGCGGCATCAAGAACAATTTCAAGATCACCACTTTTACCACAATGCCCGTCCAGATCTTGGATAGATTAAACGAGAACCAGAACAACCGAAAATCAGGCTCGTTGCCACAAATGCCCGGTATGGCATTTGTTCCCCCTAATGGGCAGATGCCTGGTGGCGCCGATCAGAACGATGATCAAGAAGCTAACGAGCTGGATGAACTGAAGCGTAAGCTCTCGAATGCTAAGCTTCCCGCCGAGGCAGCCAAGACGGTGGACAGGGAAATGCGTCGACTTCAGAAGATGCAACCCATGAACCAAGAGTATCAGGTTACTCGCAATTGGTTAGAAACTTTGGCCGAGATTCCCTGGTCAGCCGCCACGGATGATCGCCTCGGCCCCGACACTTTGCACAAGGCGAGGAAGCAGCTCGACGATGATCATTATGGTTTGGACAATGTCAAGAAGAGACTTATCGAGTATCTAGCCGTCCTGAGGCTCAAACAATCGATCAATGACGACGTCGACGAGAAGATCAAGAAAGCAGAAGAGGAGATGGACCAGGTTGCGGCAAAGAGTGAGCAGGAGAAAGAGAAAGAGAAAGAGACAGCCGAGGAAAACTCAGAAGTCGAGGAAGCTGCTAAGCCTGAGATGGCCAAGCTTCAGATCCTCAAGTCTCAGCGCATGGTAGACAAGTCTCCTATCATGCTCCTAGCAGGCCCTCCTGGTGTTGGCAAGACCAGTCTTGCGCGGTCGGTGGCTACGGCTCTTGGCCGCAAGTTCCATCGCATCTCGCTCGGTGGCGTGAGAGATGAGGCCGAGATTCGGGGTCATCGAAGAACCTATGTCGCAGCCATGCCAGGTCTCATTGTGCAGGGACTCAGGAAGGTCGGCGTTGCTAACCCTGTTATTCTGCTCGACGAGATCGACAAGATTGGTCAGGCTAGTATTCACGGCGATCCTTCAGCTGCCATGCTGGAGGTTCTAGACCCCGAACAAAACCACAATTTCCAGGACCACTACGTTGGCATGCCTATCGACCTTTCCAAGATCCTGTTCATTGCTACTGCTAACAGTTTGGACACCATTCCTGCTCCTTTGCTGGACCGAATGGAGACCATTTACATCCCCGGCTACACGACACTTGAGAAGCGGCACATTGCCATGCAGCACCTAGTTCCCAAGCAGATCAGAGTCAACGGTCTTGCCGAGACTCAGGTTGCGTTCAACCAGGATGTTGTTTCCAAGATTATCGAGTCGTACACTCGCGAATCTGGAGTTCGTAACCTGGAGCGTGAGATTGGGTCCGTCTGTCGTGCCAAAGCTGTCGAGTATGCCGAAGCCAAGGACACGGGTCACATGGACGATTACCGGTCCGACCTAAGTGTGGATGACATCGAGAACATCTTGGGTATTGAGAAGTTCGAGGAGGAGATTGCTGAAAAGACAAGCCGTCCAGGTATCGTGACGGGCTTGGTTGCCTACAGTTCTGGTGGCAACGGCAGCATTCTCTTCATCGAGGTTGCTGACATGCCCGGCAATGGACGAGTTCAGCTCACAGGTAAACTGGGTGATGTGCTCAAGGAGAGTGTCGAGGTCGCCTTGACCTGGGTCAAAGCACATGCATTCGAGCTGGGCCTTACACCAGAACCTACCACAGACATTATGAAGGAGCGTAGCATCCATGTGCATTGCCCATCAGGTGCTATTCCCAAGGACGGTCCCAGCAGCGGAATTGGCCAGGCCATTGCACTCATTTCCCTCTTCTCGGGCAAGCCGGTGCCACCAACTATGGCGATGACGGTATGTTATCAGACAAGCTTCTAACCCGTGATAACTCAGTACACTGACAATCCCCTGTGCAACAGGGCGAGATTTCTCTCCGGGGCAGAGTTACAGCCGTCGGAGGTATCAAAGAGAAACTCATCGGCGCTCTCCGAGCAGGCGTTAAGACTGTGCTACTACCGGCTCAGAATCGCAAGGATGTCAAGGATCTTCCCCAGGAGGTCAAGGATGGCCTCGAGATTCTTCACGTCAGGTAAGCTATCCCTTGCTCGAAATTCTCCCCTCGTGGCACATCTGACCCCGCCGCCTATTATGTCCCGAAGACAGGAATTTGGTTTCACTGACACATGTTTTAAATAGCCATATCTGGGAAGCGATTCGTCTTGTCTGGCCAGACTCGCACTGGGCCGAAGATAGCAACTACCGTGGCATTGAAAGCCGACTGTAATGCGCTCAGCAGGACGTTTGTCGGCTGCACCATCACCTCGCTCACAAGCAATGTCTCGTCGATACGCTTCCACTTGCTCTACACCTCTGAAACGGCTCGTGGCGACTTACCCAACTACGTTGCGAATCTCTGCCATTCTCAACGAGGGTGACCTACTCAACCTCACCGAGCTGGCCCAAACCAGCCCTTTTTGCGACGCGTCTACCCGATTCACCAAACGGCTGTTCGTCTCACAAAACCCCCTACTCTGTGATCCCACGTCGTCCTTCCCGCCAGCTCTAGCCATTGCCCCCTTGCGCATGCACATGCACATGCACATACTTGTTCCCTTTCGAGACAGCCGGCAGGACCATTATTGTGGCGTGTTGAGAGTTGCATACCTTGTTCGCAAGGAAGGTGTATCCTTCGTCGTCTTTTCATGTCAAAGTCTGTGCCAGACTGGTACGGTCAGGTAACGCCGCAGCGAGCCAAGCGAGCCTGGGAGGCTTGTCGTACTACGTACGCTAAGACTCAATCGATCAATGGGTGTAGAGACGATACCTGGTTTGAGATATGTCTCAAATCTCTTCTCTTCCTATCTTCCGAAGGAATCGTTGAGAATGGGCTTGCATATGAGACATCAGAGCATGCTTCGGCAGGCAAAGCCCAGTTAGCCAGACATGGTACAGTATGATTGGCGAAAGAAATTGCGATTTAGGCGTTGATGTCTTGGGTTTTTTTCCTCATCCGGCGTGTTTTTGAAGCGGATTATAATGCCACATGTACAGTAGATGCAGCTGTCTCGATATCTAAACTCAATCGAACATATCCCTCGCTACATTGTTTCAGAACCCCTAGCATCTGTGGCGTCTCTCGCAAGGGCATTCACGTGAAGTCTAGGTGTGAAGCCATTCTCTAGCTGGGCTATTCAGAGTTCATCGTGGAGGCTTTGGCGTCTAACTATCCATGCCCTCGGTGACCCTAAGGGCAGGGAGACATTCAAAGAAGCAAGCCCTTGCGCCACTCTCTCGAACTGATCGGGAGTTCAAGGGAGTCCAATCCGGAGCCGTACGATCGACAGTGTAGCTTAGCACTGACAGTTGAGCTGGATCTGACGCCCCATTGAAAGCCTTGTTTCATCGTGGGCTGCGGATCGGACCTAGGAAGATTATCACTATTAATGGTACGTATTCGTACATCGTGTGCAGATCAGGTTAAGACCCTGGATATGTTCATAGTTTATCCAGCTTGCCAGGATACTTTTTCGAATTGCGAGCCACAATCCCATTTCCGAACCATAATGCTGGGCCTTCGCATTGGAAGCAGCAGAGATTTCTGTCTTTTTGCTTTTTCCAATCCCTCGGGACAGGAAGACCTCTCAGCTGCATGCGTGGCGCCGTTGAAAATCCACAGGCACGGCGTTAAAACCCAAGCCTCACAACTTGCTTCTGGCAGATAAAATCAGATCATTATCAAGACAGCAGATGAATTTGAAACACAGACTTGAATGCAAGACAAACGCATATGTGCTTTTCAGCTATCAGCTCGCACCCCTTGAGCTGCTGGCAAGTAGAAACTGTCAAGGCTTAGACGTATAGGAAGGTAAAAGCACTAGGTGATCATCCACATCTCACCACCCCAAGCCCCAAGGCTGGTGATGGAGCATGGAGCTGCGTACCAGGTATCCGTAAAGCCTTCCTGAGACAAGAAGCCACTTTGACGCACTAGCACGCGATGGTGGGCCAGTCAAAGAAACCATCTCCGCATGGCCATCATTGCGAGTCCTTGGATCAATCAAAGCGCACAGAGTCTGATAGTCGTTGTACGAGCTGCTCCACTAGAGGGTCTTGATAAAGGACTGCTGGAAACCGCCGCCTCACTGTTGCCCCATTGACTTTCTTGGCTAACGTCCGTCACAGATGATCGACAACGCCGATATGACCAGATGAGAAACCGCGTATGCAGTCACCCGCGGGGAATGGACTGGCACAACCTGCAAGAACACGGCCGCGTCCCAGGCCTCCGGGCCCGTGGTCGTCGATGCCCCGTGTCGTACAGTCCATGTCTCGGGAACCCTCCATCTGTTGTTCAACAAGCATGGGCAGAGATCAATGCCAAGCAACTTGAATTGAGATGTTGCAAAGCCGTTGATCGAGAAGCTACAAGTGCTAGTTTGGCACTACGTGTAGCTTAGGACTCGCAAGGCATGCAATCTGCGGAGCGGTCTCTCCTGCGGAATTGCAAATCTGCATCAAATCAACATGGAATTTCCACTCCAGCATAGGTCCGCGGACGGTAGCTCCATCGGCTAGGAAAATATCCGTCTGGTCAATTCCATCAGGGGTGACAATGAGACCTGCACGCTGACAAGCAGACAGGATATGGTCCCGTGAGCTGCCCCAAGGCAAGTCGGAGATCCTGTCGATCCCAAAGGGAGCAGAGCGCCCTGAGTCCTGTGATGTCTTATTGTTGGAGCTTACCCTTGCCCTATTGGATGACATTAATCCATGCTGTAAAATGCCACCATCATGGGTCATTCCTCCACCGCCAAGCTATCGATCCCGCAGTGTGCAAATGCTTACAGTCCAACAACAGCATCGACAGGCATCTGGTTGGAGGAAGAGAGCAATGTCTGTGCGAGGTGACGTACTATGTTGGCTGCTAGCGGAACCTGCAGAGATAGCATTAGTCTTTAGTCTAGGCTAAATTAGAAGCTTGATCTCCAGAGCTCATAGTCTACTTACAACATCGTCATATCATATCATGTTGTTCAGGGAGCAACCTAGTCGCGGAAATTTACTAGCGCTGCCCCTATCGAGACCCCAACGCGGCACCAGCCGTTATGGTCAAGGCTGGTAACGGGCCGAAAATTGTTTGCAAATAACCTCCGGCGTGATCACATTCGGGACCGAGAAGTGTTGTTGTTGCTGTTCGAGGCGAATAAGCATAGTTTGTAATATGGCAAGGCTCAGGTTGAGCTTGTCAGTCGTCCTCAGCCCCCGGTCGTCTTCCAACGAGTCTGGCGACATGAGCCCTGGATCCTGGCAGGCGGGGTTTGATGAGATGAAATGCCACCCTAGATGATCGTACAGTAGCTAGTGGTACTTGGCCTGCAGCGAATTCCTTCTCACCGTTTGCTCGGCTCTGCCCAGAATGTCAAAGGGCCGTGCCAGGGAAAGGGTCCCCACCCGCCTCCAAGCTGCCGGGCACATAATCGAATCTGGACTATGAGGGATCCATACGTATGCATGTGGGATGAGAGACACGAGGTCCCTGAATTGGACTGGTCTATGACATTCTGATATTGCAGTCTGCAGCTACCGTTTTGCGGGGGTATAAGAGCCAATGGGCGCTTGTGAGCTAAGAAAGCCTCAAGAGCTATGCTTAAGCTGTATTGTCTTGGATCCTTGAGCAAAACAGACTGTGGTCGCGACCCTTGGGCTCGTACGATGAACATCATCATTGCCTGACTACCGCCGCAATGGCGCTGCCGCCCGCTGCATGAAAAGTTACTTTTTATGCCGTATCGAGCGTGTTGGAGATAGACTTTGATGGTTATCAAAACCCTAGCTCAGACCCATAACCAGCACGTCGGTGGTTTGGCATGCTGCGGCCAGCCCAAGAGGGAATTCAATAGTGGGAGACATGTAATCGCTAGGGCTGTTCTTGAGCGTGGTTGGTACTGTAATGAGGACGGCTGACGAAGAGGTTGGCTTGCATGTGGAGAGACAGACGGGGGGTCCACTGCCATGTGTCCGTCCCCTACCCGAAGTGTCCTTGAGCTTCCCAAGCGGCGCATATCATTGCAGGGAATGTCCTTGTCTCATCCCAGAAATCACCCTAAAGCTGGAGGAGCCAACAAGTGGACTGTGCCATCGCTGTACATTTCCCATGCATGCCCTTTGGCTCAACGCCACACCGAAGCAATTTATATCTGGCTTGCTTGGCTGGCTGGGTGTGGCCCCAAGCAGAATCCCAGAGGCGACGTTGAGGTAAAGTATTCAAGGCTGATGGTAGCGGCATTCGCTGACTAGCTGTCTGCAAGTATGTAATGGTTGACGCCTGGTCTCGTGCTAAATATCTCCGGCTCACGACAGCTTAGCATTAACAGCCCTAGTGCTGTATCAGACCGATGATGCCGCTCTGTATGTGATCTGCAGTACTAGTATCGCAAGCAAACACCAGACAGTGATCATGTTCCTCGTAGTAGACGGCTACTAATCTCCGCGGATGCTGCTGAACATGAGGAGCCTGTCCCTTGAAAGGGGTGCGCGAGGAGCATCCATATCGTAGGGGCATCGGAGGTGTTTGACCTTGGGTTAAGGTTCCTTCTTGCTGTTATGGTATGTGGTGCGGTGCGATGCGATGCGAGGTGCATCCCCGTTTATTTTTTTTCCCCCGCTTGATCAAGTGGATGGATTATCTGCAAGGTCGCGAGCCGTTGCCTTTGGCACTGCCGATCCGATCAGACGCTAATCTCCCCGGGCACTTGGAGGTTGCTGCAAAGTACTGTGCACTATCATTCTGGTGATGTCTAGTTTTGGCTTGATGGGGAAATTCGTTACGGAGACGCAATCGATACGATATGTTGTTGTTGATTCGGACTCTTCTGTTGATGATAAAGTTATGATATTCTGTGGCATATTACAAAGGTAGATGCTGGACATATGGACCCGCTCCTTCCTCGTATTGATATTGGATTTGGCTACTTCTCGGCTGAGCTACGACTGTTTTAATACATAGTAGGGTAAGATCCCAGGATACTTCGGCAATGCCTGGTCCCTGAAGAAAGTAGCGGGTCAATCTTGCGATAATCTCTGGCTTGAGTTTCAGTTGTCTATAATTCTGAGAATAAACCCTGTTCCCAATCTCCTCAGGTTGATCAGCTGACGCCTCGCAATATGTGTGATCTATGCGATGGATCTATGTACTAGGTAGATATAGATAAAGTAGTAAGTGTGCTGCAGAGCGGTATATCCTCCACATATCCATTTACCTGGCAACTCTCATCATATTGAAGGGATGTAGAATCCAATGTTGTACACCCATCTCGCATCCGACACCTATTTCGATGCGCGGGTTGTTGTACAAAGGTCGAGGAGAATTTGTCTTTCGCAAATGCAGTGTAGGGTAGTATCACAGGTTGCATTCGATCCCCTGTCGTCTTCTTGGCGTAGGTACATAAGTCATCATGACGCCAAGGTGTCAAGCTGTGCTTTGAAGTTTGAATGCCCTCGATGCCGCTGTCTTTCGATCGCGGTTCAGCTTCAATTTGCTGGAAATCTTCAGACATGGCTTGATAAACTCAGCACCCATGGCTGTTGTAGCCGCATTTTGGAAGCTCCAGACCCCTATGTTTTGCCACGATAGGAGCATAATATTTAGCGGCTGTCTTACACAGGTGTGCCACAACCGCCTACAGTATCATGTCCGACAACACCCGCGTCATGAAACCCCCCCAGAGCCTGCATGCATACCGACTCCCTCTCCCTCTGATCCAGTCGTCGAATCCCAACTTGCCTATCCTGTCTAAGACGTTACACGGGAAGCATCGCTAGTCAGATATGACAACCTTCGCCTCGGTAGACGGCGGCGCCGCGGCCCAAAGGGAGGAACCGACATGCACCGAGCGCGTGGATTCGAGGCAAAAGGTTTTCTTTTTTCCCTGTTGTCACCTTTCCTGTCCAATCACCGCTCTTTAACTTGCAACCAAACCGAGTCAGAAGCAACACTGCTGCATACCAACGTCACAGATACTGTACCTAATGGACAATTGCCCGATAGCGGCTTCGTTAGTCTGTCAAAGTCTGGCGCCGAGGGGACATCCACACTGAACCACCCAGCTGGTAGGGCCACTTCTTTATACGAATAACCTTCCCGGAGATTTCTTTCAGGGACAGAGCCGAAGCTTCGAGCCCGTCAGGCTTGGCGACTGTATTATATGTGACGTGCGCATAAAATAGAGCAAAATGAATCACCCGAATACCGAGTAACGACGAGATAGGAGACCTCAAAAGAAACCAAGTCAGTCCTGGGACAACAGACTAACCTGCATGTATCGGGGAACTAGGTATTGCAATTTCTCAAGACCGCCGTATAGCTGAGATATCTGGAACCAGCAGCGATGACTTCACAGCTTCAGCGGTGAGTACCTGACTCGTTCTGACAAGCCCCCGGAGCATGGTTCATCAGCCTTTCGTGTCTTAATACCGACGGACTGGACTCGAGCACACCGGCGCACCTATACTAAGCCTAGTTAGACCGATAGGCTTGAGCGGCAACTTGGCCACTCTTTCAACACTTAGCCCGACGGATACCAGATGGGAGCACACCATGCGCATCGGGTCCGACGTGGGGTTTTAACAGCTGAACAGGGGCTCGCCAGTAGTGCCAGACGTAATTATATCAACGTGGACGCGAAAAGGAAAAACCTTGACATGAAGGTGACAAGCCACCAAGACCTGGTACCTGTCGTCATCTCTAACCACATGTTGAATGTCTCAGGTGAAGCTTGACCACCTTGGGTCTTGGAGGATTTGACGGCTTGATCTGCTCGCATGCACGGTCATGGCTTGAAAACCTTGTCTACCTACCAATTCCGCCAGTCATTGCTCAACGGTTCTGGAACACATGGTCTTTCGCTCCTTTATTGGCCCATAGGCCTCCGACATGCAAAAAATGGCGTTGAGGCGCACCCACATCGTCAAGTCTTATCCCAAGACCTGGTTTGTGGCTTGATAGAGGTTGCTGCCAGGGGTGAGCAGCATCGACCTCGTGCTAAATGACACGGCACCGACGATTTCTTCATGACCCGCCAAAGGCTCGAGTATGTGGCGGCACAAGGTTTCTGCCAGGAAAAGCCAAGTCATATATTGCGACGTAGATGGTAGTTTGCCGGCCAATATTCCAGTTTAGGACGAGTTGGCAGTGGGAGAAAACAGGGGGGAAAGGAAAGGAAGAAAAAAAAAGGGTCTAGACGAGCTGAACCCTGACCCAGCGATTCAAGATCTGTAGATCACGCCAGTTCTTCTGTCTAGACTGAGCCAGAACCGTCGAGGAATGTCCTCGGTGTCTTCCAAGCGGCATTTCTACCCTGTGTTATTGATTAAAGTATTCTCCCAGCTTCTGTTTTGCTTCGCGCAACATGTAGGTGACGTTTTCCCAACTGTACTGAGAACCTTCAAACTTGTATTGGGATATCGAAGAGAAGTGATCAACTGCCGAGCTAGGCGGATAATAACGTTTGACGTTGGTCGCGTGCAAGTTCGCAAAAACGACTGACATCAGTCAACTAGCCAAGGAGACCAGGTGATATGCAGTGGCCAATTTGTTGTTATTATTATCTGATGCCTTGTCATTCAAATTGACGTCCTGTATTTGGTTAGCCGTGGCATCTTGTGCCAGGGAGACAAGGTTACCATGGCCGAGAAGCTAGGGACGACTAACAGGGGACAGCGGGCGAGCCGGACGTTGGATCGGGAGATTTAGCCATTGGGCCAAAGCTGGACTGGCCTAACGGTCACGGCTAGGCGTTAGATAGACTCACCAATTGCAGTTCCAAGGCAAGGTGACCTGTCACCAAATATAAATTTTTCTGAAGCTTGAATCTTTCCGAGATAGGCATTGACGATGTTGCCCCAGCCACATAGACAAGGGACGCAGCCTTGACTCGAGTAACCTTGAAGAGGTATACTTGTGCAGCCTGAAAAGCGCCATATGCAAGGAATCAGATCCCATTGTAAGAACAGGGCGTAGGTGAGCCCTTAGTAAAAAAAAACAGATGCCAGAGTCGAAACTCAGCAGATGAGGGCCAAAGGGAAAGATTAGTGTGGCATCTCGCGTAAAAGAGGCGACTGTTGACGATAAACTCCGGCACACTTGCTCTATTCAATAGGGCTTGGCATGTCGGTGTTGACGGCGCCCAAGTCGTTTTCCTATCGTCGCCGGACTTGCATACAAGGCCTTGAAAGGGTCTATCCGGGGTGATAGTGGAGGAGCGGCCGCTCGGAGGAGGAGTGCCGACAAGAAGTGCGAACCCGCACGCCGCAAATTAAAGACGACGGAGCAGGTAAGGCATATCCTGGGCAACGGAGATTTAATCAAGGCCACAGACGTCGACAAGATGCGATGTGCTATTAGTGTGACGCCCATGGGACCACAAGAGGCACAGGTCCTTTCCACCATGCTTGGGCGACAAGGGCATTCAACTATCTAAACCGCCACCGCCGTAAATAAAACTCGATGATTGAGATCTAGCTCCGCTCATCAAGACGGAAATTTTATGTGCTTATGCGCCATCTCCCCGCGATGGTACTGTTGCATTCAGCCAAGCGATGTGGCCTGCTCCTTGTCCAGCGTGCGCGCGCAGGGTCCAGATCTATTACCTACGCGTACTTGATAGGATATTCGGAGTGGTAGGTGGGATTTTGCCATTTTGGGATCGCGCTAGTTGGTAGCCGACCGTTACTGAAGAGTACAGTAGCGTGGCGGCAACGTCATGAAAGGACGTAGTCATTATTCGGACGGCAAGCCGCAACTTAGAACGTCGAGGCACAGCCTCCAATAGCGTGAGAGCAGAGATATGTATGCAAGAGAGTGTGTAGTTTGTCAACAGATTGAAATTTGACGGTTATCATCGCATTGTAATTTCTCCGTGCCGCAGCTAATCAAGTTGAAGGCCCGCCTAGAGAGGTTTCCGGCTCAAAGCTAAGCGAATACCAGGCAACTCAGCACCTTGCAGTGACAGCTGCACAGTGGAGAATGAATCCACTACTTAGAGAGTTGCTCGTGTCGAAAGGCTGGCCGCAGGCATAGAGAGAGAGGCTTCCACGAGCCAGCTAGTCGTCAGCATATGCTCGCATGTCAAGTTTATCAATTTGAGACGAACTCTTGGTAGAAGTGTGACAACTCATGTGGGCTTATAATTGGCCTATGAAGGCTTCATCTTGTGTAGCAGGAAGGATGTACGTCTTCTAATCACTACATCTCAATGCCTATCTATCGATGCGTATTGGGCTGTTAGAGGTGAATGATTTGTTAACTCGTCGGTGAGGGATGGCCTGGAATTAGGCTGGTTGAGTCAAGTCCGCAACCTTGCTATGCGTGTCCGATGACCGCTAGAGCAATCGAGTCGTGACCCCAAAGCATTGTACATAAATGCCTTGTAGAAGAACGGGTCCACCTGATAGTGGGAGCCGATGCGGCGTCTCGTCTTGTGTTGCTTAGTATGCTGTGACAGTGTGACCCAACTACGGGACGGGCGCGAGCTTTGAGTCGAGGACAGAGTATCGAAGAACTTGAGGACAGGGATGAAGACGTGGTACGAACGTAACGCCTGGCTGGGGCTAAACCTTGCACCCTGACACCAGATCTCGCGGCATCGCACACCTGGCTTCCTCGGCGTGCCGCGACGTCAACGTCGTGTTGAAGGCTTAGTAGTCGTGATGGTAGGAGATGAAGATGAAGATGAAGATGGATAACTACCTACGTATCCATGGATAGATAGGTACGTGACCAGACTTGCAAATGGGATCTATACAAGATAGTAAAGAAGTTGAGCCGGTTGGTCGTTGGCGGCACTATTTGACAGTAAGCGCGACCTTAAGGCGACTTATCTTGTCTCTTCTCTTGGCTACTGCCCATAAACCATCCATGTAATTCTAGTATTTACGGATAGCGACTACCCAAGTTAACAAAGGTGGAACCGCAGCACCTACCATACTTATGCGGGCCTGGGCTATTGATTCCCATCCAAAAGCTTGTCTAGGTACCTAGGTAGGCAGTTAGGTAATTACCTGTAGCACCTGCACCTGCATCCGATGACATCGATATCGAAAAAGAAGGAAGCTGCGACAAAAATAAACAACGAAATAATTGACCTACCTCCAAGGCACACTCCCGTCCATCTCCACCATCGACACCACCCAACACAACCAGGAAGCTTAGTTACAATCTTCGTACTTTGACGCGACTGGGAGTTGCTGTGCCTCCACGGTTGTCCCCCAGTCCGCGGCGCCGCCGTTACCGCCAGCGTTTGGCTAAATTTGTTATGCCAGCTAGTCTGGTAATCAGGAATCCAGGATCTGTCATCCCAGACCACCGGGGCCAGAGCCATTGCTGGTAGACGTTGAACGTTGCCGGCCGGAACAGCAAGGCTAACTTGTCTAAGTCAAATATTGCTTGGGATCGTCAGCATCCCAAACCGCATACAGCCTTCAAGTTCTCCCATCACGATGTTGTCCAGTGGAGTAACGAAACAATCACTGTACGAATGAACCCTCACAATGAGCCTAGCGATATGCTAAAGCGAAATCTTGGAGGGGGAGAGCCCAAAGCTCCTGTTCTTTATTGCATCTCAAAATTCTCAAATATCGTCTCTTGCATCATCTGTCCCTCCATTGTCAACAATCCTGGTCCTAGCCTTGGCCCTGACCCTGGACTTTCGTCCGTACCCCGGCATTCGGACTACAGAGCACCGACCTGACCCTTCTGCACCAGATATGTCGCCGTCTCAGGCATCATAGATGACCTCGTTAATTCGGAGCAACGGCTGAACAATTGATATTGATGTCAAATACCCTTGGCCTTATCTTCAATCGGACATGTCACTAGAGCCCCCAATTCCAATGCCAGCCAGCCAGCACTAGCATCAACGCCATAACCCAGGCCAGCACTAAGGCCCACGCCCCCAAGGGAGGTATTTCGCACCCCCATATTTACGACCAACCTCGAGATTTGCTCATCTTTGGTACCTGGATGCGTGCCTACTAGCCCTGGATAAAGGACCAGAACGGAGAACAAGAATGGGAGCTCAATCTAGTGAGTCGGTCGTATACGAGGTCCGACCCTGTACTCATTCGCGTGCAATTGACCTAACAGATCGCTTTCTAGTTATGAACTAGCTGACACTGCACTGTATCTGCACGACTGATACACGATGTACGGCATCGATGTTGAATTGGCATTCGATGGCGGACAGCCCAGATCTAAGGTAAAATAGAGAATCACTAACGTTCGGCTGACGCTTTGATTCTCGAGTCTAAAGCTCCTTGCCACGCGCGCCGCGCTGGTCATGGTCAATCAACTACAACTCAGCCCACTTTCCTTACCTTTAGGCTCAGCAACTGGCCAATGCATCGCTTCCTTCATTCGACTTCATCTGGCTTTTCGCCTTGATGAAATGATTACCGTGTCTTGTTGTTCTGTGGTGCCTCCACAAATGGCCTCACCACGCTGCCACGATCTGCCTTGATTTGGATAGTTTCTTAACAGGACGTGCTCGTGGGATCCAATACCACCTGGTCTCTCTTTGCCTCCATCATGCTCAACAACCAACGACAATTTTATAATACCCCCGCTTTATCTTCCCGGCTTGGTTCACTGCCATAATCCCTGACCATGAACATACATATGTACATCATGTGTCCTTCACCCGCCTGTTGTTTTCTGATATAGTACCGTAGGGTTACCGATCAATTTGGCACTAAGCATCTGCTTGGGTCAGGTTTGCTGGGCCTCACTCCAGGGATTTTCTCGCCGCACCCCTCCCCCTCGGCCGGGCGTTGAACACCACGACAACCTCCACAACGGGCATCCACCAAGACCATCTCCACAGGCACCGAAGTACACACTCAGGGCCCTAGCCTAGCTCGCCTGGGCTGGACTGGACTGGACTGGGCTGGGCTGGGCTGCTCCATCGTGCGAGCCCTTACTCACGACAAGACAAGACAAGACTCCGGTACTGTACCAGTAGGGTTTAGGTAGAGCAGTACATCTACATCTACATCTACATTTACATCTGCGTCTTTCGTCTTAGTCTAAGTCCTTGGCGTGGTCTTTGTCTTGGGTCTACATTCTCATACTCGTCCTTGACTCTGCGTTGGTTCATTTACAGTATTTCCTGTTACTGATTCCACTGACATCCTGGTTGTTGGTTTGTCTTTCTCTCCTGTCGTTTTCTGTCAATCCCATCCTTTCGGGGCAGCCGATTTCGAACCCAACCAGTCGGCGCTCGCCCGACTTGACTACGGCGGCTCTCTCACTCCATTCAGCGTCTTCCTCGACCGCCCTTGTTCGTCTTCATCTTGCCTTACACCCCCACTATCAGATTCAAAGAACACCCTCGGCCGATAAATCAGGACCATTCTCTCGGTGCTCAGCAATAGCAGGAGCTGGAAGCTTGTCTCTACTACATACTGCTCCCTTCTTACTCTACTACGTTGACCATATCATTGCTTTCACTCACAGCACACCCCAATCACAATAGTGTATTGTGTCTAATTGCTTCTGCGCCAAAATTCTCGCGCAGGTGAACTTCTGGCGCATCTTTCGAGACCAAGGCAGGCGGAGAATTCTCGTTATGGAACTCTACCGGAATCCTTGATTGACTTAGCAGCCACTCTAAAATCCGAGCCAGGGTCCTCCCCAATGCCCTGTCACCAACCCTGATCCATCCCAGCTGCATCTCAGTCGCGCTGCCCACCCAGAGAGAAGCTTTTAGTGCATACATAGTCACACAAAAACCAACCGTAGGCCACCGTACAGCCTCCGTCCGCAGTCCGACTACTTGTGTTCACGGCCTCCCGGCCAGCAAGGGGCCCGAAGACACTTACTCACCCGTCCTGCGTCGTCCGGTTCCGCCTCTCAGGTTCCGGCCCTGCATATCTGCGGTTGGCCGCCTCCGTCTCGACATCCCAACTGCACGGCTTCATGTTGTATCACCATAACTTCTCCAAGATCCCATCTTGTAGTATCACGGTGCAGCATCTCGTCTCACGCCTCCTCGCCCTTGCACTCGCTTGTCGCCTCTTTGATCCTTGACTCGCTGTCACATCGATATTCTTCCACCACCATCAGCCTATTGTTCCGAATCTCCTGGATTTCTCCTGCTTCTCTGCCACCTCAGCTCCGCAGATCTTTGAAGCGGGGCAGCCTTCTCTTCCTAATCAACCTCGACAACCTTGCAGCCCCAAACTCGTCCAGCTTGATAGGTCTTTCCGACTGGTTAGAAATTGCCATATTTTCAGCCGGGGCTAAACCAGAGAAGCCTCCTCGTCTACATCCACTGCTGATACTTGATGGTTGGACGTCAACAACTGGACACTGGACCTGACCACATATCTTAAGCTTGCAACCCCAAGAGAACCCTGGGCCTTGACAAAGCAAAGCGCTTCTTTGTTGTTGCTGGTTCAAGGTTGGAGTGCCTCTTCGCCCAGCGAACTGATTCGGTAGCAACTTTGTCCTCATGGTCACCAAAGGAGCCCTCTCCGACAAAACCTCCGTCCCGCTCGGCCAACGCCGCGGTATCTCAGACCTGGCGCAAATCGCCTTAGATCTGGCCTGGGTACCCGAGAGTGCAGAGCACGACGCCTTTCCTCGGTTCCGGGCGTATCCCTCTCCGCCCATGTCAGGATCTCCCCCCCTCCCCCCGAAGCTGCCTCAGGACGCTGGCGATCGTGGGCAAGTACCAGGGGGATATTCAGCTTCTAACAACCCAGATGCTTATTGGGGTAACTTGAATCAACAGTCGCCGGTTGACCATCGAGGGCCGCCTAATATGCAAACAGCGTTACCAAGGTTGTTTCAACAAGGAGCTCCAGAGGTACCACCTTATTCATATCGCAGGGAAGACGACCCCACACCTCGGCCTGTTTCTTATATCCAAGGGGGAGCACCGTCCATGTCCCAACAAGCAGGCTATGTTCCTCCTGGCGTCCCTGGGGCACCTTCACCTTATACTTCGTCCGCCCGTCCTTCAGTTGCCGAGAACCAGCCAATGACCTCGCCGAAATCGCAAAGGAAAACCAAAGGGCATGTAGCTTCTGCATGCGTGCCGTGTAAGCGGGCACATCTTCGGTAAGAAGTTCCCTGCGTCTATCTTCTAGCAATATATGCTGACTTGAGACTAGCTGTGATGGTATGTTCTCGAAAGATGTTTTCTTATCGTCATGCTGTGATGACTCTTGTTCTGTGTTGCAGCGTCTTGGCAAGCTGGGAGGTGACCATGATGTACCTCCAATGCTGCAAGTAGATGGTGTTGGACGACAATGGCAATGTTTTCAACAACCGACCCATAGAGTGTCCAGCATGGTTGCTTGCTGTTAAGTGCAATGCAAACCTCCTGTCGGCTTGCCATTAATATCCCCTTCGCCATTATTGTCGATAGGGATCAACATGGCCCCAAGTGGGAGGCACTTTTTGCCATGTGGTTTTTGTATCGAAAATTGTACCGAGGCTAATTTTGGACGGTAGCGCAACGGCCATGCTCGAGGTGTATTACAAATGGGAAGGAAGAATCATGTGTCGATGTTCAACATAAGAAACGAGGACGACCACGGTTGAGAGACGATCGAGAAACTCGCTATGATCCATCGAGATTCCCTCACCCACAAGATGCTGCCGCAAGGCGACCGCTGAGTATATATCCTTCGGGCGTTCTGATGGGACCTGGGTAAGGCGGATCATATGTTATGTAGACCTCTTTGTTGATGCGCTAACGACTCAATACCAGAGAACATATGAACCCACGATATCCCGAACGAACCCCAACTATGGAAGCTTCCACTTACCCGCCCCCCTTATCGACCGGTATTCGAGGTGCAGATCCCGTTGCTTTCTTGAATATGAAGATGGATTTTGCAAAAGCATCACCAGCTTTTATGGAGGCTGTAGGTCAAGTAGACCTTCAAGGACAGAACTTGAGTGATGTTGTTGTGCCAGCGGAGAGGGAAAAGGTTGTGTCGATTCGAAGCCAACTCATTGAAGAACAAACACGAAAGGAGCCGAATTATCTACCTCCGATTCTTGCTCGACTTGATCACATCATCCAGGGGCTCGGCTTTGGTGCGGAAGAAATTGGGCGGTTCCAGCTTGATCGGCAAGAATACCTGACATTCAGAGCTGTCGACGGACAACCGAGACAACATCCTCTTCGCCTTGGGCTTGCAAAGGAGGGTACGATCTACTTCGTGGTCATAGTGATCAGCTTACCAGTACGGCATACGTATCCTCTCCCTTCTTCGCCTGCTACTCGAGAAGCAGCGCATGCGTATGGGTCCCAACCACCGACGCCACAGTCTGTATTTAGGACACCGGTGCCGCCTGCGCCGACTTTTGATATGGCAAGGAGCAGATTCAACGAAGTACCGCTAGTATCTCGACCGGCTGCAGGCTCCTCGATACAGCTGCCTACAAACACGAATCCTGGAGTTGCCGGTGGGATAGGTGTGACATCGTATGCTGCATCGCCAAGCCGCACAGAATATGCAGCTTCTCCGTCATATCACGTCCCGCGGAGTGAGATGGCCCCTTCAGGTGTATATCGACCTCACACAGCCTTTCAACTTCCACCGATCCGAGCCCAGCCAGATCAGTCTGGGCCACGCCCACGCGAGGAACGACCAAATCGGGTTGATATTGGCGGTCTGATCGATAAGCCTGATGCTCCAGAACGGCCGCGGTAGGGTTGTGGTTGTTTATATTGTGCATTGTCCCTCCAGGCCAATTTTTGACTCTACGGATATGAGCGCCTAGGCGCGTATATACGAGATGGGACTTTTCGTTTGATTTTCGTCATTTGGATTTTTGGTGCGACAGGATTTTGTGTCTGCTAGGATACCACCTGTATCATATTCCTGTTGATGTAGTTGTGTCTTGTATACCGTTGCTTTTATGGGAGCGAGAAAGCCAGATAGACATGGCTAGGTGCTGTCGTGGAGGCAGCATGGGGCATTCACAGCCGGCGGCGTTGGGTTGAGGGGACGAGAATGACTGCAGCTTTGCAGTATCGAATACGTCCAAAGGGTTGAATTTTGTTCAAGCTGACCCATATCTCTCGGGCAGCTTTGTATGATCTGGGGTTTCTTGTTTGATTATGATATTCTCTCCTCGACGATGTGATAGGGTTCTGGGGCTCTGGAACCGTCATATTGGAATTGGATATAGAACATGGTTGACGAGTCTCATCTCCTCTTGGAAGGCAAAGGGACGACAGCACGAAAGAGAATATAAGAAATTATGAGTGAGATTATGTGACAAAGGATGTTGAAAGCGTTGAAAGTGATGCAGTGCGTGGTCCCACGTGTTTGTGACACAGAAGAGGTGCAAGCATCATGAAATCGGGTATGACAGAGGTGCAGGGGGAACAGAGCCACTAAAGCCAATAAGAGCTGTGAAAGGAGGAAAAGCGTAAGATTGAGAAACGTTGATCCAATAAGAGGATATGATGTGATGCGAGTGGCAAGTCAATGGCCGATATCCTTCGTCCATGTCCATGTCCATATGCAGTTCGCAGGGGGTTTCACAGGGGTGTGTGATGATCGATCTGAGAGACGTGACGTGACTGATGTTCAAACTAAACTGTATTTTTAATTCTCCGAACCATTATTCCGTCTGCCGCATCGCCCGCCCCTCCATTATCCGAACGATGTCGCAGCAGTAGGAGAGGCGAAAAGACGGGGGAGAAGGGGTGGGCACTTGTTTAGACGACGGAGAGAGGACCGGCCCCCCGATGTTTGTGGCGGTGCTTTGTACAGTTTTATCCATTGCAACGGCCAAGGTACCGAGGCCGGTGATGTCACAGGATTATGGGAACAAATGCTACATTAATGTAGCAGTAACTGATGGGCGCAGAGACCTATAACAGAGCGTTCTATTACATGGTCTTACATGCCTGCAGATCCAAACTTGTCATTGTGTCTATATATGTGGTATTTTTTCAAGTTTCTCAAAGTTGACATGCGCCCCATGATGCGGCAAGAAATAACACAAGAAAGGAGAGCTAACCAACAGGAATGGGAACTTGAGCAATTAATTAAAAGAAAAACCAACACTGGTGTATCACCCGTCTTGCGACTGCCTTTATACTGATGCTTCCAGATGCGGACCTTGACCTCCAACTTTTATTTTGTTCTTTTTTGGGGTATATTCCTAAGGTCCCTTGGGCGTGTCGTGTTTCATGCGAGGCTTGAGTTGGGCGCCCTTTTGCCATTCGGCATGAATCTCTCTCGCCATGGGATCGTCGGCGGGAGCTGGAGCAGGACCGGAACCTTTACCGGAGAACTGAAAGTTGTTGAAAGCGTTTCGGTCGTTGCCACCGGCGGCTCGGTCCGCAGGTGGGGGTGATCGGGCCCGTGAACTGGAGCGAGTTCCGGCGGTTGAGCTGGGGAAGGTTGAGTAAAGACTTATTTGGCATGGGAGTTGAGACGGAGGATCATCAAAAGGACTTACACGTTGGACCAGTTCATTTCGGGAAGGATTTGTTCGAAGGATCTGGGTGTGTTGAATACAGGGTTCAAGGTAGATCACCAACAGGCCAACAACAGGTATGAATCGTGGGCTGGGAAAGCTTGACGAAGATGTTCTTGGCTCTACACTTAACTGTAAAGGAGACAGAGTTTGTAAAAACAATACGTGGTAAGAGGAGCTTTTATACCTAATATCTGGTCAGGAAGCCAACGATCTGGCGACCCAGCGACCCGTTTGCCTTTACGTTGTCCTGGCGGATTGACTATTCTTTTCACTGTATTTTCATACTAAGCTCCCCCGCATAAGAAAAAAAAATGGAAAAACCTGTACCTTGCGTCAGTACCTTGCTTGATGTAGGTGACCCATACATCAGCTGTAAGCCTATGCCAGGCTCCAAGGCTAACGAAGGAGGCAATGCCATGGCTGAGAGGGTGTCGCGGGAAAAGCTTAGTTTGCTTTCTCGTATGATTTCGAGAGATACACAATTACAAATCTACGCGTTGTCTTTATTGTGCCCCTGCATGGGTTGTGACGCTGAATCTCAATTACAGGATCAATGTAAGACCTGGTTTACAGCAGGCCCTGGGCTGTAACATGACACAAAAGTCTATGTGGCGAATAGTTAGCATCAGGTGAGAAGCCTAACAAACTACAAAGTGCTTTGGGAAGATTTATCGTCTCGTCTCCCCTCCTCTCCTATCCCCTTATCTCACGGGCGTCGTTGGTTTACCTCCGCGGTGCCCGCGTGCACCATTAGGCAACAGTTCTACAGTAGTTGAAGAGAGATATCCCGAATAGGAAAAGATATGCAGCTAAAAATCTTCAGAATGGACAAACAACCGCGTACAGCGAGCATGTCTCAGTCTCGATTCACCGTGAAAAGCCACGATACGAATGGGTTACGACGCCTGCAACAGGGCGCCCGGGGATTTGGTGATTGGGAGCCGGAAAGTGTAAGAATATGCATGGATGCAGAGGCGCTTCTGCACCCAGGTTGGGCTTGCATTGGTATCAGAGTAACAGAAATTCGACAGTCAAAAATTCGACATAACATATCACAAAACTAGCCGTGCCATGGAGAGGGTGGTTTGGCATATTAAGCTTAACAAAGAGGCAGTGCTACTCACGGAGTATGGCTGCCAAGCGCCCAGGACGCCTTACAAGGAGAAATTAAGCTAAAAACGAGAACCACAAGCTCGGCTTGCTTACCTCAGAGCCACGCAAACCTGAAATCTAGATACGTCAGGCTTTTTACTTGGCTGATTTGGCGTGAATCAGTCTAGGTCTTGTCATAATCAGTGCTGACCGAATGGATTGATTGTTTGCTTGCGTTACGCCTGACGCGGCGGCGAAGCTGACATGAGAATGTGGGCAAGAGGGCTCTTCTATCACTTCTCATATTTTACTACCATTGTCTTCACAATACCTGGGCGCCGAGGATAGTCTGAGGTCGTGACTCATCCGGCAATCATTTCATTTTCCATTGTACGTACGTCACAAAGATCAGAATCAAGAAACCCTTGTTTCCGCCTGTCGTGAATTTGAGGCGAGTCAAAGCCTAACCCCCCTGTTCATGAGCTTATTGTATTTTTGATGTTGGGTGAACGTGGACTTAGACTGATTGGAAGTTCCAAGCGCCAGAGTACAGGAAGTACAGGCAGGTGCGCATGCCAAAGTTGGATGGAATAAGTACCTATCCTGATGTGTTTGGTAGGTGCGACTTCGAATGATGAGGTGGGTGCCTACTACTTGGTCACGTGCCTTGACCAGTTCACGCAACTGCCCAACCATCAACGAGACTGCACGCAGCCCTTTATTGCCTTGTCCTTGTCTTGCATGAACCACGTCTCTTTCAACGTATCATAGTGAGAGTAAAAGCCTATTCGAGTCAGATCATCATAATTCGGTCAATTTTAAGCGCCACGGAAAAGCAGACATGGGACAAAACACCTGAGACAACCGACGAGAGATGAGAGAGAAGAGGAATCAATCAACTTGCGCATGACCGTGCATCCTGCGTCGCCGGCACATTTTCGCCTTTCTTTTTCTTGAAATCACAAATCTTGGTAGCCACACCGCAGACTTTCACATGTGCGAAGCGATTGCTATAGCTCGAGATGGATACAGCCCCTGATGTTGAAATGGGAGGTGTCCCAACTACCGCCCTAAGCGGCACAAAGAGGAAAGCCGAGAGCCAACCTGACGAAAGTCGTGCGCCTCGCAGAATCAAGGCAAGCAAATATGAGGCTGCTTCCCATTGCGGCCTTACGCATAGTCCAG
Source organism: Fusarium stilboides (assembly GCA_014822085.1). NCBI lineage: Eukaryota > Fungi > Ascomycota > Sordariomycetes > Hypocreales > Nectriaceae > Fusarium > Fusarium stilboides. The sequence goes on from JAASAY010000136.1 coordinate 249,767, forward strand.
ACTCACCCGCTAACATAGTCCTGCAGGCGCTCGATCCCAATGTGGTAAACAAAATTGCTGCCGGTGAGATTATTGTGGCCCCTGTTCATGCTCTCAAGGAGCTTATCGAGAATGCTGTCGACGCTGGAGCTACCTCCCTGGATGTTCTCGCCAAGGAGGGAGGGCTCAAGCTGCTCCAAATAACAGACAATGGCTGTGGTATCCAGGTAAACGACTTCGCCTACGCACACATACTTGCAAGGCTGACTTGTGCAACAGAAAGATGACTTGGCCATCCTTTGTGAGCGCCACACCACGTCAAAAATCAGCACTTTTGAGGATCTGGCCTCTATTGCGACATATGGCTTCCGGGGTGAAGCTCTCGCCAGTATCAGTCACATTGCCCATCTGTCTGTTACGACCAAAACCAAAGACTCCGACCTCGCCTGGCGGGCTCACTACCTCGATGGAAGACTCGCCCCGGCAAAACCTGGTCAATCAGCAGAACCCAAGGGTGTTGCGGGCCGCCCGGGGACGCAAATTACAGTGGAAGACCTTTTCTACAACATTCCGACTCGTAGAAGGGCTTTCCGCTCAGCATCTGACGAGTTCAACAAGATCATAGACATGGTTGGTCGATACGCCGTTCATTGTAAGGGCGTCGGTTTCACCTGCAAGAAGGCCGGCGAGGCTTCAACCAGTCTGTCAATACAAGCCCATGCTACAGTCATCGACCGCATCCGTCAGATCCACGGTAGTGCCGTAGCGAATGAACTCTTGGAGTTCTCGGTTGCCGAGGATCGCTGGGGCTTCAAAGCCGATGGTTTCACGACGAATGCAAACTACTCGGTCAAAAAGACCACCATTTTGCTCTTCATCAACCATCGCTGCGTCGAATCAACTCATATCAAAAAGGCTATTGAACAAACATATGCCAACTTTTTACCCAAGAATGGCCACCCATTCATCTATCTAAGCCTCGAGATCGAGCCAGCTCGGGTAGACGTCAATGTTCATCCTACAAAGAGGGAGGTTCACTTTCTGAACGAAGATGAGATTATCCAATCCATTTGCGAACACATTGAGTCTAAACTCGCTGCAGTGGACACAAGCCGAACATTTATGACACAGACACTTCTTCCCGGTGCGAAGCAGGTCGAATCCACCCCACAAACCGAGAGTGATGGCACTCCAAGTCGACGAACCCCAGCAAACAAGAAGCGAAGATATTCAAACGATTTGGTCAGGACGGATACAACTGAACGAAAAATTACATCCATGTTTGCTCGAGCTGGCCCGAGCGAATCAACTGGCTCTATAGATCGTGCAGGCGATTCATCTACTTTCCCGGAGGGACTTGAGTACGAGACTGTGGACCGTGAGCTTGTTCAATGTCGACTGAACAGCGTGAAGCAGCTGAGACAGGAAGTCAGAGAAGACGTTCATAACGAGTTGACTGAAATCTTCTCTAACCATACTTTTGTTGGCGTCGTGGATGACCAGCGACGGCTGGCAGCAGTTCAGGGCGACGTCAAGCTGTACTTGATCGATTATGGCCGGACTTGCTACGAATATATCTATCAACTGGGTCTGACAGACTTTGGCAACTTTGGAACCATGCAGTTCAATCCTTCATTGGACATTCGCGAGTTGCTTCAGATGGCAGCTGAAATGGAGAAGAGCACCATTACCTCGCCTGATGAGGATTTTGATGTCGACACTTTGGTAGATCGTGTGGCAGATCAACTTATTGAGCGCCGCGAAATGCTCCTCGAGTACTTTTCTCTCGAGATCTCACCCGCTGGTGAACTTGTTTCGCTGCCGCTACTCATCAAGGGATACACACCACCTCTTGTCAAGCTGCCTCGCTTCCTCCTCCGTCTAGGACCTAGTGTTGACTGGACCGAAGAGAAGGCCTGCTTTGATACATTCATGCGTGAATTAGCCACCTTTTACGTCCCGGAGCAATTGCCCACCCTACCCGGTGATGCAGAAAGCCTTCGCCAAGAAGAGATTTCAGACGAATTACGTGCGCGGCGCCAACATGTGAGGCATGCTGTTGAGCATGTGTTCTTTCCGGCGTTCAAGGCAAGACTGGTAGCAACTAGATCACTCATGGAAGATGGAGTACTCGAAGTTGCAAATCTAAAAGGTCTTTACAGGGTTTTTGAGCGGTGTTAAAACGGACATGGGATTTCATGGCTGTTATCTCGGGCTGATTGCTACTATTTTTGAGATTAACCAAATCATGGGAGCTGGTGCTAGATGATGGGACCGATTTAAACATCTTCAGCAGATTGAGCATAGAAAAGTTTGAGAGGTTCACGTTGGTGAATGATATTGAGCATGGTTGTGGATGAGATACCAATAGTCTATAAAGATCGAAAATCAAGTGCTTTTATTTAACCGGTTACGCTTGGGGCTTGTTCTTTCGCTTGTATGTCAAGAAACGAGTCAAGTTCAACACAGCCTCATCACCACGCAGACGCAGCTCACTGCTCGCGCGCTTGTCAATGGTCTTCATCATAGTGCGCGCCTTGGGTAGTGTCTCGTCTAAGTGCTTCAAGAAGTTATTCTTCCAGAAAACGTCCTTGTCGTATGAGTAACTCTCATCAGCATAGACGTCAAAGACCTGGTTGAGCGCCTCAACTGCGTCGGCAGTCGGGGTGTCAGGCAAGCCAGCGAGGAGAGTAATGAGGAAAGTGCCAATGTCACGGTTGCGATCAACAGGCGCTGGCTCGAGGGCCAGCTGGCCAAGGACACCAATGCACTTGACGCTGAGGGACTGGAAGGGATCTTCGGAGTTTTCAGCGGCGGGGGAGCCCTTGGTGGCCTGATAGAGGGCGATGAAGCGTCGATGCTCATCAGTGAAAGGTGTGTTGGGTCGGCCTCGGAGTGAGCGGGCGACACCCCAGGCGAGGCTGGTGATGTGGGTTGCCAGGTCGATGTCGGCGGTGTCGGTAGCGAGGATAGGGGCGATGGCTTGGGTCCAAAGGGCGCGACCAACGGGATCCCAGGCGTTTTGAATAGGGGAGTTTTGGGCATCGGAGAAGTCGATGAGGGAGACGGACCAGGCGATATTGTTGAGGGCGGAGAGGGCGTGGCCTTGCAGGCGGAGGGAGATATCGTCGGTGGGAGAGAGGGAGGCTATGCGGATGAGCTCAGGAAGGGCGTTGTCGATGAGGGTCTTGAGGACGGGAAGATCGTCAATGTTGCTGTCTTCCTCGTTTCTATCGGCGCCGGTGACCATTTCCATATCAGCCTCCAGCTCGTCATCGTCCATCTCATCATCGTCTTCCTCGGGTCCCTCTTCCTCGCCGTCGGAGACCTCTCCGTCAGCATCGCCCATTTCCTCATCATCATTGGCTTCGGGCTTTTCTTCCTTTTGTGGCTCAGCTTCGGTCGATGTGTTCAGTGTTGTGCCAATGGAAGCTAGGATCTCAAGAGCAAGCTGTTGGTATTCAACGGCGTTTGCCCAGCCCACCGCATCGGACTTCTGACCTGGCTCAAAAGACTTGAGAGCCTGAGAGAGGGTGGGAATTAGGAGAGAGTTATCAGCTCCGAGGGCAATGTCCTGTCCCTCAAGAGAGGAAAAGAGGTTATGAAGAACACCGCAGGCGAGAACACCATCGCCGTTGGCCGTCTTGCGCAACGACAACAGAGTGCCATATGTGCGGTGCTCCTTAGTAGCAACAACCTTGTCAGAGAGCTGCTCATTATCCTCACAGAGGATCATGAGACAAGCTAGGGCATCGCTTCTTAGGGAGACGATCTCGGGGTTACTGGCAAGCTCATCTGAGGTGAGAAGGAAGAGAAGGCGAGTGATGATGGCGTTGCGGGAGATGGCCTCAAGGATTTCATCTTGAGCCTCGGCGAGAGCAGTGAGAAGTGAGATGAGAGATGAAGCGATGCTGAGAATTGCAGCTTGCTCAGGCTGTGATCGTTTTTGGAATTCTAGGTCCTTGGACAGTAGAATCTCGGTGACCTGAATGATGTTAGCTTGTGTACTTGATCTGGGACTATTGTAACAACACATACCGACTTGACAGCGAATTCAATCGCAGTGAGGATATCGACACGGTAAAGATGAATACAGAAATCAGGCTCCTCCTCCTGCGCAAGGACCTGCAAAATACCCCATCCAGCAGCACGACTCTCAAGAGCAGCGTCAGTGAGAGTCTGAGTAAGGATGGTATGAACAATCTGCTCGCGCAACAGTAGCTTGCGACACTTTTCGTCCTGGATGATGTTTGAAACTGCAGCGGCAGCGGCAGAGCGAGACTTGGGGTCGGCGCTCTTGAGGTCGTTGATGACTGGCAGAATCTTTGATTCTCTGAGGGCAGCGAGTTCAGGGTCTGTAGGAGGTTTGACCGTCTTGGTGATGGGGTCTTTGCGGGCTGCGCTGCCGCGATTTCTTCGTGATTTACCCATTTTGTGAGATTATTTGGGTATTTGTTTTATGTGTAGGTTTGGTTTATACGTGAATTGGATTTCGAGGCGGATAAAAATTTACATGAATATTTTGCGACGGCAAATCGTGCCCCACCATGAAAATGTCCCGAGTTAAGCCTTGACAAGGGTATTTTTAAGCTCATTGAGACCAACTACTAATTAGTGCAACTGTTTCAGTATCAAGAACTAAATATATAATGTAGATTCAGCTTCACACATATATTCATATTTATTGGTGTCTCTCCAGTATATAAGTGCCGTTATCCGGACTTACATACCTGGTTTGCCAGCCCTACCTCTTCTCCCTGCTCAAGTTTCAAACCAGACCCTTGAGTTACATTCTGTGACTACCAGTACATTCGGAGTTGTTTGTTTTAGCAACTTGTCTTCTCATTGATAGGTATATATATCTTGCTGCAGTAACTTAGTTGTTGTACAAAGTTGAGAGAATCATGAGGGACAAAATCCACCATACATGTTCAATGCCATAGAAGAGAAAGAGAGCTCGAAGCTATTTCTACTATGGTTTCTATTCTTAAAATTAAGCATAGAGCAATAATGAAAATTAGGTGTATTTCTACCCTTACTCCGAGACAGGGTCAATTTTATAGCATATCTGTAGCTTAAGTCCTAGGTAAGGTAAGTACAGTAGAGAGCTAGCTCACTGAAAGCTAGCACCAACCACGCTGCAAGAGTGACGGGATGAGCAAGCACGAGCCACGCTGTTCTACCGAAGCAAGCAAGGGTAGGGTCAGGGTCAGGGTCAGCTTCCGTCATCCTTCTTCCTTTAATTAATCCCATTCCCATAATCTTCATATATTCCCAATATTTCTTTCTTCCACTCTTTCTGTCTCTATCGCCTACTGCGATTGATCCCTCTGCATGCTGAGACTGTCGTGTACATGTGCATCGCCAGTTGAACTGCGCTGACAAGCTCCCATGAGCTCTACAAACCCTCCCTCCACTAAACCCTGAGCTCTGTACACTACCAAAGCTTCACGACCGACGATAGCAACGGCACATCATGACGCCTCCACGAGGCAGAACAAAGGCGCGCTTCTGGGCCGGTGACGAAGAAATGGCCAACAAGAAAGACGACGATCTTCATGTGCCGGGCCACCACTATCACCCAAGGACCGGCCCTCAATGGCAAGCTACTCCCCGCGCTCCCCGTCGCAGCGCCGTCGGTCGCCTTGTTACGTACTTGGTCTTCGTATCGATCCTCTTCTTTATCGGATACAATTTATTACAATCTTCGTCCAACAATTCGACCGATACGACTTCAGAACGCTCTGCGCAGCCGGGGCATAAGAAAGGGCAGGATAGAAGCTATTACAACGGACCCCTCAAATTCCCTGAGCTGGCAGATACGTTGCGCAACCTCCAAGGGACCGGAGGCAGCTATGAGAGAAACAAAAACATTCTCTTCGCTGCGTCCAGCATTAGTAGCGCCTCTGCGCTTCTGCCAATGGCTTGCCAGATGTCGGCGCAAGATAAGAACTATGTTCATTTTGCGCTCATGAGCAGGAACGAGATGCCGCTTAAAGAGCTTCTCGAGATAAATGGGATCGATGAGAGCTGCAAGTTATTTGTTCATGGTAAGAACGGACACTTCGCAACAACTGATATCGTTCACTAAATGCCTATATAGATGCCCGCGCCGACTATGCTGCCACGTCTTCTGAGACAAGACTGAAACTCGCTGCTCTCCGCGCATTTTGTAGGACTCAATCCCTGCTACCTCCAAGTTGCGCAACCGTTTAATAATCATATCTTTAGACTACATCGACAATTTTATGCACCCTCAAGCGATCGTGGTTGATTCTACCAATGCTGAAGAGGACTATTTCCTCAAGGCCGCTCGGGATCAGATTCCCGGGACGAGGTCCGCGCTCATAGAATTGCCGGATAAGCCTGAAACTCGTCTTGCGTGGATCTCGAAGCTTGACGCCTCAGCGTTGTCTGGTAAGTGGCCTTCCCCAATCGTTCAAATAGTTTTCTTATTAATTATTGTTAGCTTGGAACAAGGTGCACTTTGACATATTGGTCCAAGCACCTGCTGCTGGCACGGCAAACCTTCAAAGACTTCTCGCCTCACTGCGTAGAGCCGATAAGAGCGCTCTTTCAGTTCCCCAGCTTACAATCGAGCTGCCACTGGTTGTCGAGAAACCACTGGAGAGCTTCCTGTCTGGTTTCCAATGGCCTTCCAAGGCTTCTGGTCAGCTGCCTCAATCGCAGATGCTTTCGCTCCGACACCGAATTCCTTCACGTAAAATCGATGAAGAGGAGAGCTCAGTACGATTTTTAGAGTCATTCTGGCCAAGCAAGCCTTCGCATAATCATGTGCTTGTCCTGGCAGCTCATACTGAGGTTTCGCCTCAGTTCTTCAACTGTAAGTGGTATCGTTATGGACGAATTAGATAATGCTGACCTGACCAGATGTCAAATACAACCTCCTACATAGTCTATACTCGCATTCGTCGATTCTTCAAGACTGGAACGAGAATATCATGGGCATCAGTTTCCACTCTCCCAGCACACTGCTCGATGAGACGGCCCCTTTGACTGTCCCAGTAGCTGATGCCACAGGCGAGAAGGACAGTTCCAGCCCTTTCTTCTGGCAGGCTCCAACCAGCGACGCTATCTTATTCATGGGAGATAAGTGGGTTGAGCTGCATGGCTATGTGTCGCGCATACTGGAGAAGCAGCAAACAGGAACAGAAACACACGCATTTTTAGCCAAGAAGAACACGAGCAAAAAGCATCCAGCGTGGTTGGAATACGTTCTTCAATTATCTCGGCTTCGGGGATATGTGACGCTCTACCCGAGACCAGAAACAGCGAGCACCATCTTGGGAGCACACAGCGACTTGGGCAATACGCCAGAGGAGTACCTAGGCGAAGGTGATAAGAGCAATGAGAACGGAATGGCAGATCAGGCGACGTCAAGGTTTGATCCAGCTTCTCCGGTTGACATGTTGGCAACATTACCTCGTGAAGGCGACCTATTGTCGCTAGGCGACTTACCGCTCGTGTCATGGAGCGGCAAGCCCACGTCGCTTCAAGAGCTACAGGCAAGCTCGCTGGAGCTCACAAAACTGTTCCGACAAGAGGTCGGTGAATGTCCACCGACTGATGCAGATGATGAGGATGAGTGGGGACAACCGCGGCGTTACAAAGACGCCAGCGATCTCTTTTGTAAAAGTAAGGGCACGACCGGCGCGGAGGCGGCGCCTGAAGTTAAGGAAACCAAGGAAACCAAGGAAACAGCATAACGAAACTCGATCTCCAGCCGGCACCAGGATACGGACGGCTCTCAATTTTTTTACCATTTATTACATGAAATTTTGCATGATAGGCGCTGTAAGCTCGGGCGCTATTGAACGATGGATATGTATCTGTGTAACACGAAACTTTGAATTGAACATATGTTAAAATTTGGAGCTTGAGTCTCGAACTTTTGCAATGACTAGTAGGATGAGACAAGTTCCTATGATAGAGACTGCGGTAAGGCTGAATATCTGGGGAGTGTTAACCAGCGGACAGGATGATTTACTTGTTATAAGAAACTTACTGCATGTGTCTTCCAACCAATCTGCACAATCGCCGCCCGCTTGCTATACTTATTGACTGTTGCTACACAGCCCGTTAGACTTGTCACATATGGCGTCCAACATTCAAAACTCACTGATGTAGTTGCCCATTCCAGCAAAGAGAGTCACGACGGAAAGTGCCCAGAATATGGTTCCCAGAGGCTTTGCCATGCGCAATTCCAACGGTGAAGCCTCGGTCTTGAGATGGAACGACAGTGTGATAGCCACCGAGACAATGGCCATGTAGACCGATAACCGAAGGTACGAGAGGAACGCTGTAAAGCTCATGTGAGACTACCGCAACGAACAAAAGAATAGAAATGGGCCTGTACTTCTCTCGTTCGCACAATGATCACGCGCATCGCTGCTCTCGTTCTCAACGACCAGCGGACCAAAGATGGGCCAGTGGAAGAAAGGTCGTCGCTCGTCCTCACTATGACCAGAACAATGAGTTACTCCGCGTCTTACATGAGAAGATAAAAGTAATATTACGTACCCTAGCTCACTGAAATCAACAGGTCGAGCCAAGTTTTGGATAGGCGCGCAGCACGCATGGACTGTGAGGTCCTCGTCGTCAATGTTTGCGTCGGGAGAAGTCATGTTGACAGCGTATAAATTGAATGAAGAGGAAAGGCAGAAGGGATTGCTGTGACGATAAAAGAGTTGGTATAACAGAATAGAGGCAGGATGATCATATGCAACTGCAATTGAGAGCAGAGAGGGTGATGGTGATGGTGATATCAGTTTGGTTGGATCGGGGCTATCGGGCGGAAGGTGCGATCAACGATTAACCCGATTGCCGTGGGTGTGGCTACGCCATTTCACTATAAATCAACCAACACCCTAGACAAGGGATCATACCACAACAAAACATGGGGTACAAAATATAATTTTACCATTTACAGGTCCATAAAGATCCAATCCAAGTCTCATCGTCACAGGAGATCTACGATTCTATTTGCGAATATCTACCCGCCTATAGAACAGGTGCTCAAATACCAGCCACAACCACCCTCTCTCCATGGCACTCATAACCTTCCTGCATTTATGACTTGTAGTAACCAATTCCCTTCTAAAACCCCCAGACCTCGTGCCATCTCTTTTCATCTGTCCTCAATGGACCGCTCAGCCGCCCAAACCTCGCCGCTCGTGCTGTATTGGCCTCAGGGAGACACAACCACTCCCTCACACAGTCAGGTACCTCCTCCTTAACGTGTGCGATGCAAATAAGTGCCTGCTGGTCAGAGAGGCCTGGAATCTTGACCTGACCAGATTTCGAAGCGTCGCTCTCAACGATTTCTTCGCCTTGGTAGGTTTTGGCCTCGCCTTGTTCAAGGAACAGCGTGCACTTGTCTCGTACCGCATCGTCCATGCCGCTAAAGGCTTCGTCAAGAACCACCACATCTGGGCTCTTGATCATAGAACGGACAAAAAGTGCAACACGCTGTGCGCTGAAAGAGAGACCGCCAAACATGTAGTCATCTGCCCACGCAAGATTCTCGTGTGATGCTAAAGAATAGCTTGGATGCAGCTCAGGCGCGAACCAACGGAGAGCAGCTTCGACCTTTTCTCGAGCAGCATCGTCCAACTTTGGCTTGGCACGGAACGTATCTGACCAGGCATTTTCGAGGACTTGACGTACTGTCAAGTTTCGAGGCATATGCTGATGGACTTCGGGACTAGAGTGCCCGATGCGAGATTGGATATCCCAGAACGTGAGTGGTCGCTGTCCCGAGCCAGGTTCCGGAAGACGTGATCGTCCAAAGAGCTTGATGGGAAGAGAATACGACTGAGGATGGTCAGAGCAGAGCAATGAAACGATAGTCGTCTTTCCTGATCCGTTGGGGCCAAAGACACCCCAGCGCTCGCCACGTCGAACTGTCCATATCAAGCCGTCCTTGGAACCATCAGTAGTTTGCTGTGTCCAGTTACCCAGCGCAACCTTTCCACGATACTGGACCTTGCACCCATCCATTTCAACTAATGGCTCAGCATTGGGGTTTACGGGCTCAAGCTCCTTATATGATGCCTGCTCCAGATGACCTGAAATTTCCGTAGAGACAGTTGAAGGCAGCACGCGACCAATATCTACAAGCGAATGTAGCGGTAGATTCTCATTCTCAACGAGCCCACCCTTTCGCACTCCACGTATGTACTTCTTTAACCCTTCAAGAACCTCTTCTTTGGGTCCCATGGAGCCCACCTGGCAGTCTGTCCTTAGATACACCAGGTGAGTAATCCAGTCAGGTACAGGATCCTGCGGCCGTGCGCTGAGCACAAGACGAGGGCTCGCCTTCTCAGCGAGAGAGTGAAGTAAGGGACTCAATCCCGAGACTGTAGGTGGGTCAAGACCCATGAAAGGCTCATCAAGCAGTAGTACCTCTGGCTTGGTCAGAAGAGCACGGGCGATGCGTGCCCTTCGGCCCTGTCCATTGCTAAGAAATGAGACTGGGAGATCAAGTAGATGGTCGAGCTTCAGGTCCTTAACAACTCGAGCAAGTAGATCGGGCGAGATGCTCGCCTCATCGTCGCCAGGCTCCGTCTTCATGGGGTTAAGTTCCGTATTGCCCAGTAGAAAGTCTCTAAGTGAAAAGTCCGTGATCTCACGTCTTGACTCATATCGCGCCGAAAGATATGCACTCGTAGCGACACTACCACCTAGTCCTCCTCCATTCTGCTCAGAGTCAAAACCCACATACTGGATGGCCTTTTGCGGCGTTCGTAGCCGCTTAGGAATTTCTTCAGTAGAAAGGTAGGGATAGGATCTTGCAACAGGCGGTTCGCAAAGAAATCTTCCCTTCAGGGCTTGCAGAAATGTCGTCTTCCCTGATAGTGAGGGGCCTACAATGCACCAGTTGCGAGGTGAAGTTGATGCAGAGGCCAGCTCGAAGCTCAAGTCACTAAAGAGAGGCGGGTTCGGGCGTGATGATGCAGCATTTGGATGATGGCGATAGAAAGTGCCATTGGCGATCCGAATGATCGGAGGACGAGTCGAAATGGGTCTCATTATTCCGGTTGAATGTCTTTCAAATTTGAATAACTCATTCTTTACATCAAACAAAAGATGTCGTCGCAAGCGAAGTCGGAATCGTGAAGTAAGTGACGATGCTTGCGTGGGTCTGATGGGGAAGCAGCTGGGGTCTTACGGTACGTACCTCCTGCCGGACCTGCAGCTTGCTCCCCGGAGCCGGTAAAAGGTACGTATTTCAAAGTGCGGCAACGCCAGCGCAAGGCTGCTCAAGGCAGCTGGAGCTTTCATCATCAACCACACAGAAACCAAACATCCATCTAACAACCCGCCCATCAACGTCGCAACCATCTCCTCCACCGAACAAACCCCCGCTACTATATCGATCGTATCCGAGCGGCGTACATTTACTTAACTGAGTCTACATCTACCCGAAATAATAGCCACATCCGCCAATATGGTAAGCTTCAACACCGCATCTATCGATATCATGAGAGCTAACTCCCCGCTACAGTCTCAATCAATGCGCATTGTCCCTGGCAACACCAACGCCCAGAGCTTCACCCACATCTCCCACACATCCTCTGCCCCCTCCGCCCCGGGTATTCACGATACTCTCCGTCACGGTGTCGGCGCATCCCCCTTCGACTCAAAGACTACGCCCGCCTCTGCCCACCCTCTCGAAGCCCGTCTCAAGAACTGGGAGGCCACGCAGGAGTCCCTGAAGATGGAGACACTTCGACGCGCCTACGGCATGGCTGAGCCCATCCGACGCGGCATGGAACTCAAGATCGTCCAGAACGGCGAGTGGCGGCCTATGGCCCTCGGCAACGGCCTGCCTAGTGTCCACGAGGATATTCTCCGGGGCCGCGATACTACGATTACCTGGGAGGATGTCTTTACCGGTGACGAGACAAGGGCTGTTGCAGGCTTCCACGATGAGATGGAGAAGAAGCTCAAGATTCAGTAAACGTGCGGTCAGGCCTATCTTGTTGATAAGAGAGTGGGGAGCTCAGTCATAGCCTTGTACACCACGATTTATCACGCTTTAGACAGACTGAAAAAGTCAACCGCTGAGACTATTACATGGGCATCCGCCGAGGAGTGTTAACAGTGTGACAAGAATCGAATGTAGCAACATGAGTGCCTTCTATACTGCTATGGATGCGTCGAGGTTGACGACGCTTTCGACGAAGAAGAGTAATAAAAATAATAAAAACAAGATAAAGCAAAGCCATGATTCAGAATAGACAAGCATACGCCAATATAGACTCCGATGTCCCCGTCTTCCACACGTCAGATCCGTCCTTCGCTTCTGCTGAGCGGATACAATAGACCAAGAAAATATAAGGAATGTACGGGTGTCGCCCGGCTGCTCATCAATACCTCAGGTCTGAGGGCAACAGCGGTTACAAATACCATGCTCGGGCTCAAAAAGGACAGCGGATTCTGCCCCTTGGCCTTGAACTTCTTACAAAAGCTAGCGTCGAGCATGATCAGTTCAGGAATTGTCGGAATCAGTGTTGATCGTTTATAGCACGACACAGCAACCTCCGCCTCGGGAGCGCTGGCCATCACCACCGCTTGATGAAAGATTCTTGTTTCCTGTTTTAGGTTCCTCCTCATCAAGATCCTGTGGTCGAATGCTCATATGCACGACATTGGGACTCTCAGTAGATAGTTGATACTCTGTTTAGCGGTCAGCGAACGAGATCCAGATGTCTCAGATCAGCGGTGTGCCTTACTCTTCAACTGCTCCTTATCGTCTAATAGCTTGCCAAAATGAATGAGTCTGATGCTGCTAGGACTAGCAGGCTTAGCCTCCCAGTCGCTTCGCCATTCCCGCAATATTAATTCCTTGAGGGTGTACACGCTGATACTGAAGGGATCCGGGAGGCCACTCTCGGTTTGGTCTGGAATATCCACGTTCCTCCGACTCAAGTACTTGGCATCGATCTTGTACGGGTGTCGACTTCCTGAAGTCAGGAGAAGAGTAATGTTGCAGACAGGGCCGTCGGATGGGCCCCCTGAGACCTCCCTGATGTCGTCTACAGCAGGTCCAATGCCCAAATTTGAGTCTTGTTTGGTTGGTGGTGGAGGAGCAACTGTCTCCTTTTCCTTGCCCTTCGATGAAGTTGATGCTGCAGTCGTTGGCTGCTCGATGTTCTCGGATGTCGTTGGTACGGCTGTCGAGGGTGTTGGCTCGGCTGCACTTCTCTTATCTGCGGCATCGTGCGCGTGATCGGCGGGCGTCTGTTCGGAGGAAGGCTGGATAATGCTTTCCATGGCTACAGCATCGTTAGGCTGCTCGAGCCGCGAAGATTCAACTGGCACAGCCTTACCACCGCTCATGGTGGAGTCCGCTGGAGCCGACATACTGGATGAAGGGTGATGGCGGCGCGGTAAGAGATGTGATTTGGGGTCACACCACGCAGTCAAGGGAAAAGGCGATAATGCTGAGGCGTAAACGAGTGGTTCGTTCGCAAGTAATGCGACTCGGTGTGGATTTGCGATCTGGAGTCGAAGATGGCAGATCAAGGATGCGAATGCGGATGTGGATGGAGATGTGGATGAGCGTGGTCGGTATCCGTAGCGTGGCCAGGTCTCGGGAGTAAAAGTGAAAGACGTCAAGTTCACTGGGAGGATGGTAAGGATGGATCGCCCAGGCCGGGGGCCGCAAGACCGGGGGTGGGGCAGTGAATGGCCGGAGTCTTGTCCACTCAGATAAAACGCTCAGACATGAAGCAGATGCAACACGACAGCAGGGCAGCGAAAAGAAACGCGGACTTGCGGTACGTATCAGCAGCTAGTCACTGTACAGTATAGTGCAGTAGAAAGACAAGCACCCCAGATCAAGCAAGAAAGACAGTGAAAAGCAAGCATGCAATTGAGCAATTGAGCAAAGCAGCCAAGCAGCGCCTGGCGGCCGGCGGCTGGAGCGTGGAGCCCGAGTGGAGTGCAGACGGTGCGACGAAGTGGGTTCTTGGTGGTGTCGTTCGACGCTTTTCCTGACAGGGAACGGGGAGAGAGGGGCGCTTGGCTTGACTGGACTGGCTGGATGGCTCCCTTGTTCAGGTCGCGGAAACGATAAAGTGACAATGACGAGAGACAAGTGCAGGGCGAGTCGGTAGCAAAAGGGGCCGCGCCGCGTTATTGATAGCTTTGTCGATCAATTCGACAGAAGCTGAACTTCTAGGCACTTGATGGTATACCGGTAGATAGGAAAGACCGTTAGCAGTACGAGTACACGTACACGCGGAAATCTTGAACCCGAGAAAGTAAAAAAGCCAAGATAGCTAAACAGGGTAGGTTCCAGGTAAAGGTAGAGGTGACGACACCGGATACAGTACTGTATCCGTAACTGCTTGGCGGGCAGATATTGGCGCTCACACGCGCTGAACGGCCCGAGAAGTAAAATCTAAACTATCGAGTATAACGACAAAGATGAATCAGAGTAAGCAAGAGCCGTTGTTTGTATTTGATCGTATTGTGAAAAAGACAACCAGAAAAAAATGTGACGTGAGGAAACACAAGATGAGACAGACGGAAGCTAAGGAAATGATTCTCCAGAACAGACCCAACGGCATGGAGCGAAAGGAACGAGGCAGGTGCCTTCCGTTTGGTTAGATTTGCTGGTAAAACGGAAGGTAGCACCTACAGCACCTTAGTCGGGCAGGTACCTAGGGTAAAAGCCAGGCCGCCTAAAAGCCACTGGACAGTGGCGGCCCACGGAAGCCGGCTGTGCCGCTTGCATAGTCTCAGACCAAGCAGAAGCAGCGGACGCCTCTGAAAGCCATCAATTCTTGCACACTGTATTCTGGCTGGCAAGTGCTATGAAGTTGAATGCCGCAACCGTAGCCGTTCAGTGATCTAATCTTGTGCCTTCATCTCGTGCCATTCACGAGTATTGGATGAATCCATCTACTGACCTAAACTAGACTCGAGAATAACTCAATAGCTCAATTGAATCAAATAGAAACCCGAGTCCAAGACTCGACCTACACGACCTTTATAATGCTCACACTCTTATTGAGGCGGACCGTCTTTATAAGCTAGTCTGCTTACACGAACTGTCCCATACACAAAGGCTGGTATTTTCATCGAAAGAAACAAATCCTGCGTGTTTGACAACCGTTACCAAGATCAGCACATCTCAGGGTCCTTGACCTGCATACACATTTCCAGATCTCCTGAGCATTGGGCTGGTTCCTGAACTTTCCAAACCTCCGCCACCAAAGGGCACATGCAAGACCCTTCAAAACGGTCCAGACGCCCGCTCACACACCGATATCTCGGATGTATCCCGTATGAGACCACCGGCTCACTCACTCGCATATACAGTACTTACAGCAACGACATGTTCCTCCGCCTTTTCGTGGTCGTCTCCTCACTGGCTCTGTAAACCAGACCACGCCAGACCAAAGAGCCAGGTCTGGATCTAGCTTAACTAGGTATTCGAGACTTCGCCTCAAACACCCCGGTAAAATGTGACCCCTCGTGGAAGACTTTGGATAGACTCGTGGGCTCCAATGTACTTCGCCCCAACTTGGCATCTGAATAAGGTTCTCGGGCCAAACCGAATGTAGTCTACGCCGCTACCCGGAGCAGTCTTCCTTAGATTCCTGCCCTCGCGTTGAGAATGGGCTCGATATGGGGTAATGGAGGAATAGATAGTCGTAGTGCTACGCCGGCCAGAATGTCTGCCCTCTTTCACGAGCCGTCAAGTAGAGCGGCATCCCGCCCAGCTTGTCTTGAACTGCTTTGTTTCTGACTATGCCTCTCATCGCTAGTATACACAGGTATCGCTCATAGCACTAACAAATCACCATTGCTGCCCGCACCCTGAGCTGGCTGAAGAACCGCTTGAGGTGCGTGCGCGCTCACCACGTATCCTGTCGAGTGGCCATTACCTCCTCCAAAGACATCATCCCCTTGATCAACATGCATCGGTGTCATCTGCTGCGTACCAATGCTTGAAAAGTAGGCGTCTGCGTCGTTGACCGCCTGTGCCAAGTTCCCTTGACCGTTGCCCGACGTTGGGTTTCGGCTTCTTGGGTCAATGTCTGTCGCTGCCCCGGCGTTGCCGAACATGCTGATGCTCTTTTGGCTGTCTGCAGCAACAAGCAGGTTCTGCTTTTGCAGTGCCGGTGAGTCCTGGAGTTTGCGTGGCCGCGCTGATCTAAAGACGGTCTGCACCGGCTTCAGATAAACCGTTGCCAGAGTTCCCACGTTCAGGCACATCTCCTCTAGCGTTGCTGAGTCAAGTCTTTCTGACTCAGCCGTGATAGCTGGCTTCTCTCCCATCACAATCTGCCTGGCTGCGTTCATGTCTGTTGACAACAAGCGCCAGTACATATACGCTCTGTCTCGAAGATCAGGGTTGTCCGTCTCTTCTGTTGCCCACTTCAGCACCTTCGGAACCAGCTCCTGTCCCTTGGTCGGTCGCTGAATGAAGAGCTTCACCGTGGCAGTGAGCAAAGCCAGCTGTACCTCGACAGGCTCCTCCGCAAATGAGTACAGGAAGTCCTCCAGCAAGGCATCGCTGTTCTCAATTCGGTCTGCGTATTGGCCAATTACCCAAACCATAGCTGCCTTGGCTTCAGGCTCATCCAAAGAGTCAAGATGCTCGCACAGAGTGCTAATGATAGACTCATATTGGTTGGGATATTTTCGGAAGATGTTTCGGATAACCACCGTAGCCTCCTGCACGATATATGTGATCTTGGTCGCCACGAGTTCGAGAAGTAGATTAATGCATCGTCGAGCAGCTGGTTCAATCTTAATCGCCAATTTGCCAATTGCGCGCACCGCCTTGCGTACAAAGTGGACATCGATCTCGGTGGCATATTCCCGTAGTTCCGTCAAGACCTCATCAATATTGTCTTCGTTGGCAAGCATGAAGATGAGTTCCAGCTTTGTGACCTTGACGTAAATGGGATCATTATACTTGCAGAAAAAGACGCGAATATCGTTTCGTAGCACCTCCGGTCGTCGCTGGAGAATTAACAAAGCATTTCGGAGTGCAAGGTATTGGACCTCAGGACCCTTGGCGAGAAGTGTGACAAGGGGAGGTGAGAGCTTCCTGCAGAGAGCCGAGATCTGCTTCTGATCGGCGATATAGTTCATCAGATACAGAATCACCCGAATGCAGGTCAACACGACCGACGAATTAGAATGCGAGAGCCGTGGTGAGATCCGCTCGGCCAGGAGTACCGCCTCTCCAGATTCTTGTGGAACATAGGACATGAGAGCCTCCAGGATATATGTCTGACCCCATCTGTTGACACAATAATTAGCGATGTCGGCATGAATGTTCTGGTTCATCTTACTCGGAGCAATCAGGAAGAATGGCCACCATTTTGGAGGCATTACTGTAGTCAATAGTGAGTTTGATGGCATCGCTTCGTTCCCAAATATCCATCAAACCAGCAAGGGCGCTTGCAACAACGGTAGGATTGTCGTCCCTTAGCAACGAGTTTAATCGATCAATGAGGTCCGAGTTCTCCACCATGTGCCGGTCGTGGTCATAAAGTTTTGCTACGCAGAACGCAGCTGTCTTTCGCACATAAGGGTCACCATCTTTCAACATGTGCTTAACTATAGGAACAGTAGCTTCAACAAACTCTCGAACATGGATATAAGACATTGTTCGAAGAGCTAATGCCCGCACTAAAGGGTTGTGGTCTTCCATATCCTAAACCGATGTTAGCTATTACTCCTGTGGCAGTAATCGGTAGACTTACATGTTCTAGTACGGGGATCGCCTTTACAGCAATCTCGGGTCTCATCCTTGCGTAGTTGACCAGGAACAAGAAGCACCTATCCCCAATGAGTAACTGTACGGCTTAAATGATGCCAAACAACCTACATCTTCTTGATCTCCAGACTCTGAATGCCCATGCACCCAATAATATCGGGAAATAGGGCGACCATGTCGTTGTTGCTCATGGTCATATTGGCGACAATCTTCTTGAGTGCAATCTTCTTGCCAGAGTAGTTCTTGTCCTTCTTTCCTCCACTGTTTAGCTCGAGGCGTAGCTCGGCTACTTTGCCCTGCGCATTATTTAGTCTCGAGATATCATAAATCGACCTTGGGGGCATATATGCAAGGAACATGGCGGCCATCTTGCTGTTCGTGTCGCTGCGGAACAGCGTATCGATAACGACATCGAGGCGGAAAACGTGGTAGGATGTAATGAAAGCTTGTTGCGCAATAAAGTCATGCGCAAAAGCAGAAGGGGGAAAAGGAGACACAAAGGTGAGTCTCAGGGAGGTGGATAATCAAGGACTTATTGAGACCTCAGGTCCTACGAGGCTGAGACATGATAGAAGAACAGGAAGGCTTACTCGAGCAAACAATTTGGAGTCCCCTCCACCGGCGGAGCTCGACATGGTGTTGTACTTGTATCCCAAATAAAGGCTATGCTGCGACTAGGTTCGGTGACGTTGAAGGTGGGATAGGTGCCCTGTACCTAACAAGCCCCTCACTTCTGAACTCTTTCAAGATTCGCAAGCTGTTGTATGATATTCACAACCTAATTGGGCGGGATGCGTGCCCAGCGCGAAGAGTCGTAGAGGGTGGATGGTAAATGGGAGGGGATGGTCACATGTACGCCTGTTGCCAACAGCTCCAAGCCACTGTGATATCTTGTTCTCGGTCGTCGGTAATCGCTATGATGTTTTCTTGAGCTCGGGGAAGCGGAAAAAAGACTGAGAGTCTCGAATTTCCTTTGCGACGTTCAATGCGTTCGTAGTTCGGTCGTTCGCGTCGTGAACCGGCGTCGTCGGAGTTGGAAAGGGGATCTCAAGACTCGAGTAATGTAAGCCAAATGGGTGCTGGCGCTCTCTTATCGATAAGCTGATAGAGGGTTGCAATTAAGCCGAAATTGCCAGCTTCCAATTCCAATTTAGCAGTGGAGGCGCCACATGTGAGTGGACCCAATCAACCAACGTCAACGTTGCCTCCACGAGCTCGTAGCATCAATAAGCCTTGCGCGACAACCAAGAACCTCGAATCGACGACATCTTCGATATTGTATCATCAAACCACGATCATTCAAGTGCTACAACATGGCCGAGTCATTCAACACTCCTATCTGGGTCGCCCAGCTTGAATCCCCTCCTGCCGCCAAGTCCAAGCAGTCTGGCATTCAGGACCCTCCAGGCTACAGCTCCGGCACGGCCGTCACCAGCTCCAAGGCAAGCGCATGCCCTCGTTTTACGATCAACGAACCATAAGCGACTAACACCCCGTATAGAAGAATAAGGATGCCGCCAAGGTCCAGCCGCGCAAGCCCCCGACCGCTGCTGAGATGGACACACTGAAGCTCAAGAAGGCCTGGGAAGTCGCGCTCGCTCCTGTCAAGGGCCTCCCTATGACCGCCATCATGATGTACATGTCCGGAAACTCGCTTCAAATCTTCAGTATCATGATGGTCTTTATGGCATTCAAGAACCCGTTGATGGGTCTGATGAACACGAACCAGGCATTCGAACGATTCCAGTCCGAAACTCTTTCAGCTCAGTTGCTCCAGGTCAAGTTTGTATATGTGATATGCCAGCTTGTTGCGTTAGGTGTCGGAGTTTGGAAGATCAATGCCATGGGCCTGTTACCGTAAGCTTACACACTTCTCTACGTTGCTACAACATTGCTAACAACACTCAGAACAACACGATCCGACTGGCTGATGTGGGAGGCGCAGAGAGAACCTTTGGAACTTGCTGTAGCGGCTTTATAACATGTCTTGATTGATACGATAAAATGACTAGATAACTATATGAGCCCGCAACTATGTTTCCTTTAATGCTTCTCGTTTCGCCTTAGCTGCTCTCCATCGCATGCCTCTGCTGTCAACAAGTTTCAAGACCGGTATCATGGCCACGTTGAGCAGAGCAAGGAATGTGAAGCACCAACCTCTACCCATCCCTTCAATCATATGGTCGATAGCCGCAGTGGATGCGGCCCCAAACATGCACCGTACAAGATTATTGGCGGCAGTCGCTGTAGCCGGCGCCTGAGGATTAAGGTCGACAATAAGTGTGTTGAGAACACTGAATGAGGTCGGAATAAACAGACCAATGAGGAAAACTAGAACCAGTGGAACAGCAACCGAAGTTTCAACCTGTAAAGCCCACCCGTACCCAATGAGTGTTACAATACCAGCGATGAGTATAGGATACACAGCTTGGATTCGCGCTCTCTCGATTGGGAACTTGCCCAAATCGTCTCCTCGTTTGCGATCGATGGTGAAGCCGATGTTTTTCGCGATTCGTCGATAGTTCCAATCCAAGACATATCCTTGACCAACAACAGCTACGGCGCAGCCGAAGCCGTAAGGTAGATAGCAAAGTCCCACTTGAAGGTCGTCGTAACCGTAAATGTCTTTGAAGAGTGTGGACAACGTTGCAGCCACAAGGATGAAGGCAATGTAGATGATGGCGTTTATGAATAAGATGATTGCCATTTCCTTCTCAAATACGATGTAGAGGGTTTTCAATGGGTTAGGAAACTTGAGCTTGCGTTTCGGGATATTTTGAGTTGTAGCGTCTCCCCGGTGCCAGTAAAGATCAAGCAGCGACCTGTTCCACCGTTGCGGCGCTATCGAGCCGTTTCCTACCACATTGCGGCACGTCTCGGGAGCTGAGAGGACGAAGGGGACCAGCCACGCAACTGAGAAGATGGCACAGAACCAGAAGATGGCAGGCCATCCAAGATACTGGCTCAGTATACCGCCTAACACTGGTCCAAGAGCTGGTCCAACGTTGATACCGGCTCCAACTATGCCCATATATTTCCCCCTTTCTGCTGTTGACGAAATATCGGCGACTACAGCAAAACCAAGCGCTAAGGTACCGCTGCTTCCGGCACTTTGAAGGCAGCGTAGTATCAGGAGCGCAACAAAGTCTCGCTGTAGAGCCAGTCCAATGTTGGCACAGATGTAAATGAAGAAAGCCAAGATATAAGCGGGTCGACGTCCTGCCATGTCACCAAGATCACCGAATATGGTTGGGGACAGCCCCTGAAGAATCATATAAGATGTTAGTGTGAGGTTGATGAGTGAAACAGAGATGTCCAAATCCTTGGCAATCGGGTTTAGAGCGGGAAAGTAAATGTTCGCTGTCAGAGGAGAGACGAAGCTTGCAGCTGTAACCATGGCCAGGATCCATCTTTTCGTGTTCTTTGAGAAAGTGCTGTATGCTGGACCACTTGGGACTCGGGTCATACTCTCGGGATCGGCCAATATTGTCTCGTTAGGCTGAGTCGTTAATCCATTGAGTGTATGTTCGCCAAGCTTCTCGGTATTATGATTGAGGTCCTCTGGACTTTCGGATTCGCTACTATGCATGCTGATAGCGTCATGGTCAGGTCTGGGAAGACTTGCGTTGGTGGTAGAAGGGTGGTTCTCGCGATTCTCTCCCATCTTCGCTTTTTATAGATAAGGAATATTTAGTAGCCATTACGCGAGAGATGCAATGGAGGGCAGCCAGGTCTTTTAATGCTAGCAAGTTGCCCGCGGTATCGGAGAATGTTCTCCATTTGTAAAAGGATATTTATTTCCGCTATATGTGAAGCTTATTTCCGTGGCAAACCGGCCGAAACTTAAGGTCACGGACCCGGCTGTCTCCACTTTATTCGCCGAGGCCCGCTCCGGTCCGTATCACGGAGGCATCTTTCAGCCTCATCCTCAGTCTCAACGGCGAGGCCGGGATTTGGTAGAGGCTGATGAAGTTTTCTCTATGGAACTTCGGCTGAGGAGGAGATCAAGATTTTATAAACACATCAAGGTGGTTTGACCCTGCTCAATATTTTGATTAGTCGAATCTCTCAGGTAGTTAGCCGCCGTGAGGGGTCTTCAAGCTATAAAATGCAAGCAAGAAATCAATGGGAAATTTTTAACGATGTGGAGATTTAGCGGATGCCAATAGCTTGATACGCGATTTGAAATCATTGCGATATCAAGATTAAAGAGTTGCATCAGAAAATATTGAAGGTCGATCGGCACTGGAATTTGACCACTAGCTAGATGACTAAGCCACGTGTAGCTTGCTCCAAGTGCGTCAGAGCTTCATAGCAATGGATACTGCCATGGTGTCTACTTGGACCTTCGCATGAGCTTGAGTCGAAGTAACCCAAACAAAACGCCAACGGACCCCGAGCATCGCCGAAGCAAGTTGAGAATTTGAGTTCCTCCGGTACCTCATCTTTTCCAGTGCAACCGTTGCTTCTAGCCCAGGACAGGTTTGCATTGGACGCCATGAATATCACAGTCAATTTCAACGAGCTCCTGCGGGAACGAAATGCGCCAGAAACAAGGAAACGAGTCACTTTAGATGCTATTGATGGCTTTCTGAAGGAAGCGTATCGGATCGTCAGTCACGCGCCCCCTCCTTCGACACCCTCCTCGAACTGACCGGCTGTCACAGAACTCGCACATCACCAGCCTACATCGAGAGCTCCAAGACGTTAGACAAGCCTACCTCTCGACTGCACAACCACGAAAGACACATAACCGGCCTGCGAAGGGCCAATCCCGCGTGCTCTCAGATCGTGACCGGGAAGAAGTCGACGCCAATGCGAAGCAAATGATTCGAGAGCTGAATGCTGGCATTCGCGCCCTTGACGAAGCCGAGCAGTTGCGGCGCGAGACCGAGTCAGCCATAATCCGAAAGAAGTATGTGGGAGGTCTGGGAGCGCTGGGATCATGGGCTTCAGGTGGCATGGTTAGCAGCAAAACAGAAGAACATGCGGAAGCAGAAGCCAAGGCGCGCGATGTTGGAATTCACCGGGACGGCATTCTCTGGTTCTTGCGACAGCGATTGGAGCTATGCTGCCGAACGCAACAGGACATGATGGAAGCACGCCTAACAAGAGAAATGGAAAAGAGTCGCAGCGTACTTTCGAAATCCGGGGTGTCCATGGGGGATTTTGCAGAATTCCCTCCGTCTGCCCGGCGACACTCCCAGACGAACCCCGCTGGACAGATCCCTATGTCCGACGACGGTCAATTCCCGAGCCAGGGACTGACAGAGGAGCAAATACAGATGTTTGAGGAAGGAAACCAAGACATGATGAAGCACTTCGAGAGCAGTTTGGACAAAGTCAGGTATGTGCGATGGATCCTTTCGAATCTACGAGATACCCGTGTTTGGCTGGTTTCTGTCCTGAACCTGCAAGCGCAGGGGCCACCTTACGTAGAGACTGAATTGCTTTTCGAACAAGTGAACTAATTCAGGACTTAACAGGACCGCTGAGAAATCATTGCTAGAAATATCCGAGCTGCAGTCGCTGCTCGTAAATAACCTCGCGACACAGTCAGCACACATTGAGCAACTGGTGGCGGACTCGTTTTCGACAACGGAAAACGTTGGTGGTGGCAATAAGGAACTAAAAAAAGCGACTCAGCGCCCGAGTCCAGCCAGGTACACGTTCTTTGCAGCGAGCGGACTATGCGCAGCTCTGGTCATTTGGGATCTCGTGTTCTAAGTTGTCAAGTGAAAAGAAAGGGTGTGTGTGGGTAGAACGATACAATCGTGTCAGTGTAATCGATTAGTTGATTAGCGAGACAATACAAGAGCCATCCATTATGCAGATCAGAGTTGAAGGGGGCGTGGGAGCCGCAGTCAACCTATTTATCATGCAAAACAATTAGAGGTTTACTATACTTGCGCAATATTGCGATGTCAACCCTTGACGAAGACAGGAAACTACCTGTAGGAAACTGCTCGTCAACTGCTAGTACCAAGTAAGCCTAAGGGTCTACTTGTGTTGAGACTCTTCTATTCTGGAATATAATTGCCCAACGAATGGGACCCATGTCAAACAAAATATGGATTGTAACTTAGCAAGAGAATTGTTCTCTCGGAATAACAATTTAAAAAAAAAATGGTCACAAGCTCATCAAACACGTTGACAAGATGCATGGCCAGCAACGAAGGGGGCGTATAGTAGCAGTTGAGTCGATACCGGCAGTGTACTACGATGAAGTCAACGCTCACAACCCTTGATGGAGTAGGGACTGCAGGAACATGCACAGCGACAAGGAATGAGAAGCAAGATGACCGTTTCTGTCTGAAAATTACGAGAAATGGTCCCCTTCCATATCGATCTTGGCATGTATTCCATTATACAGGGTACTCTGCATGATATCTATTTTGCATAACAATCAGGAGATATCATCTGGCACCGGCAATCTTTACTAGGGCATCTCAGATTACACCGGAGTCTTCTCGCTCAGACTCGCTGTCATATTGCATGGCTCTATCTCCCTCAAGGTGGATGAGATCCAACATTCGATATAAAGACATACGATGCAGAGTTTCTACTATCCAATTACACTGACGGGGAAACCGGGTCCAGCGCCGGGACCCTCAGAGCTGAGGACTCAGGGGCGCTTTGAGATTGAGATGTAGATTCATTAGGAGATGAACCTCGCAAGTTGCAAAGACCATTTCCCAATGTCATACGACAAATCAAAACCATCATGTTACTTTGTTAGCCGGGCGAAGTCGGACGCCCGCGTGTAACGAGGAAACTCCCTTTGCTGACGCTGGACTAGCTATTACCCAACCATGCATTCTAATGCCCCGTGATGTTTTGGGTGAGTTTTTTTACTTCCCCGTGACAGGACAGCAACGGGGCGTCCGGGGCCGTTCTTGGAAAAAAGAGCCACTCGGCAGTGGTAATGCATGCGTGCTGTAACGGGGATATGGGGGCAGCGATGGAAGGGGAAGTCAATCGAAGGGGTCTGGAAGAATGAACCAGGTTCTTTTCTGGGGAATGGGGCAGAATTCAGGATCCATCAGAGGCATTGGGGGCTTGGGCTTGGGGAAGATACTAAAGAGAATTTAACATGCAGATCGGGACCCAACGGCCACAAGAAACTTGGATACGGTGCGGTACGGAACGGAACGGTGCCTGGGAACTATCAAAGGTTGTTGTTGTCCGTGACACTTTAGTAGATGAGATTTAGATCAGATCAAATAAGTTAAGCGAGACAAAAAGAGCCACAGATCAGGCCACAAACAAATTAGACATTCCAGGTATCCGTATATCTTCTCCCAGAAGTTCGAAGAGTTTCCTTCGTGTTGAGCATGGGATCAGTCAAACTTGAACGGACAAAACACTACGTCAGCCTAGCTCCGTAATCTAAACTCACCGTCCCCCATGCCAAGCAGATGTACGAAAAGGTACATACCTCGGTGACGGGGCGGTTAACTGGCTGTCGCTCGGTCAGGCCCATCCACCGCGTGACGTTAGACGGAGCCGAGGTGTCCTCATAAACCCTACCTAGGTAGGCAATCACAATGAGAGCTCAGTATTGACGTGATGATGGAGCTTCCTTCACAAGCTTTTCACAAGCTCGCGGGGCATTTTCGGTATGCTGCGCTACGGGGAAAGCATAAAAGATGGGATTGTCGCAGCGCACGAGCAAGATAAACGTAGAGAATGAAAGGTTTCGACCATAGCTAAAGGCCCGATCACAACTCTCGCAAAAGACAAAAGACAACTCTCTACAGTCATTCCATCGAACGGTTTCACGATCGTGTGTACTCCAATCAGCAACTGTACCGCCGAAATACTCGATCCAACCACACACCTCGTCTCTCGAGTCAACTCGCACGCGCTATCGACTCCGATTCTCGCAGCTAAGCGCTGTTGCTAGACTGCTACTATCGTCAACCTCACTACGCTGTAGGAGTTGAACACTAGAGCTCTGTTTAGGAATCGCAGAACTACGGATAGATCTAGGTACCATCTAGAATCACCTGAGAAGAAGGCCAGGAACCCCAGAAACTGTACAAAGTACAACAGTTTCATAAAGTGAGTCGATGAAAACCCTCAAACCAAAACACAAGAGGAAGCTTCCTCTACTTGCCCTTGGTCCGTTGCAGGCCTGTCCTGGTTGAGTCGAGTTGAGCTCCAGTCTCAGTCAATCAACCCAGCGCGGCACGCACGCACCCCCTCAAGTCCCTCGTTGTTGCTGTACAGTACAGCACAGCTTCCCTTCTGTACCCATGCAAAACGATAGTATCGTGCAAGCAGCGAGAAGGAAGAAAGCCCACCGCGAAGTTGTCCGGTGAGCCCACCTCGCCCACCTTTTACCTCTGTTTGGCATCGGGCACAGCCCCTTTCCCCGAGAACTCCACTGGCCCGGAATAACAGCGCCCGATTTGCCCGCGTGCGTCGTTGAGTCCCTGGGACATGGCCAATTGCATCAGGCCAGAATCTGGTTTACGCAGCCCCCGGGCCCCTGTGGAGCGCTGTTTGTACGGAGAAGACTCCGTACCTCTGGCGATAAGGGCGAAGGGCTCTCTCTTCTGGGCTGACTAGCTGTGAGCAAGTGCCTTTCAGCGATGATGCAGCCTCTTACACAGAGTGTTGAGAGTGTTGCAGCCCAGACATTGGAGGCGAATTGGGGCTTCAGACAACGCATTATCCAATGTCTTTCTTCCACTCGGTTCTCCAAAAACAGGCTTTGACTGTTTAACATGACTGGTCCGTTCCGTAACGTAACTTACTGACCAAAGTTACAGTACAGTACCTGTTGTACTCTAAGTACCTTTTTGTTTACGCCAAAGAAGCACACGCCCCCCTGGTTCCACCCAGGCCCTTCCTTCCCCCCTAATCGAAAATCCTCAGGCCCGCAGCCCACTATGACACCGTCACTCACACCCCGTCAGACTCACTCTGGCAAGAGCATCTCGAGCTCGACTGATAAAACGGCGCCGACCTCTTCTTCGTCTTCATCTTCCTCCATCTCTAGACTCAATTCCATCGTCCGTCACATCTCACCCAAAATGTCTACTACAAATTTCCCTGCCGAAGTCGTGCCCCAGGCTCCTGAAGACCCTCTCTTTGGTCTTGCACGAGCTTACAAGGCCGACGAGAGCTCCAACAAGGTCGATCTTGTCAGTTCAACCCCTCCAACATAAACTTTCATCCATTGTTTTCCAACCTGTGTTCGTTGCTAACCTCTACTTTTTTGTTGTTTAGGGAATCGGTGCATACAGAGACGAGAACGCAAAGCCTTGGGTGTTGCCCGTCGTCAAGAAGGTATGGACCTTACACCAATTCTTCTTATACATTACCTCACTCCCACTCCGCGATGTCCCCTCTGTCGCAAAGACCCCTAAGCCCCATTTTCATAATCGCATGCAGATGCATTGCGCTCCCACGAACGCACTGCCCTTCATAACATTACCCTGCTCGAATGACGCTTCCGATGCGGATCCGTCTAAAGCTCCAGCCCTTCATGGCCCTTCCGTTTCTGCGATTTTCGGGTCATGAGGTCAGGACTTGACAATGCGCGGTTGTCTGGATCCTTCTCGTGCAAGTCTGCGTCACAACTTGCCCCAACTGCCCCGCCGCCACGACTTTGCCCAAACCTTTGGTCTTGGAATTTGAGCTAACTCCACGTGCGTCACAGGCTGATGAGATCCTCCGAAACGACCCTGAACTCAACCACGAATATGCCCCGATCGCTGGTATTGCCAGCTTCACATCCAAGGCCGCTGAGCTGGTCTTTGGTCCTGACTCCGCTGCTATCTCAGAAAAGCGCTCGACGACACTGCAGACAATTTCTGGTACCGGTGCCGTGCACTTGGGTGCTCTCTTCCTAGCCAGGTTCTACAAGAGTAACCCGACTGTCTACCTCTCAAATCCCACATGGGCGAACCACCACCAGATCTTCAAGAACGTCGGTCTTTCAATTGACACCTACCCTTACTTCCACAAGGAAACCAAGGGTCTTGACTTTGAGGGCTTCAAGCAGACTCTGAAGTCTGCTCCCGAGGGCTCCGTCTTTGTCCTTCATGCCTGCGCACACAACCCCACTGGTGTCGACCCGACCCAGGAGCAATGGACTGAGATCGCTGCTCTCATGAAGGAGAAGAACCACTTCCCCTTCTTCGACACCGCCTACCAGGGTTTTGCCTCTGGTGACCTTGTCCGAGATGCCTGGGCCATCCGCTACTTTGTTGAGCAAGGTTTCGAGCTCGTTGTTGCCCAAAGTTTCGCCAAGAACTTTGGTCTCTACGGTGAGCGTGCCGGCTGCTTCCACGCCGTTACCTCTCCCGCTCCCGAAGCTTCCGCCACTATCACCCGCATCGGCTCTCAATTGGCCATTCTCCAGCGATCTGAGATTTCCAACCCTCCTCTGTATGGTGCTCGCATTGTCAGCACCGTTCTCAACGACCGCGACCTCTTTGCTGAGTGGGAAGAGAACCTGCGCACCATGTCAGGCCGCATCATCAGCATGCGTGATGCCCTTCGATCTAAGCTCGAGGAGCTCCAGACCCCTGGCACTTGGAACCACATCACCGACCAGATCGGTATGTTCAGCTTCACTGGTCTGAACGAGTCACAAGTCCTCAAGCTCCGGGAAGAGTTCCACATCTACATGACCAAGAACGGTCGTATCAGCATGGCTGGTCTCAATGACAACAATGTCGACTACTTTGCCAAGGCTGTTGATAAGGTAGTAAGAGATAGTGCTTAAGCTCACAAGGGCCTAGCAAGATTGTGAATGTTTGGGATCGTGTATGAAACTCATGAGACGTGGTCAAGTACAAGACCTCGAAAAGGAATCGGCGTTAGGATGACAGCTTTTTTATTATCGCACCTATCATCACGGGGTCTCTGCAAAAAGCACTGGACGATCCTTGTTCTTGCATGTTGTTGACAGCTCTAATATACCTTAAACTGCAAGCCAGTGCATTTCGATACAACTATACTAGAACACTGCCATATCAATGTGATGTCGCGTGATACAGTGAGCCAACGAACACGAGCTGTCTTTAGAGTTGGCATGTATCAAGGGTGCCTCTTGGCTAAGGTACGCCAGACCTGGGATGGACCCGCAGATTGCAAGCGGCCTCAAGGTGTTCATGGTTCATGCTAAGGTCCGCTTTGTGAGTTAAGTCTCTAATTGGCCCGCCTCTCACCTTGGACTGTCGGGCAGTTCCTGCTGTATTAGGTAAAATTACTATTCTTGCTGTAGCCGTAACCATAAACGGACGTAAACATGGGGATCCGACAAGAAAAGGCTGGGCGCACCCCATAAACAATGATTCGGTGAAATCTCGTGGTCTCGGAGGGAGTTTGTCTTTCCTCTCGCTCTTACCTTCCCCGGTTTCGAGGCATCTTTCGCCGATACGGAGTTGAGACTCCGATTCACCGTGAGGGAGGGAGGGGCCTCCACCTTGCCTGTCCCGTCTGCCGTCTGGGGAAAAAGATCAAGAGGTCGTTCCTTCTCTGTCTAGCCCACCCCCGCATGTTGCGATGCAATTTTTATCTTCCCCGCATGGGAGCCGCTCGCTTGTAACTTAGACCAGGGCCTAGGGGGCGTGTATCAAGAGTACTTGATAGCCACGTACGGAGCAGACCGGCGGAAGGGAAGTTTTTGACGGTGGAGACGGAGATGATAACGAGATTCAAGACGGGCATTAGCTAGGAAAGCGGTATCTTCGAGGATTGGTCTCGCAGCTCGAGTGCAACAAGTTGCTGTTTGTTGCTAATGTTGTTATTCGGGTTAGTTATTGTTATGTCATGAGGCAAGCTGTTTTACCCCATAGTATCCATAGAATGCCCCGACAAACCCCGAATTGTCATGATATTTACTTAGGATATCTTACAGAACATCAAGTAGCGGAAAAAAACTTCGCCAGAGTCAATCGTGCCTTGGACTATTACACAATTGCGTACCCACCGCGGCGGGTCGCAAAAGGTACATTGAGGAACTTGGGGTAATTCTAGGCCACCTTGCACGGGACCACGGGATTTCTCCGATGCCGGGGGGTGTGTGCGGATGGAGTAAAGGAACAGAGGATACCCTACGAAAGCCACTCGGTTGGTGCAGATTACCAACATGTAGGTCTCGCAATTGTGAGTGTACCTTGCGTATCGTGGGTGTATTTAAATGCGGGAGAAGTAATTGCGAGTGGACGAACGGTGAGTGAATGAGGAAGGGGGGAAATATGACATACTGGCAGAATTGAACCCTTACTTGTTTCTACTGTTAGGATGGGCATGGAGCTTGTCCTAGAACCGTTGAATGATCAACTACTGAGCACCTAGATAACGACAGGGTGCTTAAGACATAGATATTCGCTAGGGCGAGCATCATTAACAATTGCTTATCAGTAGGATGCATTAGCCTCTCAGATCCTTTCTCCTTATTCGATCGCGACTGAGCATACGCGACCCTGTGAATTACTTGCTCCTGATGCCCCAATCCTATGAGAAGGATAACCCCAAGTAAATGAAACATGCATGTTTATATTCATGGCCATAGGTCTGCACGACCAATAGTTTCGCCCAGATAACAGTGGTAGATGGGCTCAGGCTGAGAAGGGCCTGGGTGAATCTGCAACCATGGTAGGCGATATGAGTATTCTTCAGTGTAGGTCGTTTCGATCGTGTCAGAAATCTCGTATAGATCCTCATGATTTGGTTTGCGACCGTAACATGGACTTATCTTGCTGAGTTTGGTTGAACGTATCTGTAGGTGCTTGAGCCATGCAGGCCATGGTAGCTGGCGTATAGCCG
This sequence comes from Fusarium stilboides, assembly GCA_014822085.1. NCBI lineage: Eukaryota > Fungi > Ascomycota > Sordariomycetes > Hypocreales > Nectriaceae > Fusarium > Fusarium stilboides. Next base: position 280,305 of record JAASAY010000136.1, read on the forward strand.
TGAAGATAGGACACTTTTGCGGCAAGAGAGCTTCAGCAGCATTCAAGGTTACAATATACGAGAGAAGCCTCTAACAAAACAAGAGAAGATAATCCGCTGCATATAGGTTGTCTGTTGAGCTGGTTCATGGTGCTTAGCCACGGTAGTCAGCTTGGCCAGGAACACTAGGAGACTCTAGGTTAATAGCCACGATAAGCCAGCACTCACAGCAGTTCAGTCCAGATCAGCGTTATTGGCAATTGGTTGGTCTCATGAGTTTCCCAAAATCTCGAGTAAAAATATTATGACTGGGTATGTCATAGCCGCTTATTATATGCGCATATGGATAAGGCGAGGTATTCTCTTACCGGCTCATGTATCAGTGATTCAATGTCTAACATAGACCTCAAGTCAATTTCCCATAATGGTTGATCGTCTTTGTTGTAATTTCATCTGCTCGACTTGATAACGAAATGATATCAAAGAGATCATTAAAACTTATCTCATTAGAATTAATTATCTGAACAAGCTTTTTGGTTGGTGTTATCGGTTAATGGGCCATGTCATGTCGCTGAATCGGTATTGAGGAAGCTATTTAGCTCAGCGTGCTGCGCTGCCTAAACCGAGGTGGTCACAACCCCACCAGTGAACCACTATCCAGGTACATCACATCCAACCTCACCAATAATGCGAATCAACCATGGGAAGACGATTGCCGTGGAAGACCTCCACATCTCCTTCGAGTACTGAGAAGAAGCCATCATTAAAAGTCGAAAGCCCACGTCCTACACCGTCTCGGTCACCAAATCCCGGGACTCCCTCAGCCTCCATTAAGAAACCGCGACGCGAGCGCGTCGTTGAGGCCCAAGGTACCACAAGCTATATCGCTCTCATCACCGTCGCCTCAAAATTAATCATATTTCACAGATGGCGCGCGTAGTCCTTCAACGTCGCCACCTCCAGAACCACCACCAGAAAGGTTCATCTCATTCCCAGAACCCAGAACTGAACCAGTAGCTGACCAACTCCAGGTTCATGAGACCAGGTCTTGAACACGATGACCGATATCGCATGGTTGAGGATGAATTCTTGAATATGGCTCATCAATTCACCACTCATCTCCATCGCGCTGAATACAATCGTCTTAAGTCTTTGGCTAAGCACCAAAACGCCGACACGATCCGTGAGATTGAGCGTCCTATCGTAGGCGCACCTACGCTTCTCGCGCGGCAAAGGCAGGAGAGAGCGCGGCGCATAGTCAAGCAACGCGATTTACTCGGCAGCGACACAAATGAAAAGGATACGCCTTCTGTAGGGTCAAGTCTGCAGGGACTCATGGAGAGTCCGAGAAAGGAACACAAGTGGATTTCAGCTGGGCTGGCTGACGCTGCGAAGACGAGAGCTTCGGCTGGGTTCGACTCACAAAAGATCAGTCCTATACGGATGAAGCAAATATCTAAACCATCATCGGCGAAGAAGAGGCAGTTAACTGTTGCGGATGACGACGAGACTGACGATGGAGATGACTTGGATCTGGCTACACCTTCACGCACTCCCATTACAAAAGCAGCACGCATGACGCAAACATCGAGCCCAGCAATGTCGCGCTCAGCGCCACGACCAACGTTCAGCACTCCTCGTGTCTTGAGCACGGCTCTAAATAATGCTCCACGGTCAGGATCTAGTGTCAAGCGGCCAACTACAGCACCGGGAGGGAGTGAGACACGCACTTCAAGTAAACGCCGCGATCTTCGTGACGATGTTGATGATGACGACCCGTTCGGCATTAACAAACGAAGAGTTCAGCGGCAGAAATCAAGGGAGCAAGTTCGAAGGGCGGAAGAGAAGGCACCTGCCAAGTCCTCGCTTGATGATATTCCTTCATTCATATGATCACATCTATCAGGACGAAAAGTGACACTCGCCACAAAAGACAGCCAGCCATCAACAGTGGAAATCAAATCTTTTCATTTCATTCATGTAAGCCCTAACCTTCCATTTGTCGATCCTCCATTGTAAGCTCATGCATCTCGTCCAGCAACTCATTCATATCAACTTGGGGCGCCTCGTCATCTGCCTCCGTCCCAGCTACGCTCATCTCCTCCTCGGCCCTCTTCTTCTTGTACAGGGCAAGCGTAGCTCGGAGCTCCTCATCTTCTTCGACATCCCGCAAGAACTGCTCGTACTCTTGATCCATACGTTCTTGATCGGCCTTCTTGGGTAGCAGCTCGCCCTCATCTTTGTTCATACGCTTGAGCTGCCAGTTCCTCCTGCGGTTCTTCCGGCGGCGGGGATAGTGTTTCTTGACTAGCACCACGTCAGGGATTGTTGACGAATATGTGTTGGAGTTCTCGATGGCCTCGTATTCGTTGTTGTTGAAAACGGTGCCAGCCATCAGGTAACCCATAGCCGAATCACCAGGCTGGAGGTGTCGACCCAGATGAGTCCTTGTGAAGTATGTTCGGTCATTCACACCAAGATCAGTGGCACGGGCGACTGTGGCCTCGGCCAACGTCCACTTGCCCTTCTGGTTCGGTGTGGGCTCAATATCCATGATAACGAACTCTACGAGCTCATGTGTGTCTGTAAGAGAAAGGAAAGGAGCACGCCAATAGATTGGTGAGCTGATGTCACAAGTCTGGAGAGTCTGAGGATCCAACAGATAAACAGAGGTACCAATCTTGTGGCAAAGAAGGAGGGGTGAAATGTTGCCGTTTTGCTTGGCCATCTTGATGGGCAAGGCGACCAAGTCGTCCTTACATATCGGCACCAACTCGGCCGAGTATGTGAACTTGAATGACTTCTTAGAAGTGTGCACATCTTGAGAAATCAGCTCCTGCGACGCCTTCACCTTGACAGGCACCACAGAGTTGAGGAAGTCGATAAACTTCTCGGCCTGGTTCTTTTGCGAGAAGAAAAAGTCGATGCCATCCTTGGCCTCTCTGATGTTAAGGGTATCTCTGTGCGCGCCATGCTTCATAATAAGCTGCTCGAGGAACAGGAAAGTTCGCTTGTGAAGAACCTTCTGACGGACTTGAACAGCAGCTCGCCAGACGTTGGCAGTGTATGACTTGGCACACTCAGGGCACTGCTGGTACGCCACCACATACACGACCTCGAAACTCTGCTGGAGAAGCATGCCATCCTGGACGGAATCCTGGATGGTCAACTTGACCTTGACTCGTCGCGAGTGAGGCTCAGTCCAAATGAAACTCGCGTCCACAATACGGACTTTGTTTAGGCCTCGAAGTTTCTTGAGGCACAGGGCCAACAGTTCGCGGGACTCGGGGGCAGCAACAATCCAGCTGGTGGGGGGCATGAGCCATCGGTCGCAATCTCGGCAGAAGTTGAGGGTCGCCTCTCGCTGGACGCCCTGGGAGATATCAACGGTGAGCTTGATACAGTCGTAGCAAAGAGCGCCGCTGGCGGCGGTTCCATCGATCGGAGCACCGCAGTTGCAGCAAAGAATACTGAAGAGAACTCGAGTTAGTCTTGCGCCCAAGAAGCGAGTGCGGGGTGTTTTAGAGAAGATCAAGACTCACGTTGCAGCGCCCTGCTGCTGAGAGACAGGGGCTATAGAGATGGGCTGGTCATCCAGATCCATCGACATGTTGGGCAACGATGTCGTGGGAAAAAAGATGGTGTTGTTTGGGTGGAAAATGAATGATGTTCGTGACTCTTAGAAACCCAACAGTGGGAGAATTTGGTTCGCCGCCGCTTGATAAGCGCTTATCGGTAGGATATTTTTTTGCAGGCGCGGGGCAAATTTGTCACAAATGGAAATCGCACTGGTGACTGTGACTGCACCGACGTGCGCAGTCATAAAGTTCAGGGTCCACTTGGCTCGAATAAGTTTTGGTCATGCCGATCGTTAAATATGATCATGCTTAAGTGGATTTTCTCTTCAAAAGTTATGTTTTGGTTATAATCAGGAAATATGAACAAAAAACCAAGGGCTATGTAAATTAAAAAATCTTGCTTAATACCCTCGTAACCTCTGCTGGCTGTTCTTCCCCATCGATCTTCTTCTTTGCAAGAGGAACTTGCTTGAAGGACCTCTTGACTTGTCGCACTGAATCGTCTTGTCCCTCGGCGTCTGCTTTCCTTTTCTTGGCCTTTGCCTTGGCTTCCATACCGTCCAGCATCTTTGCCTTCTCCACGTTTCTGACAAACTCCTTGTTCTCCTTTGTCGACTTGCTGATCTCGGCCCTCATGCGGCTGGCGCGCTCCGCATTCTCCGCCGCGATCTGCTCTGTCAGGTTATGCCACTTGAAGCCCTTGAGATACAGTAGGTTCCACAAATCATCGTGATAGTAGCTGCCCTTCTTGCCGCCGATGGTTTGCGCGTTGAGTAGGTCGCAAACAGCCTTTGCATCCTTCTTCTTGGTGAATTCGACCCAGCCCTCGGTGAAGTTACGCTTCTTGTTACCGCCAGCCTTGACGCGACGGGCGTGCGAGGCCGGATCTTCAGGCGCGAGGAAGATGCGGTTGATGGTGCCGTAGGGTTCGAGGAGGGAGCGCAGCTTGGCGGGCTTCATGAAGGGAGGTATACGGGAGAGGTAGACGACGCCTGACTTCTTGATAGCGGCTTCGGAAGCGACAAGGTTCTTCTTTGTCAATGTTCTTGTAACGTCGGGCAGTTCTGTCGATGTCGTGTCTTTTGATTTGCGCTTTAGCTTTTCGGGCTTTTCTTCTTCTTGATCGTCTTTTTGTGTTCGCTTTGCGTCTTTCTCGAGTGTGTCTTCCTCGTCGTCGCTGACATCGCGATCAATGTCGCTACCCAGATCATCTTCTTCATCCGAGTCCAGTTTCCGTCGCTTGGCGCCTCGGCCGCCCTTTCTCATATCATCATCTTCGGAGTTGTAGCCGACATCCTTCTCCTCGTCGCTTTCGACCGTGTCGAGAAAGTCATTCTTCGTTTCGGGCGCCATTGTGAATGTGAATGGCAGCTCAGGGTTTGAATTGGACGTCTCCGTACGAGAGGCTGGAAATGTCCAGGGCGTAGGAAAAAAAGTTACAAGCTGATAAGATAAGCTCTAATTGGCGTCGCTACCTAGACTGCAGGGGTCTGTCTGGAATTGGAGTACCGGGTCATGTGATATGGAGGGGCATCCATCGACGTCACTGATATGTTAAAATTTGGAGGGGAACTTCAAAGAAGCTGTAGTGCTATTATGATAGACAGCATCTTCATCTTAAGAAATGATGTCGCTATATGAACTTTACTGTAGACATGATACAACCAAATCCATCGAAGTATCACCATAATATTGCTATAAACATGGTTGACCTCTTGATATCTCTACATCAAACTCAGGCTTGCTATCTGGAAGCGGGTCTGTCTTTGATTCAGCGTTTCAAGTTGCTACTGCCGTGATTACCCTCAAGTGAACTTGGTTAGAGCTGCTTGCTTTGTTAGGATACCTTAGTACAAGCACCACCTCAATGCCAACTGTTTCTGCCCTTATCACAGCCGTGGCGGGGTTGATGAGAGGAGTAATGACAGTGGAAGCCGCCGAGGTCGGGTTACGTGGGGCAAGCACCGCGAGCCGCGAGCCGCCAACCGCCGTCATGAGGTGGCCACCTCATGAGTGAGTGTACTTGTCTTGTATCTTGTATCTTCCATCTCCATCTCCATCTCCATCTCCAACTCACATACTCCACTTCAAAACTGGATATCAACCAAGATATATTCTCCACGACTGGTCACCAGAAATTCTACACATTCACTCTTCTCACACATAACTATACCCACAATGTCTGTCGAAGTCATCACTACAATCTCCCCCAACACAAACGAGGCCATCCTCACCAGGAATGGCGTCTCTGCCGCTGACCTTGAGTCTCTTCCCAAGGTTGCCACTGAGGCTTTCCAGAGCTACCGAAAGACAACGTTGAAGGAGCGTCAAGCTATTGTCCGCAAGTTTCTAGATGGCCTTATGGCTAAGAAGGATGAGCTTGGTGAGGAGTTGACTGTTCAGATGGGCCGTCCCATCTCCTACACACCTGGCGAGGTCGCCACAGCTGTCAAGCGCGGAGAGTACCTCCTCAAGATCAGTGATGAGGCTCTCAAGGACACCGACGGTGAGGCTGAGAAGGGCTTCAAGCGTTTTATTCGAAAGGTTCCTGTCGGACCTGTACTCATCATCTTTGCGTGGAACGTAAGTGTTGGCCTTGTTTCCTGTTTGATCAACTTGCTGACCACATACAGTACCCTTACCTCATTCTTGTCAACTCTCTGATTCCCGCTCTTCTTGCAGGATGCAGTGTAATCCTCAAGCCTTCGCCTCAGACACCGACTATCGTGGAGCGGGTTACCGACATCCTAAAGGAGTCGGGCTTGCCTGATGGCGTTTGCCAGTACTTCCACTGCGGCTCCCCTACTATCATGGAGACCATTGTGCGGGATCCAAAGATCGCTCTAGTTTGTTTCACCGGCTCTGTCGCTGGTGGACTTGCTGTGCAACAAGCTGCATCTGACCGCATTGTAAATGTCGGTCTGGAGTTGGGTGGCAAGGACCCGGCATATGTCCGATCAGACGTCGATATTGATTGGGCTGCTGCAGAGATTGTTGACGGTGCGATTTTCAACTCTGGCCAGAGCTGCTGTTCTCTGGAGCGGGTGTACGTTGACGAGAAGATCCACGACAACTTTGTTGAGGCTGTGCAAAAGGTGCTCAAGAGCTATAAGCTGGGCGATCCTTTTGACAAGGAAACTCAACTGGGTCCCGTTGTTTCGAAGCGATCGAAGCAGGCTGCTGAGGAGCACATCAAGGACGCCGTCGCCAACGGTGCCAAGGATGTTACTCCCGAAAACGAGACTTTCAGCAACCCTCCTACCAAGGGTAACTTTGTGAAACCCACCCTGCTTACCGGCGTCAACCACAGCATGCGAGTCATGACTGAGGAGTCGTTTGCCCCGATTAGTAAAGCTTCCCGACAACATTTGGTAATTTCTTGCTAACGATGGTGTAGTTCCTATTATGAAGGTTAAGGATGACAGCGAGGCCATCAAGTACATGAATGACAGCGAATTTGGTCTAACGGCCAGCATCTGGACCAAGGACACAGACAAAGGATACGAGCTTGGCGAGGATGTGGAAGCAGGCACCGTTTTTGTCAACCGATGCGATTATCCGGCACCTGTAAGTTTCTGACCCAAGCACAAAGGACTTTCTTTTTGCCCGGTGTGATGATCGACTTTTACTAATCGACTTTAGGATTTGGCGTGGACTGGCTGGAAGAACTCGGGTAAGGGACAGACACTTAGCCGATTCGGCTTTGATCAGTTTGTGAAGCTCAAGAGCTACCATCTTAAGGATTACCCCAACTAGAGGGCTATTCGTTTAGAAATGACGAATTGTTAGTCGAACCCAGTTCAATGGTTGGCTACAATGACTCTAAGTAATGAGACGACGTCTGTATTGAAATGAATCAAACACCTGCAAGCAAACCGAGAATAACGTCATCCGCTGTGAGGGCGAACTATCTACCGTACATGAGTCGTCAAGGTATTGATGCAACAATCGTGAGCGCACATCATTTCTCTTTAGCGACTTGTCTCTAGGAACCGTCTCCCCTGGCGAGCAGAAGCGTGTGAGACGAGACGTTTTCGATAACGGGCCACGACCAAGCCAAAACAAGACAAGACAACGAATTAGATGGACTAGGCGCAAAGATAAGCTTTGGGAACGGGGTTATGCAGATGATGCTGTAAATCGCTGCATCCGGTAATTAGTCGCTGAGTCGAACAACCTGCGACATCCAGTCACTGCGTGGCACTTGTGAGAGGTTGATAGTGACGACATTTTGGACATGAACAGACTTTAAGCCATGACGACTGTTGTATGAATGGTCTTTGTACATAGTTGTGGTTAGTTATTCAATTGTAGATCTCTCCCTCTCCCCTTGAGATGGAGAGTTTGAGTTGGCGACTTTCCCGCCTCCCTTTGATTACACGAGATTGGCTGGCAGACCCTGCCACGTGAGGCATTCAGTATCTGTAGTTTGGAGGTTGAAGTGACCCCTTTGTACGTGGACGTAATTTGACAGAGCAATAAATCCAATACAAAGGAGTTGTATTATTTGCAACCGTGCACATTTATTTCTGTCTATTTTGTATAGTCAGAAATTACGAGTTGGGTTCCCCTTGCGGGTCATCGTCGCACCATAGGCTGTGTCTTGGTCGCCGTCAGCTGAGACATGGAGGTCAGGGCAGTAATACAGGACCTAAGCTCACTGCAGATCGCCCAATCTAGGCTATCCAAGGTGCTGGAATTCCAGTGACCTGGATGCATTCCAGATCTGACAACGTCTATCGCCCCCCCTGCCGCTCGCTGCCGCTGCCGCTGCCGTGACCCTGCTCCCGGCGTAGGCGCTGCAAGCACGCACAGCACTGCACGGCACTGCACTGAGCTGTACTGCATGCTGCTGTCATCCTTTCGTTTCCTTTCTTTTTTCCCTCTTTGTTCAAGGCTCGTATATGAATTGGCATTTGCGCATCTGTTTTTAGTTTTCCTCGTCTGTTTTCCCTGCTTGTTGTTGTTGACGTTTTAAACAACACATTCCTGTCCTTCGTTTGAGTGTCTTGTCTAATGTGATAGACGTACAACCTTTAACTCTCTTTCTCTTCCTCTACTCTACTCTACTCTACTTTACTCTACCTACTTATACACACACTCTCTCCCCTTTCTCTATTACTCCTCTTTTATCTATCTGCATACCATTGCAATCCTGTACCTGAGACTCAACTGATTCTCTTTGTATCAAAAACATACCTAAGACCCAGCCAACCCAACACCAACACCAACACCAACACCAACACCAGCACCAGCACCAACACCACCACCCTTTGAAAGCCGCGTGCCTTCCCCATCTAACTTGACCTTCTTTGTCTTTACTAGACCGAGATTTAGAAACACGAGACTTCTTTTTCTTCTATTTCTACTTCTACTTCTTTTTTCCTGCCTTCTTTATTACTACAATTCCAATCCTCCATCTTCAGTCAGCCTCGTTTTTTCCATCCCTCCCAACCTTTTTCAGCTGGCCTCGATTTTGCTTCTTCCCCAGCTCTAGAACACTCCACGTTCGATCACTTCTACTACCAGCCCCGGTTTGGCTTTTTATTGGGATTCATATAAAGAAAGCTTCGACAGTCGACTTGATGGGATCCGCCGCAGTTCTTGCTTCAGAGAGACGAGACCCTGGGTGCTTTGTACTTCCCTTTTCTCGCCCTCGATCTTCAAAGATGCATATTTCCGACGACTTTCAGACGCTCTGCTCGCGTGTCCAGACTATGGTACGCCAGCGACGTCGCAAGGAGAAGCGCAGTATGGAGATTGTAAGTCTATTACTGTACTGCATCTACTTTATCATCACAAACTAACACTTCACCTCGCAGTCTGCGCCGTTCAACTTCGAAAAGAACCCTGTTGCCCTTCCCGGCGTTTCAGAGGAGCAGTAAGTCCACAGCTTATACAATCTTCAAACTATCAAACACTAACCCATGATCAAAGACTTGCCATGCTTCGAGAACAAGCTGCCGCCAGCCGAATCGGCATCGCAGATCCTCCCAGTCCTACCGCTCCTCGCTCGCCTTGTTCCACGTCGAGCCTCTTCTCCCACCCAGTACGACCGGCCATCAAGTCGGTTCCTACATCCAACTCTGTTTCCTCCACCGACAGCCTCAACTAATTGCACCCGGCTGCTCATAATCATTGTTTTTACGGCTATTAGAAGTGTTAGGGGCGTCTTAGAAAGGAAACACATCACTTGTTTATCACGGACGGTTTATGGAAAGCTATTATTGTACGATACGCATGGAATGACTTAGGGAAATCATCAGGGAAAATGGGCATCTACGGGACCATCGAAAAGGCGACATCACAGAATTATCATCATACCCGGCGTAAAATCTAATATTGTTCAATTCACTTACTCTCACACAACCCCTAAATCATAGCATGGCATGGGTCGTTATTTCACGCGTGTTCGTCTGGAATGTGAATGAAACGAAGTCGTTGATGGGGAGAGCAATGTGTTTCATTTGTGTGTTTAAGACATGCATTCGTCCTCTCGCTTCGCTTGCTAACTGTCTTCAGATCCAGCCGGCGTACACATCCAAGCTCTCGGATCGGACACCATTCATCACCCCCTTAACACCGAGCAACTTGACCTTTGTACCCTTCTCCTTCGCCCACTTCTCCAAGAACACCTTTACCCGCTCTTTGGTCTCGTCGTCGTCCTTCATCAGCAGAGCGAGAGCATCGTACCCGCCGGCTCCAGGAACGACACCACCATAAACTCCCTCGACGGTACCGAGGGCATCGAGAAGCTCTGTCTGGCTTTCGGGCTCGATGGGGACATCGCTAGCGCTGCCCATCTTTCTAATCAACTCTCGTACCGCTGCGAGCTTCTCTGGTAGCTGAGCAACGTCGCCAGCGTTGAGCGTAGCAATCAGCTGCTCGTTACGCTTCTGAAGTTCATCCCAAAGCTGCTTCGATATTTCGGGGTTCGCGGCCCTCCAAGCTAGAACCTTCTTAACCATACCGACCGTCTTACTTCCGCAGTCGACATCGCACATGCGCAGAACAACTCCCTTGGGCATGATGACTGCATCCTTGAGGACCTCGACGTCCCACGCAGACTCGCCGTCGACAAGCTTCACCAACGCATCCGCAAAGCCAGCCGTGCCAGCCTCAGGGATCTTGCTCAGCGTAGCAGGAGAGAAACGCCTATACCGGCAAGATCCATAGACAGCGGTGGCAACGTCAAAGCCTGAGCCGACCTTGCCCTGGGCAGCACAGTGAGCTGCTTGAGCCAGGTTATGCAAGGTCTTCTTGCCCTGGTCAGATCGGATGTCAAAGAGGTCCTGAGGTAGGTAGTGAGCCAGAAGTGACGCAGTCAATGAAGTGACGAGAGCTGCTGATGAGCCCAGACCCGTCTTGTTAGCTTCGCCCAATGTCACAGGGAACTTGGCGAAGCGGCCTGTACGGGTGCTCTCGGATTCTGAGTGAGAGTAGTAGTCGTTGTCTGCGAGGATAATGAGACGAGCAGATGCTATGCTGTGGCTGGGACGATGCCCGGCGATACGGTCAATGTAGGTGAGAGCGTAGCTGAGGGTTGTCTCCACGAAGGGATTGGGGCTGATCTGGGCTCCGCTACTGAGGAGTGAGTGAGAGAACGTTAATAAACCTGATAATAGTTTCATGTGATGAAAGGGTTGATGATTGGGTTGTGTCACCCATTCCATGATGATCAACCTATTACGACACTGTGGTCTCTTGGAGGAACTAGCACCACGGCATAATCTCTTCCATGAGACCACAATCGCATACCGAAACTATTCAGAACTGAAAAGAAAACCCACTTACACTTGCAACTGAGTAACCTTGATACCACCGCCTTCACCCGCCAAGTGGTAGCCATAACGCCACTGGGCCTCCAGGAACTGAGGGCTATCAACGACAATCTCAGTCAGCTGTACGCCAGCCGTCGTATGGATATCCCCAGCGATGATGTTGATACGAGCGTCGAGGCCAAAAACGAACGCCGTGTACTCCTGGTCCAGGACAAGATATCCGCCTGCGAGGAAGACCTTGCCAGGAGCCGACACGGCGATGGTGGGGTGGCGGAGGGACATGGCGATGTATATGTTAAGGTAAATATATATACGTAAGAGCCTGTAATTAGCCAGAGGTACCAGAAAATAACAAATCTGGAAGTAGATGGAGACAAGGAAAGGCGAGAGAGTCGCTGATGATGACAACAATGGCTCTCTCGAGTTTCTGAGTGAGCTCCTTACTTAGACTGCATGAGAAGATTCATCAAACCTCAGCGGGGCATCCAATTCTAGGACGTACAGTGCATGTGATTTCCATTGCAGCGAGACCCACACTGTAATCTATTCTAAGGCCACAAAACCATCCAATTACAACACAGTCCGCCAGAGTTTCAACCAACCCGACTGCTCCAGAACTAGACCTCGAGGTACCTATCTAATGCAAGTCTGGTCTAAGCTACAGTACAACAACAACAGCAACTTGATGATGCCAATTACGCGTCATTTCCATCAAATACCAAAAGCCTCAACCCGTCATCCACCATAAGCCTTAGTCGTGATTACATTCAACAAGATTTAACCATTGCCAGTCCTGCAACACCAAACTCATACACAGATTCACTAATGCAAAGAGAATATATCGTTGATGACTTGAATCGTCATTTCTTCAATATTGTATTGATGGTACAAGCAGCAGGACCATTTGCACTGCTTTCCCTTGACCAGTCCTCGTTTTGGACTCCGATCATCCCTCCTCATGACCTAGTTCCCTGGCTCTTTTTGGTCCTTCTATGCTGCTAATATGTAGTAGTTTCCCTTTCTTGGAGTGGTGATGATCTATCCAGGGAACATCCGGCCCCAAATCCTTTCATTCAGAAGCCAACGTTCCTCGTTAAACCCATTTTGATTCCCAAACGCCGTCCCATTCAAGGGTTCGAGGGCGACCAGAGCCTCTCGACTATGACATCTCATCAAAAATGTCCCCCATTATAAAGACAACCCACCCAACCACCTTGCAACCAGAACAACAGGGTATCAAACAAATTACGCCAACAGAAAACAGAAATTCGTCCCAAATCCACAACTGAAACTCTCAACAGAAAACTCATCTACTCAGCAACCTCCTGTCCTCCGCCAAGAAGCTCAAGGACCTTGTTGACAACAGCACTGGGGTAGCCACGGGTGAGCATCTCACCAACAACACCCTTGGCTTGCTCCCGTTGCTCCACAGCTAGGAAAGCTCGAGTCATAGCCTCGTATGTGCTAGGCTCACGCTTCTCCCGGCCGACAGCGTCATAGATGCCTTGTGCCTTCTCGATCTTCTTCTCAGCAGCCCAGCCGTGAATCAGAGTGTTGGCGATGTAAGGGGTCAATTCCACACCCTTGCTTCGCATCTGAGCAAGCACAGGCTCGGAAGCAGCAACTTGGTGGTTGGCAACCATCGCCTCGAAAAGAGCTTGGTACAGGCTGGCGCTGACGGGAACCAGAGACTCCTTGACAACTGAATCAAACATCTTCAGGGCACCCTCCATGTCGTGCAAAACGCATCCCCTGGCGTGAATGAGAGAAGCGTAGTGAACAGGCTCAACGCGCTGACCCGAAGCACGGATCATGCCCAGAACCTGCTCAGCAGCCTCCATATCAACGGGATCCAGAGTAGCGTGAGTATCGACAAGAAGCTTGTAGGTGTGCGCCGTAGGAGCAATGCCCTTAGCCTTCATACGCTCATAGTAAGCCAAAACCTTTGACTTGTCGCGTTTAGTGGTCAAAAAGAATTGCATCATGCTGTTGTAGGGAGCAGGGCGGGCCTTGTAGTTAGGCATAGCCTCCATCTCATCAAACAGCTCTTCGGCAAACTTCTCGTCACTAACTCGGCAGAGAGCGTTCACAATGGTACCGTAGGTGACAGAGGTAGGCTTGATGCCCAAAGCCCTCATCTCAGCAAAGTAGAAGAGGCAGTCATCAATGCGGCGCGCCTTTCCGAGCTTGCCAATCAGAGCATTGTACAAGAAAGAGCTGGGCTCAACACCCTCAGCCTTGGCTCGGTGGAAAATCCGGACAGCCTCAGAAGCCTCGTCGAAAGTCTTGGTTGAGTCCTTAAGAGTAGTGATGTAAAGGCCGAAGGTGTTCGCAGAAGGGCTAGCACCCATCTCCAATAGCTCCTGGTGGAATTGCTCAGCTCGCCCACGGTTACCCATGGTGAGACAGGCACCAACCATAGCGTCGAGGATGCTGGACCAACCGTAGCGAACAACAGCGTACTGGGGCATAAGAGGCATATCAGTGCGGGCCATAGCGAGAATGTCATGGCACAGGTCGATCTTGCCATCTCGGGCAGCGGCAGAAATCAGCTTTGCGTAGGTGATGTAACGGGGGTGTCGGCCAGCGCGTCGCATGTTTCGGAATCGGTTGAGTGCCTCACTCAGACGAGGTCCCTTACGACCATGGTTACCCTCGAGATCGTCGGCGATAAGAGAGGAGCCCTTAAAGTCGGTGCTGTGGGCGTAAGGGTCGTAGGTGTCCTCAAAGCTAGAAACGGTGGGGGTCGAGAGATAAGGAGAAGCGACCACGGGTTGCTGGGGGTAGCTGGGAATTTCGCGAGGGTCTGCAATACCTCGAGTCTCCATGTACCGGGAGATGAACTCGGCTCCCTCATCAACCTCCTCAACAAGATGAGGTTGAGCGTCGGAGACGTATGCTCGGATTCGCTGGAACATCATCTCAGACTGGGCCAAGCCCTCCACAACCTGACCGGAGCCAATCAAGGCAACGGCATACATGGCTGTAGGCTCGATGAAGGCGGTAGTCGCCTGCACCTCGGGGTTGCTAAGCGCTTGCCAGTACTTAGTAGCACTGGTAACATCACCCTCGCGAACGCTCATGGCAAGGAGAGCGGTCGCGGGAGTCACCAGATCATCAGCGTAAGAGGGCATGCCATTGTAAGCGGCAACAGCAGTAGCCTTTTCATCCTTATCAGCAGCAATGGTGGCAATCTCGCCCATAGCCCTAGCACGGGCTTCATCCTCGACAGCCTGGGCCCAGTGGAAAGCCTCCTGGTAGATACCTTGAGTGATAAAGCCCTTGACAAATCCAGTAGTGACCAAAGCATCCTTGATGTCAGCTGCGCGAACACCATATTCGTCAACGATCTTCTTGAAAAACTTCATGGCACCCTCAATCTTATCAGTGACCACATAAGCATTGATGACAGCGGCGTAAACCTCAGTATCAAGTCGGTCGTTGAGAGTGGCCTGTCCATCGTCGTTAGCGATGGCCAGGTTGCGATATTCGTTGTAGCATTCGACAGCACTGATCAAATCTCCAGATGAAGCGAAAGCAGTGATCATGGTAGGGAACACAGCAGCGAAAGGAACTATCTGGTTAGCCTCCATGTGCTCGAAAAGACGAAGCATATCAGCAACCCGACCATCCTTAGCACAAGCAGTGATTAGCTGGTGGTAAGTCTCCGCAGAGTATTCAGCAGCATCAGTATCAACCGATGTGTCAAACAACTTGATGGCGAGGTCGAGGCGGTCATCCTCGCAGAGAATAGCGTGCTCAAGCTCGTGAGATGCGAGCATAAACTTGCCGGGCTCATCCATACCACCAAATCGTACCCTCTTGTCCTCCAAAGCAGCCTTCAGCTCAGTAACCTCGAGGCATCGGGAGGCCAGAAGACCAACAAGAATGTTAAAAGTGTCGGCATCAGGCGAGACCCTCCTTCGAAGCATGTCGGCGTAGACATCGAGAGACTTGGAAACGATCTCAATCTTCTTCATAGGGATGTGAATAGCAGAGAGCAGAAGCGCGTTATAAGCACCAGCGATAGGCTGCACACCAGTAGCCAACATGGCCTCGAAGACCGCGGGAATCTCGACATATCGACCATTCTCAGCGAGTTTGTGAAGATGGTCGGCATAAGACTGAGATTGGGGGTCAACAGGTGGGGTGGCACTGCGAGCGACACTTATGGGAGTTTGCGACCTCTCTGCTACCGGAGATCGTGACTTGGAGCCAAGAACAGAGACCGGTCGTCCTGCGGCGATAGCATTCTCAGCTACCACTTGCAGGCTTCGTGCCTCAAGCTCTCTCTCCAGGGCAGCATCGATGTGTGCGAGGGCTGCCTGGTCCTCAATTGACAAATTCGACTTAATCTCAGCATCCTCAATCAAGGCCTGCTCAATGACATCCTGAGCGGCGGCTTGGTCCTTGGTAAGAATGGACGCCGCACTAGGCTTCCACTCAATGCTCTTCTGAAAGTCGAATTGGGTCCATTCGGGGTCGAGTTCGCCGGTGGCCTGCTGGTGTTGCAAGGCCTCGAAGTATGCGTCTAAACCTCCATGGTTGTGGCCGGGGCGGTGCTCTACGGACGGAAGGCCCGAAGATGCTGTGCGCTCAGTGTGAAAGGCAGAGTGAAGCTGGAGGTTAGAGAAACGGCCAAGTCGGTTGGTCTTTCGTCGAACAAAGACAGGTCGGTTTTGTGAGTTGAGGACGTGAGGGTGAGTGGCGGCTACAACGGATTGGGCGTAACCGTGTGTTGTGATAGACTTTGCGAATGTTGATCCTTGACGGACGAAATTCGAGTAAAGGGAGGAGTAGATGGTGGGCATTTAGAAGACACCCAGAGGGGAAAGGGGAGGACTATAAAGCCTCTGTATTAGTATAGGAACAACTAGGAAATCAATGATACTGGGTCTCGAGTATAGTAAGTGCCGTTGGTGATGAGCCTCAGGATTACCAAAGCCGAGACTGAGTCGAACGATTATGAGATCTGTGTCGAGCCACGCGATCTGGGGAAGAGGCGTGGAGGAAAAGTGGTGTGGTGGACCAAACGCAGACAATGGAATTGGCACTTACATTAAGAAGGAAGAGATATTATCAATTGCAGGTTCATTTGACAGCAACGACGCCGTCAAACAAACGCGCAGTCCAGATTATAGAATAAATTATAGAGGGGGAGGAAGATGGAAAGAAAGAATAGAAGAAACAACTCGAGTCGGATAGAAGAAAAAAACTATCGTCTGGGGTTATTTGTCGTCGGGTGTGGAAATGGAGGACGAGGGTGAATGATTCGGCATGGACCCGGGCCTGAGGGTCGGGGGAGTGGCTGCCTTTTTTTCTCTTTGCCTGAGGTGCAGTGGATACCTTGGCAGGTACATTCAGAGCTACGTACTTGCCCGCGACTGGACGGGAGTTGAATTGATGGAAGGTTGCTACAAAATGGATGCGTCAGGAGGCAGCTTATCGAGTGTGGGGAAGCCTCGTTGAGCCCCCAAGAGTTCTGTAAAATGGAGCTTGTAATGGATAATTTGCACTGAGACTGAGTGAGCTCCCTCCACAAAAGCCCTAAGTGCCAATGCCAGGCAGGCTGCTATCGATGATGATGGCTGCGCGGCCGTAGCGGCCTTCTCGGGGCGCGGAGTTCGGGTCGTTGTTGGCTGCGGCGGAGGCGGCTTGACCTACGCAGGATCCGCAGTGGCTCTTCTGTGGGTGTTGACAGGGGTGTTTAGGTGGTTTTCCAGCGGGTGGGTGCCCGGACTCCATCGGGAAACCAGGCGTTCTAAGAGAGCACTGGAGGAGGTTCTGGAATGACTCAAGCCCTGTCTGTACCTTTCCTGTCCATTCTTGACTGTGACTTTCTGTCCGTAGATTATTTCCTTCAAACTCCGACCCGTCTTATTTTCTCTTACTTGTGAAGCTCCCTAAACTCCCCGGAGGCAAAGCCTCAAGGTGAGCGAGTCGAGTTTCAGGTGAAAGACGCGGGGTGGAATGTCTGCGTGTGGCAATAAGCGGTAGTCCATTACACGCGCATTGCATTCACCGATCATTGATGCTATGAAAAATAGCTACTGCACTCAGATTCTCACCGATCATTGATGTCCTCAACACATGCATGTATGAGCAGAATATCCTAGGCCACTTGGTCCTGGCGTTCTGGAGAATCCATTAGAAGGACTTCGTTGCTGGTTGACATCTACCAATCACCTTTCATCAATTCAACCCAGTGTGGAATCTGTCCCGTCGTCCGGCATGCAAAGTTTTTTTCTTCCTTGCTTTTTACTTTGGCGAGATCTTATCAATTGCTTTTTCTCCAAAAGATCATCAAAACACGGCGCCCATCACAGATAATCCACGCACACACACTAACACCTGTATTGTAATTAAGATTTCTCTTTTCTCTCTTCAGTGATGCCGCATGGACGGACTCTTCTCACGCGACCCTCGATGACGATAATTAAGCGAACCAACGAACTATATTCTAGTCATTGTTCAAACGGTTACGCAGATCCATCCATCGACATCAACAGGGCCAGGGGTCTTCAAGAGGTCATTGACCACCATCTGCCACCCAACTTTAAGGACTTGATGGTGGCCAGGGCGAGAACAAACCGGTGCCGTTTGTCCATACCTCCCTGCCTTAGACTTCCCTAGACGTAGACTTACTTGATGTCTATTGGATGGACCCTGAACCTCTTTTCCCGCTAGTGTGGGACTCTGAGGGAGAAGCCGGAACTCCACGTCCAGCCTGTCGGGTCGTTGCCAGATGTCCCAACCTGCAGCAAAGAGGACACCTAGACACTAATCCGCTGACAAGGGCTGTGAATCGTCAATGCAATTCCAGTATTTTTGGTCTCTCTATGATTTCTCAGCTTGGCCGTTTCCCTTCCTCGTGTTCATGGTCAGGGTTGCTGTGGAGGACCTGCAAAGGACCATTCATGATATTGGAATTACGGATGCAAAAAGCAAAATTCGATCCCATATCCTCGGTTACAGATATTGCTTACCATTGGTTATGGAAACAGGTTGATTTCTTTGGTTGCTGGTAGGAAACACTCCGAGGGAAATTGTCATCTCCTAACTATTACACAAGGTGTGGCAAACCTTGCAAGAGTCAACCAGGCTGTGTGTGAAAAGAACCAAAGTCAGCTGCAACAGCGTTGCAAGAACAAGAGCGGAAACGAAAGTAGTACTGTAGCTCGCTACCAATTATGCGGCCAGCCCCGAAGTCTTACACCGGGTTGTCCCCCGGGGCAATTAGTGCTACTCCGTCAGCTCTCCCTATGCCCTAGCCACAAAGGCAAAACAACACAAGTGTCTTCATCATGAAAACCGGCCGCAATGTGGCAACGTCAACATGTAGTTTAGCCCCAATGTTGCCTGGGGCTCAGTTCTGTAGAGGAGCACAGGGCTGCAGTTTCGTTCTGTCACATGGATCACTATCAACGAAAAAGACCCGTTTACAACGGATGCTGCGGAGCAATCTTGAACTGGCTGACATTGCCCTGGTCCTGGCTTGTCACTCTCCGGCTGAGTTGCTTAGCCGAGACCGATCGGCTGTAAGCCAAACGGACCCGGCATTTTCGCTGTTTTAACTCCATCAATAACCCGCCAACAGATTGGAGAATTGGAGAATTGGAGATTGGACGGTGTTATCAAATAGTTCGTCCGACGACCGACTATCAGTTATCAATCTGCAACAGCTTCCGGAGCGGGAGACAGAAACCTGATAATCTCCGACGTGGCACGGAGTAAAGTTGTGAGCGGCTTATGCTCCTGGTATGGAGTTTTGCTCCAGCGTCAGTGATCTGATCTAGTATCATATAATTCCTGTGTAGGTTCAGCCTGCAATGACCCACGGTTCGCGTGTAACAAGCCCACCACGTAGTATTGATTCGCGATCGAGTTGTCGCAAATTGCGATGTGTATTACACGAAACACCGTTGCATCACACTGCATCCGCAAGGACTCCCTTTGCTTACGCAGTGTAATTAGATTCGCGATTCTACGGAATCGCAAATATGCCTCGTTGCTCTGCCACGTACTTTGCGTCATCTCGTATCGATCTCTTCCACTTGAGGAATCTCGGGGAGATTCGACTTGCAATTTAAGATGAGTCAAGGTTTAGAGGTCAGTTGATAGGTCAAGGGTCGGGATTTCTCGAGTTATCAATCATCCTAATGTCTGGATTGTCCAACTTCCCTTCCTGTCGGTGGTCATGAGACAGTCTCCAGTTTCGTCATGACGATCTTGCTTCGGATTTACGACGGAGCTTCATCTGCATCCCAGCTGTCAAACTGTAGCCATGATGTAGACTTTGCAGCTTGAGATGTCCTGGCAGCTTGGGTCTAGACCGTTCTGTTTTTGGAGATGAGAGTTTATCGATAAGGCTGATAAGATAATGATGTTGAGTTTCCACTTTTTATTTTTTCTTCAATGTATCGAGAATATCTCAAGCCCCACGTATAACCTCTATAAACCAACCTCAACGACATCGCAACAATGGCGGACGATGGGATGCTCTTAAACTTTGACCTGGGGTCTGGCCCGGTCAAGCCTCAAGTCAAGTTCAAGGGAGGGCGCTGGCGTGACAGGAAGCAGGCTGAAAAGTCCGCTAGACTGGCTTCAGGAAAGCCATCCCAACCGAAACCTTCAAGAGATGGACTTGATGAGGGAAGGTCGTCAAAACGCCAAAGAACAGACGATGGGGACTTTGATCATTCTTTCGACTACAAGTCGTCTCCCAGGCATGCTTCACGACCAAGGCATAGTGACACCAATGGCCAAGGGGCAGCTACCTCAGGCCAACCTCGCAACCAACAGTCAGATGGCAAGTCTAGACAGGTCATCTCACGCCTCTTCTCGTTCAACCCCGCTCAGACGACAGAGTTGGAGGAGAAGCAAGCAGAATGGACTGCTCCGGAGGCGAGCAATGCGCCGCTATCAGATGTTGCCAACTTTGGTACCCTGACGATATCTGCCCGGCTAGTTGATGAACTGACCAAGATGAACCTGGAGCGACCTACCGCCATTCAAAACAAGGTTATTCCTCACATGTTGTCGAGCAGCTCTGATGCCTTTGTGCAAGCCGAGACTGGTTCCGGAAAGACATTAGCCTACCTTTTGCCTGTCCTGCACCGTGTACTGCTTCTCAGTGAGAAGGGTAAGGCCCAGATTCATCGAGATTCTGGTGCCTTTGCCATTATCGTTGCGCCCACTCGTGAACTTGCTAAGCAGGTTCACACAGTTCTGGAGAAGCTTATACGACCATTCCCTTGGCTTGTTTCGACGGCGATTACTGGAGGAGAATCGAAGAAGGCGGAAAAGGCTCGCATACGAAAGGGTGTCAACTTCTTGGTCGCAACCCCTGGACGACTTGCTGACCACATCGATAACACGAAGGCCCTCAACCTCAGCACTGTCCGATGGCTAATTCTTGATGAAGGTGATCGACTTATGGATCTGGGCTTTGAAGACGATCTGAAGAAGACTATCACGGCACTCAAGGCAGTCGACGTATCTGACAAGCTACCCGATGGAACACCGCTCAAGGCCCTACCTGAACGGAGAGTCACTGTGCTTTGCTCGGCTACCATGAAGATGAACGTCCAGAAGCTGGGAGAGATGAGTTTGGCAGATGCGACGTTCTTGGCGGCAAAGAAGGAGGATATGGAGATTGATGTGGAAAAGACGGAGATGAAGGCCCCCGCGCAGCTTCATCAGTACTACTCCGTTGTCCCGGCCAAGCTACGACTCGTTACCCTGATCTCGTATCTCAAATCTACGTTTTCTCGGCGTGGAAAGACTATGAAGGCCATTATCTTCATATCCTGTGCCGACTCGGTCGACTTTCATTACGAACTCTTACGAGACCCCAACAGCACCGAGGCGCCTGTAGCGTCGTCCAAGGATGCGGAATCGATCTCCAAGACAGTGGGAAAGGCAGCATACATCACTTCACCAGCGAGCCCCGAGGTTATTCTACACAGGATGCACGGATCTCTGTCGCAGCCAGTCCGTACAGCCACTCTTCGATCGTTCTCCGCCTGCAAGTCGCCATCTCTACTAATTACCACCGATGTTTCCTCTCGAGGTCTGGATATTCCCTCGGTCGACTTGGTCATCGAGTACGATCCCGCGTTCAGCTTCGCCGATCACATCCACCGTATTGGTCGAACCGCTCGTGCTGGTAGACCTGGTGATGCTCTACTTTTCCTCCTCCCCGGAACCGAAGAGGGGTATATCGAACTACTGAAGGCGTCAACACCACCAACACCGCAATCTTACGATTCGATTCTTCAAAAGGGAATGATGACCAAGCTCGAATTCCCCGTCGAGACGTCTGCGAAACCCGAAGACGGACAGTCCTTCCACGACAAGGCCGAGTCCCTTCAGCTGCATATCGAACAGCGTCTTCTCGAAGATACCAAGCGACTAGAGCTTGCTCGAAACGGTTTCAAGTCCCACATCAGAGCGTATGCTACGCATACCAAGGAGGAGAGGAAGCATTTCGACATTTCGGAGCTACATCTTGGACACACGGCGAAGAGTTACGGTTTGAGAGAAGCACCTGGCGGCATCGGTGCAGGTGTGGAGAGGAAGACCAAGAAGCGGACGAATAGGGGTGTCGAGAAGGATCCAGAGCAGGCTGCAGGAGACGAGAGGCAAAACCAGAACATAATCAGGAAGAAGAGTATGATGTTGATGAATTCCGCGGCGGACGAGTTCAATATTGGTTAGGTAGCGAGCTGCACTGCATTCCGTACTTGAGTTTTAGATGGAGCATAACTAAAAGCCGGGCATGATGATCCATGCCCATGTTGATTTTTCCACCTCTCGATTATCGCGACATTTGCGGATATCCTTTCACGTGGTGATGGCCTTACATACGCGTACAACGTCATTATTTCCCAAGATCCTGGAGCCATGACGATGAAACGCAGCATCTCGTCCATCGCGCAGAGATCTTGGGTAGTCCTGCACAAGCTCGATGTTGTGATGCTGCCGTTGACCAGTCACAGCCTCACAGTCTGACAGCTAACGGGTGCAAGCGCCACAAATGGCACGTCTCCGATGAAATAATCCGGTCATTTGAGGGTTCCAGCAGAATGAACCAAGACGAGGTCGACAGCATGACATCAAAACCTCACCATGGCCGTTGTATGGAGATGCCTGCTAGCCTAGATATGCTACCCTATAAGATCATCGGACAGGGACACCTCTCCATGCCTCTCAAACACCGGAATGCGTAATTATGTGTCGGGGGACGTCATTTTAGACGTGCGGGAGGGTTGGTTGTGTGGCTGATGGCTAAATATCGACCCAATGAATCTGATCAACATGGAGGGATTCCAGTGGCGTTGACGTCATGTAGTGATGTAACTTGGCTCCCGATTCACATGGGCAAGATACTGGATGCTTATGAGGGGAAGAAGAATACATTTAAGAGAGAGGAATCTTCCACAAATTCTAGACGTTTCATTCTTCAATCTACAAGATCTCAATACAAAACACAAACTTCATCAAATTATACCCACCTACCATCCACCGCCATCATGAACAACAACAACAACAAGAACAGCAACCCCGCCGCCGGCGTTGGCGAGACTGTCGGTGGAGCCGCCAACTTCCTCACAAGCACACTGGGCAACACCGTCGGTGGCCTTGGCCGAACAGTCGGCAACGTTACGGGAGCCGCTACTCGTGGTCTTGGCGACACTGTCACCGGCGTGACTGGTGAGGCTGGCCGCCCTCTCGGCGATGGTGTTGGGAACCTCGGAACTGGTGTCCAGGGCGGACTCGACAGCATAAGCAAGGGCGTCGAGAACGCTGGACAGTGGAAGAAGCAGTAAATCAACAAACCAAACAAAACACAACGATTATGACGATGACTTTGGGCGCTGGATACGACGGAGGAAGAATGTAATAATATTGGGAATGCACGAAGGAGTGCAGGGTTATGAGTTGGTGCAGCACCAAGTTGAATCAACAATCAAATATGAACAAATCTTCGAACAACTACATGTTTTTTTTTGTGATCATGAAACCGTGCATCCGCAAAGTATTGACCTGTGAGCTCGATCCCAAGCAATACTTCATTCAGCAGGCAGTCAACAATCTAATAAGCCACGCGTGTCACATCAACCTACACCATACAAAATTACGGAGATATTCTACGGCCACTTTCACTCTACGCATCTTCTTCATGACCCAGCATAAAGCCAAGCACACAATGAAAACGTGGTGATAAATCAAAAATTGCGCCCCCCATGGCCCCGAAGGACAATGAAGTGCAGAAACGACTCCGCTGATGTGCAATGCAGGCCTTCCACACTGAGAATCCCAAATCTTGAGCTAGAATTCTCGGAACAAGGTAAGTATGAAGAGGTCAAAAAAGAATTGGGAGGGAAGACGTGGTTATATAGGCGAATTGTGGGTGGTCCGTGCGCGAATGATCTGGCTGATTAGGTAAGCTCGGAGCTGCCTCGCCGGTGCTTGCACAGGGGAACGCACTCAACCTGAGGCTCCTCATCTCGCTTGCAGGTGGAGAGCTTCATTTCCTTTCAGTTCAACCAAGCTTGGCATTTGTGGGTGACAGGGAAAATGGCCGCTCTTCCAGCCCCAATACCAGTAATTGTAATCGATCGGTCTTTCCTTCCGTCACCCGCTGAGGCATACTTGGAAATCTCGGCAAATGTGTGATATCACCGCTGACCGCGATTGCTCGATAATGTTGACCCTCTATCCGTACTGTCACTTGAATTCATAAGCAATAAATTGTTGATAATTAGTAACGTATTACATACGGAAGCATCGATCAGTGTTTGCAAGTCTCGTGATTAGTGGTAGTCATGCAAATTTCTGGGGAACTGTGTTGCCTGGCGTGTTGCGATGTGTATGCTCGCCGAGAGCTACGTGTAGCAATGCTGTTTTTGTGGATTACCTATCTTGGAGTCCCGTACTGAAAGATTGCGGCCAAACTTTCAATGAAGTGGGTAACGTAATGCAGGGCGAAAGTCAAGGGCTTATTTTGGTGATCATACGTCGAGTTTTAACGTGTTCTTCTTTGTGTCCAGGGTAAGCCATCGTGCATAGATATGTCACGGAAAGACAGTAAACATACTAATACCGAGCTATCGACATCAGATCTTTATTTGAGATTAGCAGTCAAGGCCTGGTGTAGAGGATTAATCTCATTGGTCTTTTTGTTACTTGTTTCTGCTGCCGTAATTTGAGGCCCATGAATATCCTGTGGCTGTTACAATTGACAATGAATCCAGGGAAACCCATTTAACAACTCAGTTTCACGAAATGGGAATACACGGATCAGAACACAATGTCAATATTTGATCGACAGAAGAAAGAGTCAATATTGAGAGCCAATCCAATGATATTGTTTGTTCTGCGATGCCCGTTATACCTGTCTGTATCTTTACTCCCTGAACCGATTGAGCTCCAGGTCAACTGGAACAAACGACACGCATAGCTTTTACATATAAACCCCCTTCAAGATCTGAGGCCCCTCTGATAGAGTGATCTGGCGAGTCCAATGGACTATGTTGTTACGTCAAACTAGATAAACCGTGCTTGCTGTCGAGGTGACTTATATTGGATAAGAACAGAGGTAGGATTTTATAACTATGACGATAAAGGGAGTATAAAAGAATTAAAAAGCACACTAAACTTCTTTAATTCTTCATCCTATAGTTTAAATTAGTTAACTGTGCAATTGCTGGGGCAAGGCTTAGATAAGAAAGGTGTAAGAAATATATTCTTTATCTTCTAAAGCTTAACTCTCAAATCTTCCCAGAGATACATATCATATTTATCTAGTAACCAATGCCCTTTAACAATGCTATCTGTTTCTGTAGACGCTACACAGGGTGCCTCATGGCTTAGTAAGAGGGAGGTTCCTCTGCTCGGACCAGATGTTTCATTAGGTTGTGTATGCGATATGTTTAAATGTATGATTTGGGGAGGGAAGGAATTCTGGTAGCTGGCATTAAAGAAAGAGGGCCTTTGGTTCACTAAAAAAAATACCGAGCTTCGTGATAAGGTTGGTTGTTGTCCGAAGGCAATGTAGCTTCATTGCGCCCCAAAAGCGCATGTTTGAAAGTGTCAGGCTTGATTCCTTTATTATATGAGAATGATTTATATTCTGTAAGTATCCGATCTTGGCCTGTATTGAGAAAACATTGCAATGACAGACATACACAATAATAGAATACAGCTGTTCAAGTTGCCCACCGATCAAACAAGCAAGTCTATAAAACAAATCCGTGTTATATTTTGTACACTCCGACGTAATATGGCCGACCAAGAAGTTACGCCTTTGAAAATCTAGAGAAACTATTGAGTCTGAGTACCACGATATCAAGCTTTGCAACATCCTGGCTTCTGTATCCAGGTACCCTCAAGAATTGTCCGCTAGAAATTGGGTTGACTCTGGGTGCACACGCTTAGTTGTTGCGATGATGTGGCGTTGTGAGAGACAACTCGACTTCAACCAATTGATATTTATAAGTGTTACTATGCAAGCAAGCTTCTCGGCGAATTCATACAACAATTATATTAAATCGTGGCGTAAAATGCCGGTCGTTGTTTGTCTTTGCTCAGTCCCCTCCCACACCATGACTCTCATTAATTTCTTTACCTCGCACAAAGCGCAATGTGTTGCCCTGGAAATCACGGCAGTGGCTTGTCAACTATTGGCGTGTAAGCCTCCACGTTCTGAAACGTTGGAGGTTCGCGCGTGTCGCTTTGTTGGAATTGGGCGCCGCCACGGCATGTATTTGCCGGCGCCAAAAGTCAAATTAATACGAGTTCGAAGGGCAACTGCGACAAAAAGAGTCTCGGCTTGTTGTAGGGCCCGGTTTGATGAAGCGCTCGAGTAGTAGCCAAAGCCATTCAGGCCGGGGCATCAAACTATCCGGTCTCGTGGTTGGACTACATTTGCCGGGTGGCTGTGTTTGAGGGATCTGGGGGAGGGCGGCCGCCTGTGCTTCACTATTATTTCATCCTTGTTTGAGGTTAGCAAAACCCCCTTTGGGTATGATACACACGGGGTATGTGCTTCAGCTGACATCAGACTGTTAATTGAATATATATAAAGAGGAGGCGAGAAACGTGAATCAATCGGTGATCATACCATTCATCTACACCTTCAATTCAGCTACATACAATCAATCAAATCCTGGAACATATTAATTGATTCAACTACAGCACCAATCGCAAACATGCACGCCTCTACACTCAACCTTCTAGCACTCTCTGCTCTTCCAGCTGCCCTCGCCGCAGGATCGGTGCATGTAGTCAAAGTCGGTGATGGTGGCCTCAAGTTCGAGCCCTCGCAGACGAAAGCTGCCGTGGGCGACATCGTCGAGTTTCACTTCTACCCAGGAATGCACTCCGTTGCCCAGAGCAGCTTCAAGAAGCCCTGTGAACCTCTAAACAGCACAAGTTTCTTCAGCGGAGACTTCAGCCCCGAGAAAAAAGTCGACTCCAAGGTTTTTAGCATCAACGTCACGTCTGAAGATCCTATCTGGTACTACTGTGCAGTGCAAGGCCATTGTGCGGGTGGAATGGTTGGTGTTATCAATGCTCCGTAAGTCTAGCACTACGACCTCTTTGACCTCTACTGACAAAATGAGTAGTACTAGCGGCGACAAGACCTTCAAAGCATTTGCCAAAGCTGCTTCTGATTCCAACGACAGTGTCCCACCCCAATCGACTGGCGGCGGTAAGATTGGACCTGCGGCGACATCTACAAGTGCTTCCTCAACCGCTTCTTCAGAAGCCACTTCCTCTGAGAGTGGCAGCGCGGCGAGTGCCACTTCTTCGGAAACCTCAAGCCCAAATGCTGGCCTTGAAGCTAGGGGAGAGATTCGATGGGGTCTCATGAGCATGGGCGTCGCCATGGCAGGACTTTTTGGGGGTTTGATGATGTAAACGTTCGTCTGAGTTGAGGACAGATAGAGACGCATGGGAATTGATACCAGAAGGAATGAGTAACTTGAGAAGCGATTAGCATTTAAAAATTTGATAATGTTTGAGACACAAAACTTACAAATCTTGGACGTCGAGAACGTCAATGAGCGACGTAAGAGGGCCTACACAAAGATCAGTGTGAAGGCCCAATTGGCCAAAGCATTGACAGGGTGAAAACAGTGTAGTTTTCAAAGAGGTCAATTTATCTACTATGGTCCGTTCACATAATCGTATTCATTGTTAAGACTCCTGGCTCCTGTGTGCAAGTGCCAAAAAGAAAGGGCTTATCAACAGCTCACTCTACCGACAAATTCATTATATACTCTATTCTCACATGCCATTCTGAAGCCACTCAAAGGTATTCAATAACTCAAAACGAAATCCCAAAGAACGAGGAAACTCTGGACCCAAAGGCTCCAGACTTGCGCTGTCTGCTGTGGTTGTGTTTAAATGCTGATCAAGCACACGTTGAATAATTGCCTCACAGTCGCTGCACATAACTCTGTTTGGCGAGCTAGGTCCGACCCAATTCAAAAATGCAACGAGCATACTCAACTGTTGAACGATGCTTGACCGTGAAAGATGAGGATTCAGAGGGTGAACGCCAAAGAATGTTGGCCGAAGCAGCTCTTGACACAGGATGCCGCCTCCAGGGGCACCGTATGCCACTAACTATTTATCAGCTTAGCTAGAGGCAGTATAATGCATAATAGATATACTTACCAGCCATTCGAAATTGCGTCTCATACGAGCAAATCGATTCTTGTGTACCCAGAGCATGACCGTGATCTTGACTAAATCAAAACTGGTGAGTAGCAACGAGCCGTCGTCGACTGCACCGGGTTGGAGAAGTATCAGTCTCTCAATTACAAAGATATCTCTTAGATGAGCAAGAAACAGAAGGATTCTTAGATAAAGAAGATTTGTATCAATATCTGAATTAGAAAAATCTTGATAGTCGAAAATCAAATGCGAGGGTAGTTCGACAAACGTCTGCGTCACCCGAGCCTTGATGCTTCTACCTTGAGTTAGTGAATTGTTTATAAATCTCATGAAAAGACTTACTGAAGATATTCAAGCGTAACATGAGCATCGTGGCCGAGTGCAACTTCAATCACTTCGTCAAAGACGACAGCCATCAAATAACGAGCTCGTATGTAACTGGTCCCATGGATTTTGCCTTCAGTGTTCCAACCTCTATGATCTAGAGCTTTGACATGCTCAGCTAATCCAGGCCCGTCGGCTAACATACTTTCATCGGATAAATCCAGGAGTGGTGGCGTAGAACAATAGCGACGGCTGAGCAACGGCGGCCTTCCAGTAAACGAAACCATGGCTTTGTCGTTTGAAAAGATAAATGCAAAGATGAGTCGCCTGTTCTCAGTACAGAAAGAAGGCTTCTCAGGCTGGCCTTGAAGCCTCGATGCGTGTGATGGAGCATGAAGGCCAAGGAACAGCAGCATGGAGACACACAAGCCATGTGAGCTCCAGTACGTAGGGCCTGATACATCAGCATCAGCAGATCAAGAGCGAAACCATGAACTTACTGGCATCGCCATAGACCAAAGTCTCAAGTGCGGCTTTTCGACGGCAGAGGTCAAGAAGAAGGTCGTTTCCAGCGGTGAATTGGCGAGTAATCTCTATGCAATAGTGTAGGTGGTCCAGTGAGATGATAGAGGATTTCTTGCCTTCTGCCCATTGAAGCTGACGCGGTAATAGAGTTGATACAGCATCTGAGAGACCTTCTAAATGAGCCCATAGGAGACCTATGGACTCCCATCGGACATTTTGCCCGCAGAATTGTTTTGACCAGTCTTCGAAATTATCAAAGGTATCCTGCATTGGTCGGGCTGTGTTGCGACACAAAACATCCGCAACCTGTTCTTCGATGGACTCGCTGCCGTCAAATAATTTGAACAAATCTCGAATAGATGAAACGATACGAGAAACGGCAACATGATGCCAAGTCAAGGTAGCCTCGGGTCCGGGTTGATCATGAAAGACCATATGTGCATCTGGTCGCCCGGGCAGGTATTGTAGAACAATAAGACACATTTGCTGAGTTGGTAAGGGCAATTTGCGTAAACAAATATCTTTGTTAGACTCGAGACTAATGGTATCTGCTCCAACGAGTTCTGAGTCAAGTCCATCGGTAGATAGACTATCTCGAGCTTCTTGAAATGCACTGGTGTAGCTTGTGTACCCAAGGTATCCTGGGCTGTATGCGTAGTCTCGGATCATGGGCTCTGCCGGCTGAGGAGATTGATCCAAAGAACCTGGGCTTAGCTGAGTAGGGGTTCTAAGTCGCGATGTCGACGTTGTATAGACGCATTTGATGGCCTCCCCTCGTCTCTGACATCGAAAACAACTAGGACGTCTATGGTCGCAGGCGACTTTACGCGCCCGACAGGGATCGCAAGCCTCTGGCCGTCCATTTGGTCGTCGAGGCTGGTTTTTGTTTGTGTTACTCATGTAGCAATATGAGGGCTGAACATGAGATAATATCTACACGAGTCGTAAGATTATAAAAGGTTGTAGAGCCATATGGAGGAAAGAGTACCTTACCTTACCAATTCTGATGTTGCACTAAACACTAAACAGTGCTGAAGCTGTAGGCTCGGCCTCGGCCTCGGCCTCGGCTTGACTCCGACTTCGGCTTACACCCAGCATTATTGTGAAAGACGGATTCTATTTGATTACTTGTACAGCTTTAACGAAATTGTGAATGACTTAATTTCAGAACTGCTCAGACGGGTAGTAACAACTGCTCACAAAACATGTTTGTTTATTTCTTGTAATTCTAAGGTAACCAGACTTGTAACTTTGAAAAAGAGTAGCACCTGGATAACCATACAGAGCTCTAATGTAGATCATGAAACGCGTTCTGATAAGCCTATGAGAATCAGTATATATATGTGTGAAGAACAAAGTCGAACCAGATTAATGAGATGTTCACACAGGAATGTGACATCTTTATCCCTTATGAAAGCTTGTCATGGCTGTCTTGAGTAGCTGTTCCTAGTCATTGATGTCGAAATAAGGGTTGACTGTGCATAAAAGTCGAGAAGGCTGCAGGCTCTATATCTCGACTGAGTTCTAGAGATTTGAGTATCTTAATAAAGTTTGTGTATCTAGATTTACATTCATGTCAGATGCAATGAAGTTATCATGAACAGAACTCAAAAAGCTAGGACCTCATATGGCCCACTAAATTATCGGCACTCTGCCTAATGCAAGGTGAAATAACAAAATAATATAAGCACTTTAGGATATATTTAACCGAAAACATGCTTTAATTATTACAACAACTTATCCTAAAGTTAGGCAGAGTGCTGATTATTTACTGAACCATCTGAACCTGCAGCCCAGCCTCTGAACCTTACATTATTAGCGCGTCTGCGGGGTGCTAAATAAAGCGGCGGGGCAGGCCTTTTTCTTAGCCCGTGGTGGAAATTTTCTTGTCGCAAACTTGGCTTGGTTCAATAACTTCAAAACATTTGCGACCATGGGCAAAAAGAGCTTCAGGGTACGTCTGCTCTCCCAACAACGCGTCAATTGTGTTTTGCTAACATTCTGGATTATAGGGAAAGAACAGAAGAGGCGGCGGCGGTGGCCGAGGTGGTGCGCAGGCTGGAGGCGGTTGGAGAGACTATCCTGCCATTCCCAAGGAGAACGAGAAGCTCCAGCGCTTCTACGACACGCTCCTCCAGCTCCCCGAGGAGGAGAAGCAGGCTTATTGGGAGGCTCTCAGACGCGAGCTTCCTAACAGCTTCAGGTTCTGCGGTTCCAAGGGGTACGTCTTATTGTCGCGTCGACGCGAAATCTATCTGCTAACTTTGATCTGCTACTAGTCACGCCCTCACCGTCAAGGGCCTTCTTCAGACCAGATACATTCCCAAAATCGTCACGATCGAGCACCAGGATGGCCGACCTGTTGAGCCTCCTCAGCCCGTGCCCTGGTACCCCGACGAGCTGGCTTGGTGGATGACCACCCCCAAGAACGTCATTCGCAAGTTCCCTCCCTTCGCCGCGTTCCAGAAGTTCCTCGTCTCGGAGACGAGCGTTGGAAACATCAGCCGACAGGAAGTTGTCAGCATGATTCCTCCTCTGCTGATGGATCTCCGTCCTGGCATGACTGTTCTCGACATGTGCGCTGCTCCTGGAAGCAAGGCTGCGCAGCTGCTTGAGATGATTCACCAGGGTGAGGAGGCTCGCGTGCGCAAGGTTCTGCGATCGTACGCCAAGGAAGATGGTTTGGATCTGGGCGCTGAGACAACTGATGAGATCGAGGCCGACCTGGAAGCCGACCCGAGCGATGCTGGACGAGCCACCGGAATGCTCGTCGCCAACGACTCCGACTATAAGCGCGGACACATGCTTGTCCATCAACTCAAGCGACTTTCTTCCCCGAACCTTCTCGTCACGAACCACGATGCCACCCAGTTCCCCTCTATCAGACTTCCTGCCCAGGATGGCAAGAAGCCTACCTACCTCAAGTTTGACCGTATTCTGGCTGATGTTCCTTGCTCTGGTGACGGAACTCTGCGAAAGAACGCAAACATCTGGAAGGACTGGCAGCCTGGAAGCGCGCTTGGTCTGCACCTTACACAGATTAGAATCTTGGTTCGAGCTCTGCAGCTCCTCAAGGTCGGTGGCCGAGTCGTCTTCTCTACTTGCAGTATGAACCCTGTCGAGAACGAGTCTGTGGTTGTGTCTGCCATTGAGCGATGTGGTGGCCCTGGAAACGTTGAGATTGTTGACTGCAGCAACGAGCTGCCCAACCTTAAGCGAACCCCCGGATTGAAGGACTGGAAGATCATGGACAAGAGCGCCAGAATCTGGAGCTCCTGGAAGGAGGTTGAGGACTTCGCCAAGGAGAGCGCCGACGGCGTTATTCCTGGAAGAGTGGTTGAGACCATGTTCCCTAGACTTCCTGGTACTGAGTGTGCTGATCTGCCTCTCGAACGCTGCATGCGAGTCTACCCTCACATGCAGGATACCGGTGGTTTCTTCATCACTGTTTTGGAGAAGAAGTCTGAGTTCAAGGCCAAGAACGAGAACGAGTCTAAGCAACCTGCCAAGGCTAGTGGTTCCGGTGAGGCTACTCCTAGTGAGAAGGTTGCTGAAGAGGCGTCGGCCAAGGAAGAGGCCCCGGAGAAGACCGAGCCTGAGACCGCCCCTGTTGATGCCGAAGCCACACCTGCTCAGGCCGAGGACAAGCAAGAGGATGTTGCTATGGCTGACGCATCTACCAACGGCAACAAGCGACCTCTGGAGTCTGAGGACGCTGAGGATCAGCCCGCTAAGAAGGCGAAGGTTGATTTTACTGAGCCCTCAACCACCGCAACTCCTGTTCCTCAAGTGAACCAGGAGAGCAGCAAGCCTCGCCGAAACGGTCCCGTTGAGGAGGCTTTCAAGTACCTTGACATTTCCCACCCCACCGTCCAGAACATCAAGGAGTTTTATCATATCTCTAAGCGCTTCCCTGACGACCGATACATGGTGCGAAATGAGATGGGTGAGCCTGCTAAGGCTATCTACTACACCAGCGCTCTGCTTCGAGATATTCTCATCGAGAACGAGGGCCGTGGAATCAAGTTTATTCATGGCGGTGTCCGCATGTACATGAAGCAAGATGCCCCCTCAGCTGATGTCTGCAGATGGCGCATCCAGGCTGAGGGTATGCCCATCCTCCAGGGCTACGTTGGCGAGCCTCGTGTTGTGCATCTCCACAACAAGGAGACCTTCCGCAAGCTTCTCATTGAGATGTTCCCTCGTATCAACGAGGGCAAGTGGGAGCGCTTCGATGAGATTGGCGAGCGTGTTCGAGATATCGGCATGGGTTGTGCTGTCCTTCGCATCGAGCCCGACGGTACAGACCCTGACTTCAAGGAGCGCATGGCTCTGCCTCTCTGGAAGAGCATTCACTCGCTGAACCTCATGCTTCCCAAGGAGGACCGATCCGCCATGCTACTACGTATTTTTAACGATACCTCCCCTCTCATCAACATCGCTCAGCAGAGCAAGGATCAGAAGGCTGCCGAAGCGGCCAAGAACGCTGAGGCTGGTGACGACAATAAGGAGGAAGTGGACGTTGCGGATCTTCCCTCACCTGAGGAACCCGCCGATACGGAGCCTGCGCCAGAGGAGGTGAAGGAGGCTGAGACCGAGGAGAAAACGGAAGCGGCTTAAAAGGAAAAGGCTTATTATGTACAATTGCTTGTGATGTTTGGGTGTTATTACAGTTTGAATCATGATCCAGGATGAACTCTTGATACAGATGGTATAATACATGGGTGTCTCCAAAAATCTCCGTCTACTCGTCTAATAATCCAACAGTCCAGTGTACAATCCTATCCACGCCTTGACCGTTAATTGCGCTTACTGGGATGACAGCGCAGTCCTTGGTCCAGGCATCTTCCACACCACTTGGATGCGGCTTTTCGCCCTTCGTAATGCTATCAAGGTACTGCTTGAGCTCCTTGAAGTTCTCTTGTGTTTCTGGCAGATCGGCCTTGGTTGCGACAACGAACCATGGTTTCCCGGCAATTTGTAAACCTTGTGTCGAGGTAAAGTCTTCGTGTCCGGTTTCAAATTCAGGAGAAAGATTCATAGGTCCATCCATGTCTGATGTGACATCCCAATCGACTCGCGCCTCGGCCTCACGATCGGCTTCCTCCTCATCACGCATCTGAGCGTAGAGTCCAACCTCGCGCCACAGCGAGTCAAGGGCCTTGACTGCGTTACCTGCAGCTAGATCGATAACGAAAGCGAGGACACCCGCACGCTCCACATGTCGTAGGAAAGCAATACCAAGACCACGGTCAAGATGTGCGCCCTCGATCAAACCGGGAATGTCAGCAATAGTGAAGCGGGTACGTGGCTCAGACTCGACTGCTTCTGGGAGACCCAGCTGAGCGGGATAACGGCGGTAGCTCTTGATGGTAGGGCGACCGGAGTACTTGTCAAGAACGACCGTGCCGATGTTGGGCTGGAGAGTTGTAAAGGCCCAGTTGCCCACTCGAGTACGGCTGTTTGTGATAGCACGAAGAAGAGTACTCTTTCCAGCATTGGGGAGACCGACCAGTCCAACATCAGCAAGAAGCTTGAGTTCAAGCTCAATCTTCATAGTCACGGCGTCTTCACCTTTGGTTGCAAACATGGGGCGAGGGTGCGCTCGGGATGTGAAGTGAGGGTTGCCCAAGCCACCAATGCCACCAGTTGCAAGGAGGATTGGCTTAGGGGTAGGACGAGATAAGTCTAGATGGATTGTGGGCGGCGGTTGCTTGAGAAGTCGAGTTCGCTTGGGTAGTCGAGGAAAGACGGTTTGCTTAACATCGGTCTTGGACAAGCCCGGGTATAGAAGCCATTTGCGACGTTCAGGGTCCTGATCCTCCTCTTCCTCCTCCTCCTCTTCTTGGATCTCTTCCTCTTCTTCCTCATAACCCTCCTCGTTTTCTGCTTGCCTCTGTTTACGCTCCAAGGCAGCTAAACGCTCTTCCGCCCTTTTTTGCTTCTGCTGAACACGCCACAAGCGCATGTCCAGTTCCTCATCAGCGATCGGATCCTCTCGCTCCAATTCCCGTACGACCGTTCCCACAGGCACCGTTATGATGATGTCGTCTCCTCGTGTTCCACTCTTTGCACTTCCTTGACCATGTTTACCGCGACCAGCTCGAATGAAGCGCTTGCGAGCTAACTTGTGTAATGAAGTCTCGCCATGGGCCGCCTGAATGTAGACATTGCCGCCGTGCCCACCATCGCCACCATTGGGGGGACCCTCGGCTAGGTAAGCTTCGCGCAAAAAAGAGATACAGCCATTTCCTCCACGGCCAGCGTATAGGGCCAATTGAGCTTTATCGGAGAAGCTTGGAGAGGCATAGTCATCAGGAGCAGGGTTTAGTCGTGATTCGGGGAGGTCGTTGACAGTGGAGTTGTAGCGACGTCGGAGAGCTGTTGCGCCGGCGAAGGTGTGTCTTGACAGGAAGACTGAGGGATAGAGAAACGGGAGAAAGGTTGATGAGACGGTCGGGCACCGTGGAGCCATGATCGAGTAATCGAGCGACAATTCTGTTGCTAGATTGAAGCTGAGATGTTGAGTCTCAATGATGCGTCCCGCCTCAAGCTTGACCAGAGTTTGCTTGGGTTGCCGATAAGATAAGAGATCGAGCCAAGATCCTCACGCGAGAGCAGTCAACCTGGAACATCGGAGAACCAACCTGATAATTTTCAGAGACTTAATTCGATAGAATGATTGGCTATCAACTTTAGTGAACTCGATACTGTGTACAGATAAATCTGAAAATTGGTTCATACGTTTCAATGCCTCTTTCAACGAGTCACCTCTTTTGACTTGTAGTTGGGTGTTGTATAAGTCCCAAAAGGGAAAGAGGACTTCAGTGAAGAACTACAGGCAACCGCCCCAGGTCCATGCCTCAGGTCTCAGCTAGGACTAACAAAGGAAGGCAGTGCAGTTAAGACTAACTTACATCTCAGATCGTTTCACCTCGTTTCTTCTTCTTTAATTTTCGGTTTCGTGATACCTTCAATCACATCATGTGCCAATATACCTGACACTCTTCCTCGTCCGACATTGTCGCAGCCGATTACCACTAGTTAACCGATGCATCACACGGACCTCACTTCCTGGCGGACGCTCTGGCCGAAAGGAGCACCTACATACATACACACCAGCGATATGAGCGAACCTATGCGAGTTTCGATACTATGCGATCCTTTATCCCCAGATATAGCATAGGAGATTAGGAAAGACAACCGTTACCGTTAAACATGTCGACTCTCCTTCTACGACAACTCCCCTGACGGTTCGTCTCGCCTCGCCCCGACGGGATCCTGCAGCCCGTCCGGAATGGCCCATCGCTGGCGTCCATTACCATTCGACCAGCATTGGGCTAGCCCCAGCTTCCCGAGCTTAACAAGAGGCGCTTGCTGACGCCAAAATGCGGTGAATCGGTGTTGCAGCAGCGGATAGAGCCAACAGAGCCTCTTGTGCTCCTGTTGTCAGCCCTTCAGTGCTCCCCTCTACCGTTGTCTTTGCCTCACTGCTGGGGCTCTCGACTATTGATCTTCATCTTCATTCGTCGACTCTCGGTAAATATTCCCCTAGCTTACCACCTCCAGCCCAACCGACTCTCCATTTGTCACGCCCAACCATCTTTTGCATTCTTTTAAGTTCGTCAGTCGGTCCAGCTACAGTCGATCTCTCCAATATCTCAAGTCAAGCCTCTACTAGCAGGCCTGCACCTTGTTCTCGATCAACTTTGTCTCAACTCCTCCTCGTCGACGTCCCACTCACCCCTCCATCTAGGTGGTACTACTGCTCGTCAACACCACCCTTCCTGGCAACAGCACATGAGCCGCACAATCACCCAACGACGGTTCGCCGCCATCGACCCCTCCCTTGTACCAGTTCGAAGCCATTGGGCCAGCCTGCATACGATCCGTGGTCCCGCATTCGAGCCACGACTGTAGACGTGGTCGGCCTGTCCTCATTCGATCTCTCCACATAGCTTCCTTCGCTTCCCCACGCGACTTCTTCCATCTCGCTCTTCAGTTTCTCCCTCCATTTCCAGCTTGAGCCCCGAGAGCTGCTGGTGCTTGCAGGATACATACGGCTCCAGCGAAACAGCTGCTTTCTTTTCCCAGCTGGTGCTCAAAGGGCAGACCAGACCATTTTCCATCCCAGTGTCGTTATCTCCTTACCGCCACGCCGTCAATCGACTTTAACACGGCTCGTGCCTTTTAGCTAGGTCCGTTTTAACTTCTCTCCGTCATCCCTACATCTGGCCCCCATTTCCCTGTCTGCCCATTGTTTAATCTCGTCACTGCTGGTCTTTTCTCCTTCGCACATACAACTTTATGAAAGACGTCTGCGGGGTTGGAGGGGGATCTCCCGTCGTTGTCATGAGTTGACCGTAGCTGAATATTGCTTTTCTTCCCATTCTTTGCACCTCGACCGTCCGCTTCAACTCGGTGTAACCCAATTCGCCTGTCATATCAGCTAAGATGTTTCCCAGAATTAACTCGTACCCCAGAAAGTCTATCTTCAGGATGGATCCTGATTGTGCGATATGCCACGCTCCGGCCAATATGGCATGTGAGTGTGAGGCCAAGGGCCTAGATGTTGCTGTTAAACAAGCAGAGGACCGCATGATGCGGTCGATTTATAACGAGATACGGTACGATCTCTGGTTTCTCTACCATACAGCAAAGTAGATCTGACCGCACCATTGATAGTTCTTGGGTTCGAGGGCACGCACAAGACTACATACTCGAATATTTCCGCCTTCTTACCGATCAACGAAAAACCGCCCATGCTGCGCATATGGATCGAATTACTGCACACGCCTATCACTACTATCACGCACCACCTCATCCGACACAAGTTGCCGAAGCACAGGCCTCCCTAAAACGCGGCATTGACGAAGATTGGCAAGCGAGCGTACAGCGATACCCCGAAGTACTGGAATATTTCTTTGGACTTGTTGAACTTACACTGCCTGCGGAGGATGAGCCGGCTGTCAAAGATCCGCCATTAGGCTCACTACAAAACTTCAGAAAAGTAAACCGTCGAAGCGGCACCGCTACCGCTCCTCCTGGGGCTCCTGCAGCAATTGCACCTCCAGTATATCGCGGTGATCCAGGCCAAATGCACCCGCAGACACCTCCTCCTATGCCTCGATCCGATCGTCGAACACCTGCCCCTCAAATGAGGCGGCCTAATTTTGGACCAATGCCGCCGATGCCTGGCGGTTACAACTATCCTCCCGGCTACTAGACCATCACGAATGGCCGATAATACTGAGCATCTGCAGATGCTGAGCATGCTACAAAAACTGATTTTACGATTTCTACGAACATCACGACCATTGCATAACTAGGGCGTGGAGTATTACCGGCATAGCAGACCAAGGTGGCATCATTACTGGGTTTTTGCAGTTTGGGCTGACGATGCCATTTGTGTTTGAGTAGAAGCTTCCCGGCCTGCACTTTTTCTTTGGAGTATCTGGGGTTAACAAAGTTGGGCATTTTTGTCTATGTATTTGAATTTACGAAATACCACGCCACTGATGGCAAAATTATGAACGATGCAAAGCCTCATTTGCCGACTGACGTGCATCACGGGCGAACATAACAAAGCAGCGATGTCTTGGGTGGGCGAGGAGGGGGAATATTGAAAAGAGGGGCATGCACCCAGGTATCTGAGAGATCATGGCGATAGGCCGAAGGATGGGGGACTAATGCCAGTCTCATGCCGGCGTTTTCAACACATCATCCTCTGCAGTAAGACAACAGCCTACATACAGTACAGGGTCTTGTTTTGTTCTAGTAGGCCGCCGATGCACATGCAAGCAAGAAATCGAGCAAAAAACGAGGCAGAAAGGCAGTGCAAGTGCCTGATGTGTGCCCAACTCAAACCTACATACAGGCTTGGCTCCTCATGACTTGCCAAATCTATCCATGAGCGGTAATAAACATACAATTGATTGATCCGACCTTAGGGTCAAGATCTACAGGGAACCCGATAACCGAGAATCATGTCACGCAACAAAGACAAATACATCACCAGGTTGAACCAACTTTTTGTCATTTTCCTTGCGCATGACTTTAATAAGAAATAGCGCCTAATTACAAAAACAGCACGAAAAAGCGCTTTTTAGATTCGAGCATAATGTGTTGAGAAATGGGGAAAGAGGGGGAAAGTGACTCGAACAATAGAGTTGGTGGGCCAGACAACTCTGAATAACGTTTGATATAAACTCAACGTTGGATTCGACATGCCGAGAAGAGCGCCAAGAGAGGTTGTGGACAGCTTGCGGAAAGGATGAGGGTACGACAGGACGCGATCAAGTGCAGAGAGCAAGAGAGAGCGCGAGGAGGATTCGTATAGGGCCCAGCATCGACGACGGAATGGGAGGATACCGACGAGCGATCAAAGTTGCGCTGAGGCGGAAGTTTACGACTCCTGCTTATCAGCAATGGAAGTCTCCTTCAGGTCAGAAGTGGCCTGCTCGACCTTGTCGCCGTTAGCCTCAGCAGCCTCGGCGGCCTCGAGCTCAGCAATCTCCTTCTTAGCCTTCTCGATGTTCTAAAGTTGTTGTCAGCAAAGTGTTCCGCTATGAATCCTTCCTGCGATGGAGAACTTACACGCTTGGTCTGGGCCTCCTGATCATTCTTCCAGTTGTCAAGCTTGGCGCGAACCTTCTCAGTAACGGCGGGGATGTCGTCGGCGCTCATAGGAGGGTCAATACCCATGGCAGCACAGTCCTCAACAACCGCTGGGGGAACGTTGAACTTGTTGGATGAAGCGCCGTGAGCACCACCCTTCTTGCCCTTCTTACCCTTCTTGACAGCAGGAGCGTACTCCTCGTCACGGTCCTCCTTTCGGAGAAGCTTGGTACCCTTGAGGCCAGACTCGTCAACACTTCGCTGAGCCTGAGCACCGAGACCAGTGTCGGCCATGAGGGGGCCCTTCTCAACCTTGTGGTTGGGGTCGAGGAACTGGAGCAGGCTGTTGGCACGGCGGATCTCATCCAGGAAGGCAGGGTCGCTGGCCTCGCCCAGACGGCGCTCGGCCTCGGCCTTCTTGCGCTCTTGGTGGTAACGCTCTTGCTCAGCCCTTTGCCTCTCACGGCGAGCCTCACGAGCCTCACGGTCGTAGGCCTGGTAAGCCTTCTTCTGACCGTAGTAGTCATCCTTGAGCTTGCGGATAGCGGTGTACTTCTCCTGCTGCTCAGCCTGGAGCTTGGAGCGCTCGTCACGGAGGCTGTTCAGACCCTTGTAGGCCTCATCTTGCTCAGCCTTGATGGCGTCGATCTCAGCCTGGATCTTGTTGTATTGATCAGACAGGGCCTTTTGCTCAGGGTCGTCCATGCTGTCCTTGATCTCCTTGATCTTGGCACGAAGGTCGTCGATCTGCTTCTGTGAATCCTCAAATTGACCAAAGTTCTTGCGGATCTTGCGAAGGCTGGAGATGTCGGACAGAGCCTTCTTCTCATCAACCAGCTTCATGGTACCGGAGTTGACCTGCTTGTCGAGGCTGGCAATCTGGCGGTCGACATCCTCAAGGCTCTTGTAGGGAACCTTGGCCTTTGCGGTCTTTTGCTCGTTAATTCGGCTGCGGACCTGCTCATCGAGGCGCTTGATTTGGTCGAGCTTAGTAGAGCGGGCGTTCTTGCCGCCAGCCTGCTTCTGTCGAATCTCGTTGGCCTGAGCAATGAGCTCTTGTCGTCGCTTCTGGGTGGGGTTGGGCTGGTCCTTGTTCTTGTTGGGCATAGCAATATCAATCTTAGCCTTGACGGCAGCCTAGAAGAGTAATAGTTAGTCAATGTCAACCCCTTTTGGCTCAACTTGATATGAGGCCACAGATGTGGAACCTGAGCTGATAGCCAAGCAATATCACACAGAAGAGAGGAATTGAGGTCGTACCAGACGGTCCATTGAAGCCTTGTGGTCCTTCTCAGCCTTTGCGAGCTCCTCCTTAAAGACA
Source organism: Fusarium stilboides (assembly GCA_014822085.1). Lineage (NCBI taxonomy): Eukaryota > Fungi > Ascomycota > Sordariomycetes > Hypocreales > Nectriaceae > Fusarium > Fusarium stilboides. The sequence continues at coordinate 321,119 of JAASAY010000136.1, forward strand.
TTCTCGTCGGGCTTGGCAGGGCGAACGTGAGCTTGCTTGTCCGCCGCAGGGGCGGGAGAAGTTGCGGTTTCGGCCATTGCGATGAGGGAAGGAGACGAAGCGAGCACGAAGAGACTTGGGACCAGGAGCGAGACTGCTCGAGGAGTGGGAGTGAGAGTGAGGACGACACGTGTTGTCGAGATCAAGTGTGGAAGGGAAGAAAAGTAGGAGAGAGAAAAAAGAAGCCACCCAAATGATAGGTAGCTAAGGTGCGGTGCAGGTGCAGTACTAGGTAGGCAGGTAGTACACCGGAGTCGAAATTCTACCACTTTCTCCTTCTGCTTAACTAGGTTCTGTTCTGGACCCGTGTCTTTGCGACCTGTTAAGTTGCCCGTTGGGGCTCAAGGTCCGTGCGCCCCTGAGCTGTCTCGCTCCTGCCCGCTGTCTTGTTGTGTCGGATGCTCTTTCTAGGGGGTGCCCCTCCCTTGGATTCGGGTCGTTCCCCTAGCGTTCACTGGGATGGGAGCGACCCGAGGCCGCTGAAGGGTCCTGGGAGCCACTGAAAAGCGCCAGCCCAGGGTTGGGGTTGTTTTCTCCCGCCCCACCTCTTATTAGACTCGGTGCCGTGGCTGGTGCAGCGCAGCAGCATGTGGCTAGGTATGGCTGGTTAGGATCACATGACTGCATCCGCGCTCTGACCCGCTCAAAGAACTTTGGACTTTTGCGGCGCCGATGCAAGGCTGAGCGAAACATTTTTGACGACTCTCGCGATCACGACCATACTTTTTACCCGTAATAGCTCGACCACCAACACCACAACCCGGATCGCGCTTTTAACACATAAACACCATGGATATTGATCACGTTCCCACAGATGCTAAGTCGAAGGAGGTTGTCCGGCTATGGCGGGCATGGAGGACCGTCCATGAGATGGTCGCGGACCGAGTATGTTTGTCCCAAAAGTCTTATGATAGACGTCCGGGAGAAGCGCGCAATCGTTCAATTGCGCAGCTCTACTGTAAACTCGTTTCGTGAAGCTGACTTTCGCCTTTCAAGGAATACGAGCTCGCTGAGGAGGAAGTCAAGATCTCGCTCGACCGCTTCCGCGACGAGTACTGCAACCCCGATGGTTCAATCAAGTAAGACCGACGATACCTGTGAATACGGACAAAGGAAACACGGAACTAACACAGCATCAACTATAGCCGCGCTAAGCTCCAATTCTCGGCGCGTCCCAGCCAAGACATGATCCGCAAGTTCACACCTCCTGCGACAGCCGCCAACCCAGACCCCGTCCCCGACTGCGGCCCTGTCTGGGTCGAGTTTCTCGCCGACAAGACCTTCGGTGTCAGTCAGATCCGTCAGTTCGCTACGTACGTAATAACGAACCATTACAAGACGGGCATTATGGTTACCCACGTCCCTCTCTCGCCTGCCGCCCGCAAGTCCCTTGCCAGTGTCGAGTCGCTTGCCAAGATTGAGTGCTTCCTCGAGGACGATCTGCTTGTCAACATCACTCATCACGAGCTTGTTCCCAAGCACGTCCTTCTCTCTCGCGATGAGAAGAGCGCCCTACTTAAGCGCTACCGCCTCAAGGAGACTCAGCTGCCGCGTATTCTGCAAAAGGACCCGGTCGCTCGCTACCTAGGTCTCAAGCGAGGTCAGGTCGTCAAGATTATCCGAAACAGTGAAACGGCTGGTCGATACGCTAGTTATCGATTGTGCGTGTAGTTTTACTTGTTGGGAGGAGAGTGGAGAGCATCTGATGAGAGGGCTATCTTGAGATTGAGTCGAACGACACGAGCTATTGGATTGGTCATAGGGAAGGAAGGGCTTTTGGAACGAGGATGGAGGCGTCAAACTGCACTTGAAATTCTAAAAAAGCTGGCGTTTCAGGGGTTCTATGTATATTGCGCTATGCCATAGCAAAGCCAATTAAGGAATACAAAGCATTTATCACGGTTTCTGTCTTTCCATTGCGCATTTTTTGCTCTAATATTCTGAATGAGTATTTGATACGTTCACGCAAGGTGGATAAGCAATATGTTGCTTGTAGTATAGCTCAGCCAGTTTTGAGGTAGAACTTCAGAAACCATCTCATTTCACTTCGAGTACTGCTATCACACGAACCGCAAAAATGCGTCAAATCTATCCTTGACAAAGATGAATCCGTAAGAAGTCATCAATTCCATTAAACGTAAACTTGGCTTTCGCCGGGGTATATAACCAGTATCCATATCAACCAGACGACCACAACCCAAAAAGAACCTATTGTGAAATCCAAAAGAAATCATATCCAAACCCCGATGGTCGTGCTGATATCCAAATCCCAAATCCTGCCTCGTATCGAGGCTCACATCGCATATACCTAAATAAAAAAGATCCCTTCCCTATCCATTACTCCGCTGTGTCCTCCCAGCTGAAAAGATCCTCAATGTCCGTTGCTGGAAGGCCAACGGTAGTGTCTATATCTACAAGTCCATGGCCAAGAAATTCCATGGTGAAAATTGCTATCATCGTAAGGTAATCGTGCGTGAAAATGCTATATGTCGTAAAAGTAGTTGGCTTGCCGTCTCAATGATTATCGCTGTCTCAACTCAAAAGGCCGCCAGGATCCCTCAGCTCCGTTCCCGGCTGCCCGTTTGTATCGGGCCGTGACTCTTGTCGGGATTGCGGTATCGGTTGCAGTTCTGTTCCCACAGGCTTGGTCTTGGATCGAGTTTGTCTGGCGTTCATGGGTCCAAACAGACCACCAAGATCTTGGAGCAAGGCAGTTGAACCTCGCCGGAACCCCCCTGAACTAGCTGGTAGTGAAGGTGCAGGGGGAGTATGAGCCTGTGCTGATTCTTCGTTGGATGAATCGCGGCTATTCGCTCGCAAACTTCCAGAGCTTTCTCGTGGCACATCGAGCAAACCGCCAACGTCAAAGAAAGAAACCCTTCTTGGCTGGGCGCCAGTTTCGTTTTTCGATTGGGAGAGGGGATCATGGGGTAGTAGAGAATCGTCGCTGCGCTCAGCATTGCTGCGTTGTCTTTGTGGAAATTGCCAGCGCTCGAGATCTTGATTCAGCTTCCTTGCAAGAGGGGCAGGGGTGTATTGTAGGACACCATTTTCGCTAGAGTTATCAGGCTGGTCTTGAATTTCAGGATCAACCGTCATGCCAACATCTCGCACGAGATCTTCATCACTTCCCCAGTGTCGATGCATAGTTGGACGGCGGAGATTGAGTGAAGGATCGAGGGACTCGGCGACAGACGAGCGGCGAAACTTTTGCTTCTTGAGGCCTCGGTCGCGCATAAAAGACCCCAGTACCAGCGAATTGGCTGCGGCTGTAGCAAACAAGATTTCTACCGAGGCCAAGAGGGATCGATATTGTTGACGACCATCTTCGTCGATGATATGTGGTACTCGATATAAAGTAACCCCCACAACAGACAAATTGAGAGAGAAGAGAAGCACGAGCTGTATCTTCCTCTTGATCGTCATTCCGCTTGTCACAATAATTGGAATTGGGAAGATGACGAGTAACAGGTCGGTGATAACGTTGCAGACCGCCATGGTGAGAAGCTGTACATAACCTTGACGACATTGGCCACCGGGATCAGGTAACACCTGCCAGTAGTGACTAAAAGGACGGCATTCGACAAAATCGCTAATGACGACGGCGATAAAAGTAGCTGCGAGGATGATGCGAATGACATACAAAGACCTCTGCCATGATCGTTCCCAAGTAGCACGAGTTAATCGGTGAAGGAACTCGAGAACTGCGAATTTGAGTATCCATAGACTATTGTAGATAAAGTCAGTATGTGAAGTTCAGCCATTAATGCGACATTCGAAGGCGGCAGGCGATAAAAAGGAACGGATAAGAAAGGGCGCCACATACGTTGCGGCGTAGAAAATTCGACTGGCAAGTACAAGACCGCTACCAATAGATTTCTGACGCAATTGTTGATCAGTGAGCTCAACGTCATCGAATTGAGCATTGTTGGTTCCGTAAATCAGAATGTAATGGACGCATGCCATGCGAGCGTAGAGAGGAATCAAGGCTAGGGCGGCGACGCGATCCTCAGTGAACAATCGTTCCGTGCGAATGAAACGACCAGCTAGCCGCAGAAGGATGATGAGAGTACAAAACGACGTTGCCCACCAGCAAACGAGCAGAGTAGGCTTATCATATTTGAATTCGCGAAGAGTCGGAGGTTCCGAATAGAGCGCCATGCCTACGTCCCCAGTCCGCGCTCGTCGTCCTCCGCAGAGGGCTCGACGAGCGAGGTAACAAGTGTCGAGGGTTAGAGCTTAGTCGCAGGTTACGGCGAGAATGAAGTGGGTGGTCGAAGATGTCGTGGCGTTGAGCCGGCAGTCGACCTTGAATTATTCCGATTATTCACCTCAACATGAGGCCGCCGGTGGTGGCACTTGACTGGTAGTAACAACGGCTCGGCGAGCAAAGAATGCATGAAAATCGTAGATTCGTCGAGATTCGGTAAATTTGATAACAGATCAGAGTATCGGCGGCAGGTCTCGAAAGAGTAAACGTGCCGTTAGCCGTTAGAGATGAGGTTCAAGACAGAGCGGTAGGTAACGTTGGTGCTGTTGAAAGACGCAATCGTTGAAGTGCTCAATCCAGAGCCAAGGTAAATGCGCGTAAGTGTCGACGATGTAGGTCCGTGGTGGGATGCATTTGTCTGTCACCTCGCAATCGATCGGAGAGTGAGCCAACAAGCTGCGGCCAGGTAGGAAAGGGAGCCAGGCTAGAATGAAGGTAGGGAAGAGTTCAGAGGATGCAGTAAGTTAAGATAAGAAGAAGAGTGGAGGCGGACAAGGTGCGGCTGGTCCCAAGATATTGCGGAGGCGAGCAGTGTGGTGTGGGCGAATCGACTCGTCCCGGTTGGCCATCCGGAAGGCACAGTAAGTCACTGCACGGTAGCGTTGGTGGTCGAGTCTTCGGGTTGCGCAGCACACGCACTCACCCACACGAGTCTATGGCCCCCAAGGCCCGTGGCCCCGTCATTCTGTGGCCCTGTGCGTCCTGAAGGAGGGAGGGGTGTTGGCCACAGACATGTGGAGTCCAAGGATCGATGAATGGGCCAGCCAGACAAAGGCAGGGGGTTACCCAAGAGCATCCAAAGCACCGGTCGTCTTTGGCTTTTGCTCCACTAGCACTTGGAGCTGGGGCTGGATCGATGAGTCTTCTGGAGTCCTGATACAGATTGAAGTGGGCTTAGCGCGCTTGGGGGTTTTGAGGGTTTGGAACTTTGATAGCTGGCAACACTGGACTGAACTGTGATGAAATGAGGTGGCTGCTTTAGTAACGTGATGCCCAGCACCTGGATATGGAATCTAGTAAGCAGAGAACTGTCGATAACCACAGATGCCGAACGTATCGGGATCAAGGATATCAACGTCTTGGCGTCCGCATTAAGCCAGCGATTGGGGTCGCGCGGTCTAGCCAAGGCTGAGATGGAGGGAGGGAGTGGTCTAGAGAACAAACGGTTTAGGTGGCCCAAGATAGACTACAAAACCGTGTCAACACTGGCAATATGGGAACGAAATCGAACTGATTCTTAGAGCCCAATGGTACTAACTGGCCGACTTCCTGAGTGGCCACACATGAATCGCCAACATCGCCAACCGCATACTTTGTTGTACGCTGTGTTGGTACTTTGATGAATACATCAGACTCTTTTCTTAGTTCGGCATAGATAGGCGCGCAACTAATACCAATTATGAAGGTGGATTGATATTAGAAAGCCCACTGTAAACGTTGTGGCCCTGGCATTTCAGGGTCTTTTCCTCGTTGTTTCAAATTGGGAAAATGATTCTCGGTGCAGCTCCTGGCGCAAGCAACAGGGCGGGGCTGGGCACCAGGCTTGGTAAAATTGAATATTGGCCTCGAGAGCTAGTCATGAGAATGCATATTTGACGCTGCTCACGGCGTGGTACCGGTAATGTTGAGCAAAAACGCCACTAAACTGCCATGGACTTGGTAGCGTTGTGGCTTCCTCGTGGTGAGCCGAGTGCGGCTCCGTTGTCGGCTTTCATCCCGTGTGATAGGGATAGAATAGCCGTGGCCGAGGTATTGACTTTTGCATTATTTGAGATTGGCCAGGTTGGTGTTCTATCGACGAGGGCTGTTGCTCGAGCTTAGCCAGGGTTCAATTTGCTGGCGATTTCACGTGTCATGCACGGAAGTGCCCGTTATCTGAAAGGAGTGCTGGCAAGGTGTTCCCATTCTGTATCGTGGCTGGGCGCGGTTACAGGTTGCTAACGCGCATTGACTATTGTTACTAGCAACCCTCGTCTTTGTTGTCAGCCGTGGAACAATAAACCACAGGTTGCTTCTTTGCCATCATCACAACGTGATATGGACATCTCGTCAGGCAGTGCCATTGATGACCGCTTGACTTGGATAAACGTGTATTTGCTGGTTCGATCACAAGAGGCGGGGAGTGGAAGTTGTCCAATATGAAGCTCGCATTTCCCCCAGGTTTAGATGTTGGAACAAGGGCCCAACCTGCAGCCAGCCAACCAACCGCCAAGAGCTTGTCGCATCACGCGACAACGTGGTTGTAAGAGTTGATAAGAGAAGCAGACTGCCCCCCACGCTCTTCTGACCGTTCTGCTGGGACTGTATTTGGTGATGAAGAAAAGAACATGATGAGATAATGACTGACTTAGGGCACGTCAGAACTTGCTACCTACCTCCACTACCTGCCTTCCAGGTTGTCCAGTGAAAGTCATACCTGCCGGACCTGCCCACATAATCTTGAAGGATGCCATAGCAAAAGTGCACCAATCCTTCCCGTCCATACATGTGCCAAGTACCTGAGGCATCAGGGATCCTTGCCTTATGATATCGCCCCTCAACAGACATCAACAATCCGACATGTCGAAAATGATGGCTATTAACAATTAACCGTACAGATAATATCCACAATTTGTGGCCTCGCTCCTTTTCTTATCTACAAAACTCCACATCTCACGATGCATGCATGCATCAGCCTTATCTCGCGGCTATTGCACCGTACTGTACCTACCTAGGCAGCTGGGCTGGGCTGGTCTGGCCGTTGGCCTCAGTTCAATCCACCCGATACGTCTCGCCTCCATCATTCCCCTTAGCTCCAGCTCCAGGTGCAGCGCCCGCATATGCGGAGCAAAACACGCCATATCCATCTCGTCTATGCGAATATATCCACATCGAAACATCAATTCAATTTAGCTAATGAGTTAAAACGGTCTGTCACAGTATTGGCTAATCTTATAGACTGCCACGATCCAACCCCTGGATAGTTATCCCAGGCATGGGCATATCAGTCAAGGGCTGTCAAAAGGATCGTCGCCGGCCCGAGTCTAAGACAAGGTCACTGGTGTCAGACTTCAGTTGTTCTGCAACGGCTACGCAGCCATCAGTGCTTGCAATGTCGATCCAGAGCCGCGAAATGGTCAATGCTCCATTCGAACCTTATTTTATTTGATTCAACGTCGAAAGCACACTAGTCAACATAAACCTCAAAAGCCTCAGCTCATATCGTCTACAAGTGTTGACGGGCAGTCTCTCATCTCTGCCTTGGGAGTGTCTGCCCCTGCGCTCATCTCAGCCGCCTTCAACTTGGACCGCTAGTCAAGATAGCTAGCTCCTATCCTCATCACGCATACACTATTGTCCAGCCTAGAATTTAGCACGAGACGTCGTTTAACCTTGTTGTTGTATGATTGATCGACACGTACGTCCACAGCCGTTGTCTGAGATTATTCATACAGATTGATGACCTTGACTAGAACACTACTAGAAACGTGGCGCAAAGTCAAAATGCCTTTTGCCGTGTGTTGCAATGGCCCGATACCGAGTGAACCTTGACGAGTCGGTCACTGACAGGAAAGCTTGGCCTAGGTAATTCTAAAATGAAGACAGTTTCGTGGCTTCTTGCTTCTCAAGCCACTGTACCCTGTACAGCAGCACTGTGCATAAGGAAGTTTCGCAGTCATCCTTGTCTCACCGTTTATCGCGTGGTGGTTGTTCTTAAGAGGGTTGTCTTTGGCCGAGCGGAGGCTGCCCGTTGTTTTGCTCACCTTCCTCTCTGGGACACACGATTCATAACTCTGACGCCCACGGACTGACTTTATTCGGCAGATGTCGGCTCTTAGTAGCTACACACTTACAGCCTCGTTATTACGGGTCGATCAGGAACCACATTTCGAGCCGTGCATATGTCAATGCTTTGCCGCGCTCTCACCTTCTCCAACATATTGAACTGCCACATTGGGATGCGATATGTATATCCCTAAACTAGCTTAACCGCAGCTCTTCCACCGCGGTCTTGATCTGTGGCTTTCCGGCTTGACCCCAGTCCACACCCTTCAACTTCTCTGCGGTCTCCTCCTGATCCCCAAGAACGCCCCAGAGTTCATCCACGACCATACTCCTGACCTTGGGCCAGGGATGATACAGCAATGCCCCCAAGCGCTTCCTAGCCTCTTGGACACCTGCTTCAGCACCCTCCTGATCAGTCATTGATGCAACACCACTGTAGACCTTGGTGCATGCTTCGAGCTTGCGGACGTTGCCCGTCTTGTAACCCGCCTTCTGCGTCTGCAAGCACAGGCTGCGGAGGTTGACGCTACTCTTCTGGAAGAGTTGCACGTGGAAAAGGAATGCAATGATCTCCAGGGTCGGCACAATGACTCTATCCTGGCCTTGTCGGGTCTTGAGGTTCTGCAACAATGCCTGACAGATGAGGTCTAGGTTCTCAGGACTGGCCTCGCAGAAGTCGGAAAGCGCAGCTCGACTAGCGATAACTAGGTCTTCATTACCTGTGTCTGCAGATGCAACGAAACCCGACATGAGCTCTGTCATCCATGCACTTGGGTCCCCCTTGGCAACGTCGAGAAGCAATGGCCGAAGACGGTCTCCAACATGGAGGTTGAGTAAGCTCTGGAAGTAGGCTTTAGAGGAGAAAGTGAGTTCGAGGAATTGCTTGGAATGGCTGAAAGCAGTCAGTATCATGTCTCAGAATTCGTCGACCTGCATGTTTCAACATACCCTTCTTGCAGGACTAGCGCAACAGCAGCCTGGGCTTCAGGACGCACGCGATCAAGTTTCTCGGCAGAGAGACGAAGAGCGCCGAAGAAAAGGACCCGTACAGATTCTTCTGCCCACTCGCCTTGAGTAACTACTTCATCCAATTTGTTCCATAGTGCCCTGACAGCTCTGAGAGCGTGTACACGGACATGCGATCCGACGTCTCCTCTGGCATTCGTAGTATAGTCGTTCAATCCCTCTGCGATCAATTGCAGAAACGTCAAGGGCTTGTTCTGCAGAACACTGCTTTTTGTCAAGCTCTGCAAGATGGCGACTCGGGTATCTATCTCATTATCCCATGCCCATCGTTCCAAGATTGCCTGAGAGGCCACATCATCAGATGAATCCACCAGCGGTTGAGCGATTGTAAGTGCAGAAAAGTAGCAGTTACCGTGGGCTGCAGTTCGGCTCGTAGGGCGACGCTGAACAGTTTCTGCCCACTCGCTCAGGAGTGCCTTTCGATCCGCTGGTCCAGAGAATATCAGCAGAACTAGCGATGCAGCAGCAGTTGGTTCAGCCGTTTCTTGTTCGCTACGGTTCAACCAAGTTGGAACAATAGCCCGCAAAGATGAGATCAACTGCGCTACTGCTACGCTTCGAGTCTCATCGCATGAATCAAGTGCAGATACAAGGTTCAGATAACCAGACGAGTTATCGGGGTGCAGCAGTTCTTGGCCTGGACGGAGGGTTTCTTGTGAGTCTACACCGAGAACAGCAACGTGCAGTATAGGTAACACGGAGACAACAAGGCGACTTGCGGCTTCGGCAAGCAGCTCTGGTTTTCGATAGGCAGTTGACTGTAGATTCTCCAGCACGTCCGATACGGTCGATAGTATCTCATGAATTAGTGACGAATCATGCTGTGCTGTACCTGCGTCAAATAATGCAGGGAATTTGTCAAGGACGGCAGCAAAGCACAGCAGAAGCCCATGCCTCTCCTCGACCTGTCGCGCTTGAAGTGTTTTGAGACGATCAGTAAGCAGTTTGACAGTGGTTTTGAACCGAGCTAGAGAGTCACCAGATTTAGTGTCGGATAATTCAAAGGTGAGGGTGCCGAAAGCAGCACCGGAAACACGTCTTGAGACAGCATCGAGGTCGCCGATTCCCCTCCAGCCTAAAAGGGTATCTATGATGGCTTCGCCGTACTGGTTCGACAGCCTAGTCGCATTAACAGCCACCTCTTCGATCGCCCTCGAGCGTCGTGCAACAGAGTGGTAATCTACAGTCTGCACGACCCAAATACCTTGCTCAACGGTATCGGGGTGTCGTCCAATAAGCTCTTGCAGCGCCGCTGATGCACCGCGTCTGATGTTTCCTGCGGGGTCCAGAGAAGCAGTGACAACCAGTTCTGTTCCGAGAACTTGAAGAATTGAGCTCGTTGCTGGATGAGCCTTGGCTGCAAAAACAGAATGCGTAGAAATCGCCAGGAGCTCATCGCTTGTGTACCGACGTGCTAAGGCCCAAATGCCAAAACAAGCAGCATCTCGTACATTGGTACCAACGCTACCTCCGGACATGCTTCGTTGCTCAAATGAAATGCCGAGGAGTAGAGCGTGGACAATGTCAGACAGTTGTTCAGTTGGTGGGGATCGTCGGTACAGCAGGTGAGAGAGTGTAAGCATGAGTCCGTGCCATTCGAGGTTATTCACAGCAGACAAGTCTCTGACTGGTTTGCCCCCAGCTGGCTTTGTCCAGAGAACATTACGGTTCAGTGATTCAAGAACGGCTTCGACAACTTGAGACGCCATATCGGGGTCCAACTTCAACGTGATGATACTCAGGGATTTGCTAGCTGCAAGTCGAACAGGTGTGTCGTTGTCAGAAACGGACTCGAGCAGATATCCAATAGCTGTCTCGGTGAGTTCGGTGCTGGCCATGTCTTGCGTTGTCTGACGAAGACGCAACACAACCACAGATCGGATAACCTTGAGAATCATCTTTCTCGCAAGAGCAAATGAGACGATGGTTTTTGAGAGTTCATCCTCGCCGACCGAGATTGCATGAATAGCATAGAAGATGGTGGAAAGATAAGGGTTCATGTCCGAAGTGTCTGACGATGCACGCAAGACTCCAGCGAGGAACGACAAGACACCGAGATAGAAGTATGTGGCCTGCAGAGGCTGATCCTTGCGTGGGCGTAAAGAAGCAAGGGACCAGTCGACAAGGCTCTTTAAGACGCCGAGTTGTTGCATGTCACGTCGAATAGACATCCTCACCAAGAGAGCCTTTGCAGCCTCTCTTTCTTTACCAGGGGTACCAATGTATTTGATAGCAAGGGGGATCATCCGCACAGTGATAGCAGGGAGGTTCTCGGGCCAGATCATACCCGGGATATCCGGTGCTGTAATATCTTGCAAATCGACAGAAGAGATCGTAGAGAGATCAAACGGTGCCAGAAGAAGATGTGAAAGCCATAGGAGAACGACATATCGCTCCTCCCACGACCATTTACCAAGAGCAACATCATCGGCAGAAGCTTGCTCGGACTCCTCTATAGCAAGGAGCAATAGCTCAAGGTACTTGGCTTCAACATTGAGAAAGCGCACGATGACCTTCTCGCCACGAATCTTGCAAAATGTGTACAAGATTTTACATATGGCAAATTCGACAGAGACCAGCAATTTAGAGCGAGATGAGAGCGTCTTTCCCCGATGTCGTGTCTGCAAATGCTTCAGAAACGCCTCCGCAAGGAGGGGAATCCACTTTGGTAGGTAAGGATCCAACAGTTGAGGAAGTTCTTGAAAAGGGTCCAGGAGCTGAAAAGTAGGGTTAGTCAGTGAAGTAGGAATATCCCACAATCACTTACAGTGTTGGTCAGTCGCCATGTCTCCTTTGCGCGCACTCGTGAGCGCACTCTGGTGCCGCCGTGACCATCGGGCTTCCAGAGGAAATGGGGCAGAGAGCGGTCAAAATCTCCGAGAAGATCTGCTGAGATCTTCTGCAGTTTGATGTCGATGTCTGCTTCTGGGGCATCCATTTGAGCTGTTAAACCACAAGCAGATTGTGTAGTCTGATGTTTGCGAGTATGAGAAATGCTACCTCGTCAGGTAGGACATATTATCAGAGGCCAGGCAACCAGTTAACTGCGATCCCTGGAAGATGAGCGGGTCCAAGGCTCGATGATAGTGGTTCGAATGAACCATTGGTTTGCTTGTCTGTAAGTGCCTTGAAATCTAGACTGAATATTTGTTATAGTTTGTCTAGTTGCAAGGCGTTATTTGTGAGGCAACAGAGGTTGTCGTGAATAACTTCCTGTATTGCCATATCAGAAGGTGAACGTTGCGGACTTAATACAGTGTGTATACTGTAGAATAGCTCTTCCAACACTGTATGGCGTTGAATAACAGCCCAAAGAGCTACCAATCAACAATATTGCAATCAATAGGCAATCGTGGATATTTTTAGTAGTCTGTCTCACCAAATTATTTCAGAGTCGAATAGTATGTCGTCGTATAGTAAAGTTCGATTATCATAAAACAGTTACAAGGAGTGTCTCTATGAGTTGCTCTCCAGCATCCGTCCTTCTCTTCAACGTAGGTAAAGTTCCAGCTACCTCTAATATCCTCCAAATCCTCTAAAGGGGTATCAACCATTAAGAAAAAACCAAGAGTTCCAGACCCTATCCTGTCTGACGCTCATAAATAGCCGTGTTCGTCTATTGTGCCCGGTGAAATCATCCATATTCGCCATAACCAATCCATAGTTTTACCCATCCATGACGCCCAGTCATCCTTGACTTTTCCATTCTAAATCATAAGATTGGATTGCTCATGAAACAGCAATCGCTGCTACAAGAGCATCCAAAGCGCTGCTGTGCGAAGGACCAGTGGCCTCGATGTAAGGCCCAGTCCAGGAAACTCCAAGCTTATTATCATCGTTGCGGGCGTGCCTCCAGATCGAGATGGCATTCTTGGTGATGAACCGACGGTAGAGAGCCTTTGGTGAGACGGTGTTCAGATATCGGATGTTTCTGACAAAGACACCCTTGAACTGTTGTCCGTCTGTGCCACAGTGACCATCCTTGAGCTCACAATCGTCAGTCTCGATGAGGATACCATCATCGTTGGTGAGCTCCTTGATAGCCGCATAAGCGATCTTGTGAGCCTTTTCGGTGTAAGACTTGTCACCAGTCGCAATGGCAAGCTCTACAAGACCACCCAGAATAACTCCTTGGTTGTAGCTCCAAGTTTGAAGACCATTGTTCTTGCAGTCGTCTGTAAGCCCGTCGTTGACGAGGCCCTTCTCGTTGATCAAACCGCTATTAGAGAACCAATTCCACTGCTTCTTAGCAATGTCTAGGTAGGTGCCATTATTTGGGACACGTCGTGCTAGAGAAGCTGCTGTTGCGAGGTAGAGCTCGTTGGCAATGGCGTTGACATAGTCGCCATCCTTCTTCCAAAAGATGCCACCACCACATGGTGTACCAGCGCCACCTTGCATATCATTGAAGATGTCGATAGCAGCTTCGAGGTATTGCTCATCACCTGTAGCATCATGCGCCCGGATCCAGGCAAGAGCCCACCAGCCTTCATCGTCGTAGAACTCGTTAAGAAAGTCGTCAAAGCCGCGCTTTTCTATGAAACCACGCTTCATCATACAACCAGAGTTCGAATCCAGACAGTAGGCGGAACTGACGAGTCCATTGGTCATTGTCTTCATGGTGTGAACACTTGTCTTTTGAGCATTGGTGTATGTAGTTTGTAAGATGCCTCCGATATTTAACTTGTTCGCTTCGTCGAGGGAGAGTGTTGTGAAGTCACTTAGGATAGTGACGATGTTCGCACTGGACCACCAAGCATTGTCCCAGATGCCGGTACCAGAGTTATAAAAGTCCTCGTTTAGTTTTTGGATCGCAGTGACGGCTTTTTCGGTATATGTTGTGACAGCGCGAGCTTCAGGTCGAACAGAAGTAATGAAAGTTGCTCGGGCTACGAGCCCACCCCAGGAGAAGTGCATGTTGATCAAAAAGGTATAAGTTAAAGTAACAAGTTCCTTGGAAGCATTTGAATAGGAACAAAAGAAGGTAAGAGAAGTATTGGATATTAATACTCTTGCCAGGTTGAATGAATCAGAGTCGTGGACAACAGCAACAGCTCGGTTATAACTTTTGAGAGGACGACCAGGGAGATCTATATACAAACAGAAAGCTCTATGGCAACATATGGACGTCAAACTTTTTGCTCCCAAGTGGATGCCTCCATGTCTAGTCCCACGCCAGACTCCCCCATGACTTGCATTGCATTAAGTGTTTCTCAACGTGGGCATGGCATGGCAGCATGGCTCTCCATCGAGGAGAAAGCCAAGCCAGGGGTGTTACCAATGTAGCATGATGCCAGCTAAGGCGCGGTGGAGCAAGTGGGCTCTCGGAGAAAAAAAGATCAGTGATTGGCGAGACGGAGGCTGAAGGTGAAGATGCGACGCGCCGAGCGCACAAGAGACGAAGAGTCGATCGTTGGGTTGGGTTCCATAAGTTGTGATGGGTCTGTTGTGATGTTTCAAAACCATCATGCTAAGAGAGACTGCCGGCGTCTACCCCTGACGCTACAGCGGAAAGATGCACTATTTTTTGCCGCTGTGGAGCTTTTCCCCTGCCGTAGTCTCAGGGCATCTGCCCTTGAATCCGACCTTATCGTTGCTAGCTGAATGCTGTGACACTCGCCGCCACGTGCTTTCAGCTACAGTATGCCCGAGTTTGCTGAACCTGATACCGACATTGGTTTATAACCCCACGGTTCCTGGACCTGAAAACACGGCACGGGATAGCTTCAAGGTTGATCCTGTACAGAGTAAACTGAATCTCAAAAACAAAAAACTCCAGATCTACATCTCCCTCTTCTGCGTAAACTTGATCCCTACCTGTGATGAGTTGTTCTTGGTACTACGCTCTATCAAACCCATGCAGACCGACCGATACTCGGTCGTCATGCGTAGCCTTCTACCCTGTCATGGATATTTCTGTTGTGCTGTCATGGCTTCGGAGCCGGGGTCGGTGTTTCATACTTGCCAACATCCGGATGCCAATGTTATGCGCTATTTGCCTATCACTGAGAAATCGCCCCCAGATGAATGCCAATACTACACAGAGACTATAGATCTTGACACTCCTCAGAATCGTCCCATCCTGTTCTTATTTCTTCTGCCAGCGCATCAAAGTCAAAGCCTTGTTGGACAGCCCTACAGGTGGCATTGCTGGTGCTTCGTGACGTAGGTATTGTCCGGTTTGCACGACGCCGGGTTCTTCTCCTCAGTTGGTAAACTCGTCTTGTACAACATCTTGTCTCTTAGGACATATCAGATTCCGCTGTAGCCGCTGGAGTTGTTGGCGCTTCTGCTTTCTTCTTGGCGAACCTTACCTTGTTCTCAAGGGCAAGGCTTCGATTATCGAAGCCTTTGACATCAATCCTTGCACAAAGCGATAGAATTTAGAAGCACGGTCTCACTTGTGGCCTGATCGGGAAAGGGACTCGTCAAAGAGCTTGTTGTTTAAACGCCTTTATCAGGTCCGTGGTTCTCGATGTCTGAAGTAAAGTAAATGTTGCTAAATCCGGCCAGTCTGTCAACTGAGACTGACCCTAGCTAGGAGAATATTTTGAAAGGCACTATTTGGGTGACATCGGTGGGAAGACGAGTAGCATTGACATTTATCGCATTGTCTAATAATCTTACAAAGCCCTTACCGGGCCTACCATGTCGATCTCGGAGAAGATCTCTCAGAGGTAGCATGCACTTACAGCATACAGTACATGATCAGCATTGTGCATTGTGCATTGCTCAGCTCGTTTGTATGAGGAAGTGATAGTCAGTTACGACTCAAGATCCCGATGTTTCATTGAAAATTTGCGATTAAGTTGACGAAAATTCAGCGAGATAACGAGGCGAAGACCTGCAGAAATCGTACTTGAGTGCACGATCTTGTAAGTCATAACCAACAGGTCGAGGCCCTTGATAAGCTACCATCATGTTCCGTACTAGGGACGGCAGAAAGAAAAGCTACATTAGCGTCTAACATGAAGATGGGTCTTTTCTCCTATCCTCCCACCTTCCGAGCATCTTGAAAGTTGAAACAAACCAATCCGTGGGTCGTTAACTGGGTCGGTGGTACCTGCTTTCAGTGGAGTTTGCAGCTGCCCTGGAGATCTTGTGCAAGGTATGGCAGGTGCACAGGTGCTGCACTAAAATCTGGGTATGGAGCCTCACCACAGGTTCCCTCCCGATTCCTCATACACATCCATTGACCTACCAACAAGACGATATCTACATCTTCGGAGTACAGAAGCGCGGTTTGAGACAATGCTCACCCGGGTCCGTTTTCGTTGTCTCATTGATTCTTGCTATGTTCGTCCCAAGCGCGCACCATGTCAGCCTTTGTCTTGGCGGTCGTTAGACGGCGACAAATGGCGGATGCTATGGCGCTTATTGACCACTTGGGGCCATTTTGGGGCTTGTTCGCTAATGAGACCCTCGTCCATTGGTCCTCACTGATCAAGAAATTGTAAAAATACATCGAAATGGGCGTATTTTACAAAGCTCGGCGGTTCAGTCAATCTATCAGACCAGACTCGGATCAGCACAAGACCTTCTTCCGGGGTGCAATTGAATATTGTCACTATTTCTGGAAGACGTGTTTATCGACCAAGAGCAATATCCGATCCGAATAGGCAGCCATCTATCGAGCGCCAGGTCGACACCGATCCCCAGGTTGTCGGGGTCTTCGCTTGGTTAGAGCCTACGGTTGGACCAGGAACGCATGTTCTTCGAAATTCCAGTATATAATTCTGACTCGAGTATAGCGATGCCTATAATCTGGCTGATATACAAGTGATTATCGGATCCTGCCCTCGAAAAGGCGAGTATGGTTTACATGAAGAATTTGTACCAAAACAAAAGAAAGAAGGACTGGATATCCTAGGGTATATCGCCCATACGCCTGACGCCCGTTCTCATAAATGGTATATCCTGGTTTGCCAAAATTGGTCACCTCCAAATTGCCAGGCTTTCCTGGTCCTGTCACTCGCGCCCACTCGAGATTGGTGTTGGAAGCGGCGGCATCTCGTTGCTGCCAATTGAGCCGGCTATGCTTCCAGGTCTTCCGGCTCGGCTTGTTTTGCGAGACGAGAACCGAGACAGGACAGACAAAGACTTGTTCCTCTCGTTACTCACGACGCTCGCCCTATCGGAGCCAGATCCGCCTGTGTTAAAATCTCGCAGGGTGCCTATGTCGATAAAGGCGGACGGGAAAATGCCCGTTTTACCTTTGGCATTCGTACCTGACCAGCACCAAAACTCTTGATACGGCCCTAGTCATATGTCAGATCAACAGCGCTACAAATGAAAGGTTGCAAGATCTGTTGGGGGCAACTTACAGCTGATATTGGTAATGACTTCGTCTTTCTCAAACTTGAGCCAGTCACCCTTGATCTTATCCTTGTGGTTGAACTTCCATCTCGCGGTAGCCTGGACGGGACTCGTTCCGTCTATTTTGATGTCACTGGGTGGTGGTGGATCTAACCGCAAGATCTCAGTTGGCACAGATGCAAACACCGAATCATGGTATCCAAAGGCCCATTCTCCCAAATACTTCGGGGGCCAAGAAAGACCACAAATCCTAGCTCCTTGTACCATTTCAAGGGCGGGGGTTCTGTCGTACAGAAGTCTTTGGCCGTACATTCGACGGGCTGGCTCCTTTGAAGTGGCTGTAGGCATGAGACAAACATCGGAATGCTTCTCTACAACGGGGTGCGTTTCGACAGGGGATTTGAAATGGATATCATAGTCGTTCTTGTACTGGGCTGGAATTGTGGCCTGCTCGATCACTGTGAAGCCTGGGACGGCCGGCAAGGGCCGGGGATGGCGAGCCAAGTGCGCAAAGAGCGACTTTTGACTGGTAAAGACAGTTGCGTCGCTTGCATGAAGGGTTCGGCCTTGAGAAATGCAAAACGGACAACCATACATAACGTCGTCGGAGCGTCTCGTGGGTAAATGAGACTTTTGAAGGAAGCGTAGCCGGTACCCGATGCCATTCTTGATGAAGTTACCACGGTCTGCGAGACTGTCAGCATATTAGGGTTTCCGGTTGGGTTTTCTAACATACCTGCTTTGTTGACATCCAAATCAATCTCTTTGAAATCAAGTTCGAAATGGCACTTGACACATTTTGCAACTGTGGCGGCAGAAGCAAAGCCCTATACCAATCAGCATACGACAAGCAAAGATAGTGAAGGGGGTAACTTACTGCTTTCACCGTCTTTCGAACTCCGGCTCCTCCATTAAGGATCTCCTTCGCACCCTCGCAGAAACCTTTATGAAAATAAAAGGAGCTCTGGGGGTTAAGTTTGCAGTCGATGGCAAAGGGATTTGGTGGGTGTTCGGGAACAGCAATTTCAGTCTCCACGGGAATGGGAAGATTATCCACCTCCGGCACCATAACGGGTTGTACTGGTTCAAGCGTGCCTTGATAGTTGCTCACCGGTGGAGGTTTAACTGAGAGAGGGCTCAACTCTGCGGTACCAAGAGTTGGACTACCATCAGCACCTGAAAATGAGGATCCACGGTTATCTGTGAGGGGGGTGTTTATCCCGTCAGGTCGGCCGCTATCAAAGACAGAACCCAGATTGGTTTCGATCGACTCTGGACGAGATTGGGGAAGCGAGTGCGTTCGAGGTGGGGCCATTCTCGGGGAGAACTGTGGAATATAGCCTGCGCTGGATCTATCTGACACAACATCCTCGGGTATCGAAGTCGACAAGATCGAATTGGGGCTTGAATAACGACCGCGTGGTGTTGGAAAAACGCTATACGTCCTTTCGTGTGCTACAGATTCCATTCCTACTGAGCTAACCTGGGAGTCATTACTGTATTGGGACGAGCGATCTCCTGTCATCTTGAGTGGGCGTGGACGGAGCTCTTTGCTCTGGTCTGGGCTGAGCGGCGGTGAGATTGGCTCAACAGGTGATTCAATTGGGGCCACAGGCTGCCTTCTCTCAAAAGAGAAGTCATCTGAGAAGTGGCCTTCGCGAGGACGTGACGAAGTCTCCCACGGATTGGCGGATGGGGGCCTTGGGGGCGGTTCAATGGGTGTAAGCGCAGTCTGAGGCGTGCGGATGGGTTCTGAGGGTTCATAATGGAGGCCTTCATCTGGTCCAGACTGTGCTTGCATCATGCTTCGCAACTGGGCAGTAGCTGCTTCAACCGACGCGGGATCGTTACTTGAACGACTTTCAGCGAGCGATGACGTACTGCGTGGGACGTTGGCGGGTGAAATAGCATCCTTTCTCATGTCGGAAAAGGGATATAACAAGGGAATCGGAGGAGCATCTGGTGAGATGGGTCGCGATTGTGGCCCGGACATTCGAGTCATGATGGAGCGACCATCATGGTCAATTGGGACCTCGAGCTTGAGGCGCATGAGGATATCGTAGATCTTCGGGGCGGCCTTACGCGACAAGGCTTGCAGTTCGGCAAACTTTTCGGGCTCGAAGTCGTCCAACTCTATGTAATCATCGAATTCCCATAGCAGGTCGTTCAGCTCGGAGCGAAAGTTGGCGATCTCATCTGCATAATCGGGGTCAGTCAAGGCCCACTCGACGACAGCGAGCTATCGGCTGGGGACGATTAGAAAATACACGACAGACTCACCATTTTCTTTGAGGGAGTCCAAAAAGTTGGAGCCGTACTCGTCGAGGTGCTTTCGACATAACGGCTCGATTCTCTTGAGAGCACGCTCGCCCTCTTTGACGAGGCTCTGGGCAGCCTTGAGCATAGGCTTATCATCGCCCGCATTCTCTACCGCAGTTCGGCCTTTGTCGACGATATCACGAAAAGGCGTGATAACAAGATCGGCGACATCATCCATGATGAGCTCAAGGGAGTCAAGACTCGTGGGTGAGTCTAGTGGCCGCTCGAGTAGTTTTGTGGTGGAGGAAAAATGTTACTGTATCGACGAAGGTGGGCGTGTAAGTCAATATGAGGGACGGGAGAATGCTGGAGGCCAAAGATGAGGGGCCGAAGGAACAAGGAGGGGGATCATCACACGACAGGGAGGGAAAGGGAAAATAAACGAGACGGACTAGGTAAGAAGCCACAACGGTTCGTCCACCTACTAACGCTGGGAACCAAGGATGAAAGAGGGAAAAGAATGGAAGGGAACCAACACGGGATCTATCTACTGTATCAAATCCATGGCCTGGGGCTGGGCTGGGCATTCGCCGGGGCATTCACCGGGGCACACTAGCAGATTCCCACCCAAGCTGAGAGAGCTTGAAACGAATCGACAGCAGGCAGTTGCGGTGCAGTGCAGTAGTCCTAGCCTAGGGCCTCTTGATCCCTTCCTTTGTGTCGTGGGTGTCATGCGGCATGCGACTGCGTGTACGACGGCGCCGGCGACGATTGGCCGACCGGAAGCCGGACCCCGGTGGGATATGGCTCGACCCTGACCCTTGAGGCTCCGAGTTTTGACTATTGCAACTAGGGGTCGCCCGAGCATTGGGGACCTGTTTGACTGGGTTCTCGAAGACATTCTGGCTTGATCGAGTTGAGTGCTTTAACTTACAAAAAGAGCCTGGTTCAACTAGCGTGCGTTTATGAGCAAGGGTCTCCATTTCAGCACGACAAAGGGCGGAGAATGCTCCACTTGCCGCTGCCCACGTTGACGGATATACGCAATGGGATTGGGGGTTTCTCTCGAGAGTCATGGCCTCATGTATTACTTGCCTCTTCCAGACTCCAAATCCATGTGGACGTGGATACCGATTTAATCAAAAGAGTTCGTTCTCGGTCGATATTCTCGGCAAAGTCTAACACTAGTCAGGAGAAAGAAAATATCTTGACCGAGGGCTCTTTCGGGTTGACGTTGCTTACAATTGAGCTACAGAATGTCCAGTACCTCTACCGGGCTTTCAAAGTTGCCACAGCAGCGCCGGAACAGTCTCATCTTGCGAGGACCGAGGGTTCTTGCGATATAGAGCGAGCATTGGCTGACTCATGATCAACGGCTCCGTTACACAAAGATGAGATTACCGAGGTTCCTTTATCCCATCATCAATCACCCCTTGCTTCTTCCATTGCTGTATGTACTCAATTAATTCATATCCACCAGAGACCAGGCCCTACAAGGTGGATCGCAGGAATCATGGGGTAACTCGGGCGACAAACGTTGCAAACCGAGAGTTGACAGCGCTGATCACTCAAGGCTTTAATTGATCCTCCAAAGCTAACTGGAATAGAGATAAGACATGTTCTTAGGGCGACACCATTGAAAACATACTGCAAACTTTCGCAGTTAAATCAGCCTTGGTCGATTCGCCCAGATACCTTGATTCTCGCTATCATGATCAGCCAGCAACGGCCAGATCACGACCAAGAACCCTGTAATTACATGAACATTCCGAAACACTTCCATGACAGGTTAATCCCCAGTCGATCGAAAAGTACAGAAAGGACAACCAGCACTGGCTTCCCAACGTCTTTCGTTCGACTCGCTAGTTTCGACTTATCAGGGCCTGCCTGCATTCAGCTGCTGCGCTGTTCATCCTACGATCAGCATCGAATACGGCACAGCCTCCGCCCTGTTACAGTGGCACAAGCTCCATGTGACACTCCACTTCAGCCTTTGACATGAATGAATGAATGGATGCCTTGGCCTATGGCGTTTTAGGTGGCACGTATCTGCCTGTTTCGATCTTCGCAACTCGTCCAGGCCAGGTAAAGTCCTTGTTATGATGAGAGGTAGAATCATGAGAATGATGTTATTGGCCGATAATAGCCAGGTTTAAAGAGATTTTCAATTCAAAGCACAAGCACTCCGTTTACCAACAAAGCCATCCCATCCCATCCCATCCAATCCGTACCATTCGTGAGCTCGTAACCATTCGTATGCAATAACCAGTGTTCCCCTCAGCCAATCTCTGTCTCTTTCAACATCCTGTCAACCTATTTTCATTCAAGCATTCAATCAATGCAAATGTTTTAAGCAGCCTTCATACTTGGTACAGCAGACTTGCTCTTGCCATTCTTATCGGTAGCGAGTTTCTATAGTACTGTTAGCTCCATCTAACCTTTGTCAGGGATGAGTCTACGTCTATGACTTACCTGCTGCTCAATCATCCTGCGTCCAACATCAATGGTCTCGTTCATACCTCGCTGGCGTTGCCAGAATCTACATTCTGTGTTAGTAACCTGGATGATCTTATGCTCAAGTCTACTTACGTCTCCTCTGGCGTTCCGTGGCCTCGGATAGATGTCTGACGGGCCTCCTCTTCCAAGGCCGCGCGAGTAATCTTTTCACTTTGATCGATACCTGGCACAGAAGATTCTTCCGAAGCGCCCTGGCCGATGTTCTCCTCTAGAAGCTTCCTCTTCATCAAGAATCGCTCCTTGCGCTCCTTCTGTACGCCAGGGCTGTCCAACTTGCTGAGGACAAATCGAACTGCCAGCTGAACGACCAGGTAGAAGTGCTCGGCAAGGAGGATACTCAACAGCAGACCCCAAGCCTTCAACGGGGATGGTGTACCATGAGAGCCACTGCCTCGGGCGCCGCTGCACAAGTAGACAATAGCGGAACTGGTAATGCTACCAAGCCACGAGAGGAAACTGAGGGCCGTCAACCAAGGGCCAATCGAGTCGGTTCGCCAGGGGATGGGTCGTCGGCTGCTGATGGCGATCTTGAGGGCATCCGATCTCAATTCAACCCAGTTGTTGACAAGATAACAGCAAGCTGCTAGTGGCCAAGCGACTGAGAACATAGAAACGTAACCTGTACGCGGGTCAGATATTCAGTGTCACAAACATTTTCCAACGTCAGCTTACCGAACTGCATAACCATTTCCCGGTAGTCTCCCGAGACATCGTAGATTTCTAGTGTGCACTCCTTGCGGACGCGCTCGAGGAAGGCGGCCTCTTCCTCGTGATCATCCTGGACCTTGAGCTGGGACTTGAGCTGCTTGGCCTTTGCGAACGCCTCCCGCTTGAGATAGGGCACCACAACTTCAGTTGCAAAATTGACAATCTGGGCTGTGACGGTGAAGTAAAACATCTGGTTGCTGATTCGAGCGGGGTTGATCTGGAATTCCTGTGTTGGTAGCGGCTTCTCGCTGAAAGTGACAACCTGAGCTGTCTTCCTCCAGAACTCGAGGAAGGGAACCAGAACGTGGCCGAAAGGAATGTAGACGAATGCTGTGAAAAATAGGGCCATGTAGGATGTCATGAAGTTGAGCACAAACTGCTTCTGGATAAGAGCAGCGTCGTGGGCTATTGAGGTTAGTTTAAGCCATATTTCAAAGTTAAGTGAGTTCTTACCATCAACGGTGGCATAGTTCTCCATTGAGTTCAACTTCTCGGCAGCGCTCATGAGCACACTGGAAATGGTGGGAGTGCCGAGAACAAGAAGGATAGTTGGCAAGAAGCCCTGAAAGAATCGATCAGTTGTGTTATTGCACCATAGCGATTGGCATTCTTACCAAATACTGTTTGCCAGGACCTTGGTATACTTCGTTGATGAAGACCTCGAGAGAGTTGCAGGTCACGATAAGAGCGCCCAGGGCAACAACGCAGGCCAGAGCGAAGGGGATCTGGAGCAATTGAGTTTTGATGCGCTTCACTGGGTCGTAAACCTTGACAGGTTCGCCCGTTACAGGATCCTCGGCCTCATGATCCCACTCAAACTCAGGTCGTGCCTGCTGGATGCTCGAGACACCTCGGACACCCCACTGCACGGCAAGATCGACTTCCTGCTTCTTCCAGTACTCGAAAAAGACAACAGACCAGAGACCGCACAGCAAGGCATAGATGAAAGAGAATTGACCGAGTAGTAACCAGGAGACGAAGCCGAAACCGGAGGGGATCACGAGGAAACGGAAGTAGGATCGCAGGAAAGCAAAGTAAAAAGCCACGCTCTCGCCAAACTTGTCTCGGATTTCGTCGATGTCGCTTTGTTCAAGAGTGTACTTGCTGCTCCACTTCTTAATCCAGTTCTTGTTGAAGTCGTGGCTATGTAGAGGAAACACGGACTCGACGTATTTCCACTTGGCGTTGGAGGGAGTGATTCCAGCGCCGCCTTCGTTACGGGGCTTTGTGATCATGAGGTAGATCAAGCGCAGACGCTCGGCCTCGACAACGGGCTCATCCTGAAGAGCTTGAGCGACATCGTTATGGGGAGCGGAGACTCGGACGCCGTGAAGCCAGTCAGCGAGACGGGCGCGGTAGACTTGCTTTGCGAAGAGGTCGGGAGATGCGACCTTGACGAAGACGAGGAGGGATTCGGTTTCGCCGTGGCGGACTTCGGTGGCCAGACCCACGGTGGTTAGGGCTTGGATGAGTTGGACGAAGCCTGCTTCAGCTTCGGCGCGTCCTATCGTGGGGTGGTTAGTCGCGTGAGGGTTGTTGGAGGGGCATGGGGTGGAAATACCTGACGAAGGGACCTTGTAGTGAATGACAAAGTCAACACTGGATAATGTTAGATGCGTTATCGAGTATTGTAGGAATTGTTTGATGCTAACCCAAAGTTGCTTGTCTGGGCCTTGTCGCCAGACTGGCCGTACAGGTCCTTTAGATTGGACATGTTTGGTCGATCATGTAGTGGATGATCTAGAGTGAAGCTTTCGCAGGTTATCGAGAAGAGGAAATGCCAAAGGAAGAGAAGAAGGGAGGGAAAAGAGGTTATCAACGAGAGACAAGACAAGACAGGACCAGGCCAAAACAGGGATACAGTAACAATCCAATCCAATCCAATTGGGTTGGGTCGATGACGATGGTGCAAGAGTTGGAGAAACAAGCTTTAGCTGCAGCTGAGTTCTAGTGCCAGTGCCAGTTCCAGTTCCAATTACTGAGGGCGGGGGAGCTTTCAGCTGTGGTGTAGCTTGATAGTGGGGAGATTGACGCGGGAGGCGACGTCACCATCCGCGCGATCTTAGGGGCCATGATCTGGGCCAAGGATATGGTCTGTGCTTTGGGATTCCATGATGGTAATATGATAGTGATATATGATATGATATGATATTATACTATAGAGCTTACTTGTATATTATTTATTGTATTTTACTTTATAGAGCGACTTTAGAGAGTACGTTACAAATACAGCTGAGTGTGGTGCATAAGGTACCAGTACCTTTCACATGTCATGGATGTCATGTCGTGTCTCTCTACACCTCGTCAGACAGTTCTGCACAATAACTAGTAGTTAGCTATGAGAAATCTTAGGATTTCCCCGCAATTTTATATCTAAAGTAGTTCTATACATTAAATAGAGCTGTATCAAGTGTTCATAGTTTCTCATTACTATTCACTGAATATAAACCTTCTAGACATATTCCCTCTCATACAGGTGGTTGTGGCCAACTTAGCGTCACTGCGGGGCCGTTTATAGTGGACGGCTGACCTGTCTCCGCCGCTTTCGTCACCACCAGTCATTCCACTGATCCCGAGCTCCAGAAGCTACAGCTACAGAGCTCTCCACTCATTTTACTTCTAATTCTCATCATCAACATCTTCACTCATTCACTATATTCTCAACTATTGTCCCTTATTCAACTGAGAATAACCTCTTTTCACTCATATCTCATCCCTCTCCCCCTGGCAGCCCACCATGGGCCTCCTCTCTTTGGTCGGCCTTCGTCGCCGGAACGAATGGGAGCCCATGACTCTCCTCGACAA
Source organism: Fusarium stilboides (assembly GCA_014822085.1). Classification (NCBI taxonomy): domain Eukaryota; kingdom Fungi; phylum Ascomycota; class Sordariomycetes; order Hypocreales; family Nectriaceae; genus Fusarium; species Fusarium stilboides. The sequence goes on from JAASAY010000136.1 coordinate 346,824, forward strand.
CCTCATCTCATCGCCTCTAACATATCTCGCCTTTCTCTTCTATCACATCGTTCTCCTCCTCCGCGGACGGCCCTTTCAACCGCCTCGCGATAAACCCGCCATTCGCGTCGTCTGCATCTCCGACACGCATGATCTCAAAGTGGACATTCCCAATGGCGATATCCTCATCCACGCTGGTGATCTCACAAACGCCGGTACTGTAGCAGATATTCAGAAGCAACTCAATTGGCTTCGCGAACAACCTCATCCCGTGAAAGTGGTCGTTGCAGGAAATCATGATAGCTGGTTCGACCAAAGTAGTCGTCCTGAGGAGGATGCGCGCTCGGGTGCTAAGCCTGACTTTGAAGGTCTCATCTATCTTGAGAGTGGCTTGACAGTGCAGAAGATCAAGGGTCGGACGGTCAATATCTTTGGTGTTCCTGATATTCCAAGCATTGGACCCAAGGAGTTTGCGTGAGTTGAACCAGGGAAAGTCATATGCAGAACCAGTAAACTAACCAGATGCCGCTTTAGTTTCCAATACGCTGAAGATAACCACCCCTGGCTGAGTAAGGTGCCGCCTCAGACAGATATTCTCGTTACACATTGTCCTCCTGTAAGACCCCAAACGATGATTTTCAACCCCTGCTCTTCCCGTGACAAGTAGAATTTTACTTACACAATTTTAGAAATACCATCTCGACCTAGGCCTCGGCGACAGCAACCTCCTCCGTGAAGTCTGGCGCGTAAAGCCTCGTCTTCACGTCTTTGGCCACGTTCACTTTGGTTACGGCAAAGAATCCGTCTTCTTCGACAACTTCCAGCAAACATACGAGCGTCTCATGTCCCGGCCTCGCCGTGGTCTCATTCGAGACTTTATCCCTAACGAGGCTTGGCTTGATTATCTACGGTTCCTAGCTCAGGGTATTCACAGCGTAGCCTGGAAGTGGCTGATGTCAGGACCTGGAAGTAATAATGGTAGCTTGATGGTCAATGCTGCTCAGATGAATGGAAACACCGGCAAGGTGAAGAGTAGAGCTATTGTAGTTGAGATTTAAAAGACCAAGCAGGCAAGCTTCCATATATATAAATATCACCACATTCATCAATTCCGTCACATCACACTATGAAACCACAGGTTTAGTAGGACAAAAGGATGTTAAAGTATGGCCTTATTGGTATTATAGTCTATTAAGCTCAAGTATTTCGTAAAAAGACAAAAGAAATATCAACTGCTATCGTTGAATCAAGGGTATACCCGCCTTATATCCCCAACCAACTCTTCGTCTTTTATGTTCCCTATTATTTTCCCATTATTAAATCCCACGTAGAAAAATGTAAGAATCACGCAAGAGGTAAAGGCCCCTATAGCAATATCGCCAAAACTGCCATCGCGGCGATGGCAAAGAGAACAAAGGTATCATCTCTTCTCGATGATGCGCCAGAAACAACCACTGGCTCACCGGGGGCGCCAGGCGTTGGTGTAGCGAGAACTACTGGCGTGGTAGGCTGTCCAGGTGATGGAACGACTGGTAGAATGCTCATGTCGCCGTTGCCATCAGAGGGGTTGGATATGGTGACGACAATTGTTCGTCGTGCTGTCCTTGTCTCGGTAGAAACTTGGTCTGTAGCAGTACCATACGTGATAACCCGTGTAGTAACATATGTCATCACAATAGTTGTGACTTCAGGAGACATCTGACCTTGATCTGCGTTGCCTCCCATTCCAGCTGGCACTATAGGAGCAACAGCATTGCTGTTTTGTGTCTGCTCTGGACTGTTTCCGCTTCCATCCTCCGGGTTGCTTCCGCTTTCATTTGATTCCCCTCCTGCGGCAGCGTCGTTGGTCTGTTGTGTTTGACCAGTAGTCGCACCAGGTACGGTGACAGTAACAGAGATGGGGACAGTCAATGTGACAGTGTTCTCGCCGTCTGGACCGCAGCCATCACACTCAATGGTTCTCGTCGCCATAGGAGGCTGGATCAACTTAGGGTTCTTGCAATCGCACTGCTCGTACCACATAGTAACGGTACTCTCTTGCGGAACGAGGGACCCGGGGTTCGAAGGTAGGACAGTAGAGTACGTGATTGTACTTATTACTGGCTCACGATCAGTATCGGGGATGGCTTGGGTTGCAGCTTCGATAACTTGGTTATCAGGCCCGGTACCGACGGCCACGATAGTATCAGCAGCCACACTAGTACCAACAGACGCGATAGTATCAGCAGCAATACCAGTACCGACAACCACGATAGTGTCAGCGGCCACGCCAGTACCAAGTACAACAGCTGTATCAGTAACCACCGCAGCAGTACCAATCACCACAGCTGTATCGGTAGCCACGGCAGTACCAGCAACCAAGTCGTCAGAAACACTCAGTCCAACCAGGTTGGATGGAAGAGAGCTATCTTGCTCACTTGGGTCAGTCGTTTCAGCTGCTCCGCCATTAGATGTGTCATCTTGACCTTCTGAAGTGGTCAGATCATCTGATCCATCAACAAGTGTGGCATCTGAACCACTTGAAGCAGTCGGGGTAGCTGTCTCGCCGATAGCCTCGTTACTAGCAGCGGTAGTTCCACCAGGAGCCATGGCGGGAGGGATATCGGGCTGTCCAGCGTCGGAGATGTCGGCATAGACTGTAAGAAGAACGTTGTTCGGTGCGTCACGGCGAAGAGGAATGCTTCGTTTAAGCCTGTTGCTGGTGCCCTGGGAGGCGAGGCCACCGCAGAACTGGTCTTCGTCGCCTGGACAGGGACGGTTGCACGCGGTCTGGTTACGCACGGCGCGAGTGTCACCGTCGAGTTCAGAGGCACAATAGCAAGACCTATAAAATCGTCAGTCAATGTCTCTTGGGATATGTTGATGCTGGTTTACTTACCCTTCAAAGATACCAACATAAGTCAGACCGCCGCAGGACTGAATGCACTTCTCAATAGTCATGTCGTCGCTCTCTGTAGTCAGGTCGAAAGTCTGGAAGCCAGTCTGCGAGCCAAAGCAGCCAAGGTATGAATAGTCGCCAATAATAGCTGGATTGACCGAACGACCACCTGTAGCAACAGGAAGCGAGCTAACAGTCGCGCTGTCTGTACCAGAGCCAGGAATAGTAACCAATATCGTTGAGACACCCGTCATGGTAGTTGTAGTCATGGGCTCCATGGGTTCCCCGGTCGAAGAAGGGTCTTCCTTTGGGCTAGGTGGGCGTGTAGAAATAGAGATATTGCTAGGGACAAACATGGTAGATCCTCCCAGGTTGCCAGAAATAGGAGTATTGGAGTTGGAAGGGCCAGAACCGCCAGTTAATGGAGTACTGGGGCCATCTGTGGGCTCAGAGACCTGGGCAGACGTTTCCATAGATGAGGAAGAAGGAACAACAGGCGGAATAGAGCCTCCCAGGCGTGTGTAGACATCGATGTAGCTGACATCAAAGTATCTGACGTTTATTAGTAAATATGCTTCAGTCAAGATTGCGGTTGTCTTACGTATCCTGAAAAGCTCGTGGATTGTTGGCAACGTATTCTCGGCACGTAGGAGCAAGCGACCTGCAAGTTTCGAAATCTGTCCAAGTCCCTTCTCCATAGTCGCCGCAAAAGTTCTAGTCAAACCAGTCAGTCGAGGTATACCACAAGATCTAATCCAACCTGTACTTACGATATTCAAGACAAGTTTGAAGTCCTTGAAATACTCATCAACGTTGCATTTGCTGCCTCCGAATAATGACTGAGGCAGTCCCCATTTCTTAGGATCAGGTTTCTTGGCCTCGATATCTGCTGGGATGCTGCCTCTGGGGAAGTGCCATATCTTGATGTACTCCGAGTCCCACTCCATGGCATATACACCTCCGCCGATGGCGTTGAAGGCGTCGCCATAGGAGGATTTGTCGCTCTCAGGAGGATTGAAACCGCATCCGACATTGTCCATGCCAACGCCGCAGTCCAAGCTGAGACGTTCGCCGGAGAAGAGATTCTCGTCCGCAGGATCTAGCATGCAGCCTTCAGCAGTGTGACCAGTCATGATGTTATTATAAGCGAGGTTAGCGCCTTCAAGAATATCAATTTCGCCATCATCAGGCCAATTGGTTCCATAGGCCCTAACTATGTCCATTGTGTTAGTCCTGGTTTTCAGACACGAGGTGGAGAGCTTGAGACGTACAGGCCGGCCATGTACCACATTGTGAAGGAGGCATATGTTGAAAGTCACCAATGAACAGCCCATATTGGTAAGATTCTTTGCTTTCGAGTCGAAAACTTGGTCGTCCTTCATCCAGCCCAAACTTTTTGGTAGATTGGACTCCCAATCGAACTGTTTGACTAAAAGGTTCAACGCTGTACAGGCCATAGTCGAGGGCACCTTGTTGAGATTGGTATCTGTTTCTACCGTTAGGACAGGTCAATTATGAGTCAGAAGGGTCTGTCTTACTGAACATATCCATTGGAAGGATCAGGACCGTTGTACCAGTTGAAGCCAGAGAGTAGAGACTCTCCCATATAGGAGGTCGCCAATGAGTACGCCATCACAGATCACAAAGGAAATGATAAGAGATGAAGAAAAAGAAACCAAAAGTTGACGAGGAATTGTCAAAAGAGGATGAGTTGATCCGATTCATCTCTGATTCCGCGGGCAGCAGCGTATCTTTTAATCGTAGACAACCCATTGCCCGACACGGCGACGTCTTGCCGCATATGGAATCTGTTTGAGGTTGGCAAACGACTGCAAGCATACGCTTTCGAAATAGAGAAGGAGTCGTGGCGACTATTCTGAGACACCACGAGATTCTTCGCCTGAGCCAATAGTAACAGGAGGGGGTCCTCGTTGAGAATGCAATGCTTTGCATCAACTCCCCATTGTATTCACAGTGATGTCGTCAATTGCTCCAGAATAATCGAGATTGATCTCTTTGTCCGCCATCTCATACATTCCATTTCATGTACCCCGTCTTCAGGGTTGTGGCTGGTTTCTGAAATCGCTTCAAAAGCTCAGGCTGGCGGAGATTAAGGTGAGACATCTGCCGGTTGGCGTTGATGATAGCGTGACGACACAAATCAGTCGGCCGTTTTAATGAAACAGGGAGGCACGAATGCATTCCAAAGTCGAAGGATGCAATTATGATAACGTCCCGCATCGAGACTTGATGAACCTGCTTCAATTAAGGGTAAGACATCCACGACGTCTGGGTATCGAAAATTGCACGCCAACTCTGAGGTTGGTCCAACCATGTCGCCTTCGTGACGCATGCAGTACTGTAAACGTCGTTTTCTCTATACCATTATCCGCCTTAGGCCTTCTGTTCCACCCAGGACCCTTCTGCCTGTCACTGCACATCTCCCTTGGCCACTCTCCCACTTGCCCTCGCGAGACTCCATAAAATCTTCCTGCTTCTGATGTTGACCCTCGATCCATTTGTGGATGCATGTATAGCAATAAACGACACCGGTTTGACAGGCTGTAGGGGTGACGATCTCATCGACACAAATAGGGCACAATGCCGAATCGCTGGGAAATGGAACAGTAAATACAGGGAGCAACGAGGGAGTAGCGATGGGCGCATCCTCTGCTGAGGGGGTCGCATCTCCCTCTTCATTCGGTTCCTCCTTCTTCTTCTCTGTCTTTTTCTTGTCGAATCCTCCCTTGCCATCTAGAGCAGATATCACGGGCGGGGGCAGGTCGACGCTCTCTGTCGCTTTTCGCGAAAGTTGCTTCGCGAAATCTGATTGATACCACCACTCCAAAAACTTGAGCGCAAAGATACTTGTCGGTAGCAGGATCGACAAGCTTGACAGTACCCGAGGACCCATTTCGCGGGGGTTCAGCAACGACCGCCATCCGGGCCTGTGTCCTGTCTCGGGTGTCTGGGTCAAGGCCTCAATCGCCTTGTAGTCCGCTCCTGTCATTCTTCGTACACGACTTCCTATTAGCCACATAAGCGGGCTATGGTATTTGCTCCCGTCGAATAGGTAGGCCACGTTGAAAGCAAGCATGGCAAAGTAATAGCCGGCATTGACGCTCGGGTATATGTTTCGGAGAAACCATCGGTAGTAGTATAAGAATCGATCGCGAAGAGTCGGGTTATCTGGCATTCGCGTGTATGCCGCGCCAAGTAAAGCTCTTGGCGCATTCACTTCGTAGCTCTCGTCCAGCTTCCGCTTGAGGTAGGGGATGCCCACGATGACGAGCAAGTTCTTCCACACATCCTTAGTTGTGAGCTTCAGAGTCTCGCGCACAATCTCAGGCGATGACATGCTCGCACGTGGCACTTCGGTATGAAGGCCCTTTTCGCGTTTGAGACCATAGAAGTTCTCTGTAAAGGAGCCACCACGCGTGCGCAGGTAATGCCGCTCAATGAGCAGCATAGCTGCAGCGTATATCTCATCGAAAGAGTTGAGTATTCGTAGTAGATAGCGCGGGTGTCGGTGTGTCGCGATGGTGAGGAGATAGCGGAGGGTCGGCGGCAGGAGGGCGTTGAGCTGCTGCTCGGAGAGAACTTCGAAGAGTGACGGCTTCTGCTCGTCAAAGGTGCCCCGAAGGGCTGTGACGAACTCCATTGTCTCTTAGAGACGGCTGTATTAGTATAGGCGAAATGTACAAGAAATGACAATGGTCGGCGATAGATTGAAGGCAGAGATGGAGGTTAGCTGGAACCAGGAGTTGAGGAAGAACGGCCGATCCATCTGGGGTGGAGTAGAAATTGTTAGTGACCCCAGATTATTGCGATAACGGGTGGATGCGCTGTGACGTCGGGGTTGGTTCCGAACGTGCCTCGGCAACTCGACTAAACAGGCAATAATTCGACCTCAACTTAGTCTATGCAACGAACCGAGGTATCGACTATAGGTCTTGATTCTAACGTGCTACTCCTCCGGTTGTTCTCCTTTCACATCGCTTTTGAGAGGCAGGAATTATTTGTTGTCATCTTTCACTTCTTATCGTGATCCGATACTTGCAATCTCACATATCTTAGACTGTGAGCAATATGTCCGACGCCAAGTCTACAGATGACCCTCGCAAGACCTTAAAGGAGGGTAATCCAGAGGAAAAGGTCAAAGCCTGGCTTCAACTTACACGCGATGAAAGTGGGCATTCTAAGCAAGGGGTCAGTTTCTCTATTTATCAACACCAACACCATTGTTAACATCAAACCCAGGACTGGATGAACACCCTGATCCCTCATCTGTACCTAGTATCAACCAATGCTGAAGGCCCTCATCCGTCGTGTGTATTCAGCTACACCGTTCAGCAGGAAAACTGCAACCGGCTGAAAAACCTACACGGCGGTTGCGCGGCTACTCTCTTTGACTGGTGCACTACTTTGCCGCTGGCGTTGGTAAATGGGCCTGGGTTTTGGCAAGGTATGGGCGTGAGCCGTACACTCAACGTTACCTACATGCGGCCTGTACCTATTGGGACCGAGGTTTTGATTGAATGTGAGATCGTTCAAGTAGGCAAGAAGTTGGCAACTCTACGGGGGACTATGAGAAGGAGAAAGGATGATTTGTTGCTGATGGTGTGTGAGCATGGCAAGGTCAATATCGACACGCCCAAGGCCAAGATGTAGATAGTGACGAGAAGTTCACTTGATGATAGAAAGAATACAAAATAGAGTTAATAGGCCACAAACTATAATGTATTTGAATAAAGTCGATCAGTTATAAAGTTGCCAAATCTCTTGGTAGACCTGAATTGTCTAGGGTAAACTGCCATCATTTAGTGGCACCGGTCTGGATCCCAAGACGGACATCCCGGTCACCCCCACACAAGCTCCGCGCCGTTAAATCCGATCCAAGTAAAAGCCCAAGTACCTCTTATAGCTCAGCTCTTCTATATCGTCATCTCATAGCAGCCTCACTCTATACTTTACTTTTCACTTCTTACATTCAGCCTCATCAATACAAGAATCATCTTATGATGGAAGAAAAGGCCACTGTTCAGACCGAATCTACGCTTCTCACTTTACCTGCTGAGATATTGCATCATATACTACGATGGGTTGCGCCTGTCGATTTACAAATCGTCCTGCCCCGCGTATGCACGGCGCTGCGTAACTACACAAAGTCGAATCGGAAGCTATATCGCGATGTCTATATGAATACTCTGGTAAGTAACTCTGCTAGCCTTGCAACAAAAGTAGTATTTCTGACGAATTATAGGATGAACCAAGCAACTCTGATCTGGACTATGAGAAAGAGATTCGAGACCTGGTCAAGCTCGAAGCGATATGTGATCACCAAGAGGTGTACACAAAGGTGGGATAAGGCTTTGAGGGAAAAACGACACAAAAACCCTCATTGCAACCGCCATTCAAGACAGAAACTGACTAGTCTCAAGAAATCTGAACTTAACTTCATACACGACACAGTCACTCGCCTCCTCTCCAACGCTTCACCTTCAGGCGAAGCTATCAACTTCTCCCGAACACACGCTACATCTCGCAATGCCGCCCTACTCCAGCGCCTCTTTGCTCAAGACGAGACATTAGAGACCTTCTTTGAAGGCTCATCTCTCTTTGATCGTCTGCGCAATGATCATCGCCAAATCAACCGAGGCAGCCCAGCCGCTCCTATGTCAACGGACGACGCCTGCAGAGCACTCCAGCAAAAGAGCGCCCATCTTCACTGTCTCTACGGAAAGCCAATCCTAAACGTTGGCCGTCTACGGTCTACAAGGACGTATCCTTATGCGTGTTCCAAGGTGTACGATCTACGGCAGTATACTAGAGATACAAGATGGGGGCCCTTCATGAGCGATGGCTCAGATCGTGTTGACTGGGAAAAGGTGGAGGCTATACTAATCGTTCTAGGCCACAATATCGGCTCAAGACGTCTCATTGCTCGGATATTTGGCGATGTGTGGAATGCGCCCTTCCTTGGGTCCTGGTCAAACAGCTACATGGCTCCTCCACCGTCTCGCGATATCTCATCGCTCGAGGCCCGCGACCCCTACGGCGTCACAGGCACATGGTACCGCGTTCGTTGACCCTTATATCCTTACACTTTCCCCGTGTTTGGTAGCCGTTGTATGAGCCTAAAACTGACTGAAAAGGTTCCAGATTGTCTGCTTCCTAGACTATTCGGATTTCTTCGCCTACAATTTTCCTCCGGAACCTGATTTCGTCGCTCCCGATGCACCTCGACCTGCACTTGATGTCGGCGAGGCGACCCGTCTAATCATGCTAAAAATCCACGTTACCTCTATAGAACCACCAGGACCCGACGACGGACAAGACTTGCCTGTTGTTCACTTCCGAGGCGTGTCGCGTTCTTTGGATGACTCGTTTGATGACAACGCCAACTCAGATATCCGAGGTAAGAACAGAACATTCATCCTTTCTCCGATCGAATTTGGATGAGTGCGGCTAGAGCTAACATGTGCGCATTCAACGTCAAAGGCATCGCTCGCCTAACAAGAGAAGGCGAAGTAAGGTGGACGACTTGGTCTATCTTCCATGGAATCGAGAGGTGGCGGAGCGAGGGTATTCAAATAGGAGGCGTTCGCTCCGCACGCGGCGTTATAGGAAACTGGTTTGATCGGTAAGGTCTCAGATGCTCATCCAAGACAATACACTAACACTGGACGTAGTGACTACGATCCCCACGGTCCCGCTGGTCCTACAGCTTTTTGGAAAGGTGCTACGCTGGAGCAAGTTGCAAACATGGAGGATGACTTGCTGCCAAGTGACTTCTTCCTACCGTATGGTGCACTCATCGACATAGACTCCGAGTCTGATCCGGAGGCGGAGATGCCATATAGCGGCGAAGATGACGACGAAGAGGATGAGGAGGATGAAGAGATGGAGGGCGTGGCAACTGGAGAGGAACTGTCGGCTCTGCTTCACGATGCAAATCTGCCTCTGGAGGATGTTGGAGTCCAAAATATTGTTAATGATCCCAACTTAAGTTGAACTGCAATTATATAAATGCCTCCAGGTTAGCGATGGACACTCAGTTTGAGAAATTAGAAGGTTGAATATCACAACTTCCAACATGTTCGAGATAGACATGATCCAACTGAGATGGCAAGTACTATCATATTCGTAATGATCTTCCGACACCTCTTATCCTAAACAAAAAATGATATGTGTTGTCGTGAAACGAGACTGGGGTATTCTAAAATGCAAAAGCAGCCAAACATGCGTACCCTCGCACTACATCTAAACAAAAAGTGACATTTCTTTCCCATATAACATGCTGTTCCCAAATCCATCATGTCTCATACCCTAATATTCTTTCTCAGGTCCAGGCGCCAATTTCCTTTTATCCGTATATACCATTTGAACTTTCGAGAAACAACTCTCATGATACAGATCACGAGAACCCCTGACTGATGCTTCCATGTATCATCTCCTTTCAGTTTATCGTTCCACCCTGGTTGAGAATGATGCAGTTGTTCAATAAAGTCGCAGCTTCATGGAGTAACTCCCAACGTGTCGTCTCGAACGTGTCTTTGAGACACATAAGAAGTGCTGTATTCGCATTAATACCCGCTCTGCCCTGCAGAGCCCCCGGACTGTCAATAGTACCAAACTTGACAAAGTAGTTCCTCGTATGTTGTAATTTCTCTTGTCGTGTGCTGGGCAACGGGATGTTCGGGCAAGGTCCCTCCAGCGCAAATCCGTAACTCCAGACAACCAGGGCAGCAAAGTACATCACCCATGGCCTATTCAGGAGGACATCATCACGAGCATCGTAGGGCTCATCAAGGTGGTAGCCGCCTGCATGTGCTGCCGACACCTGATCAGGAGCCAGAACCGAGCACAAGAACTTCATAGCGTAAAACGCAGCATCTCTTGCCCTCGCTGAGTGAGCCCAGTGATCCTTGATCCGCCTTTGAGCACTGTTGAACTCCTGAGGCCCGATGGTCCGACCGAGTAGACGCTTCGCCCGAGCAAACATTTGACAGTCCACAATGTCTGCGTGCATGGCCATGTGTGCCAAATGATGCAAAACTGTGCGGCTTTCAAACACAACATTGAACTCCTGTCTCTTGGTAGCATCGTCGCGATAAGGGTCGGCCGCTTCGCTTCGTTCTAGGTGCTTATCGAAATCTGCCTTCCAAGTATCGTATGCTCGAGTAAGAGTAGCTCGCCATCGGTCGCGACCGCCCAGAGCCTGGATAATACCACCACCAAGGACGTTGACCTGAAGATCTCGCTGATGCATGTGCCATGATACGCTCAGGAGGCCCGTCATTAGGACAGTTCTCCCAAAGGAAGTCGTGTGAACATCTTGACCACTGAGGGTTCTCTTAAGACCCTCCAAGAAGGAAGTTGGCTTGATACCATTCGACATCAAGTTTGACTCGATCCTCCAGACTTCCGAACTGCTCCCAGCTCGCCACATGGATTCGTCACAAGGGAGAGGCAATCGCATCTCGTGTGCGACCATGACCGCCGAATGACCAAACATGGTGGCATGAATCGAATCAACAATGAAAGCCGCGAATGCTGCACGTCTAGTTGCCTCGTTTGTAACCCAATGCTCCCACCACTTATCAGCTGTTCCAGTCGAGCTGGACGTGGAGGATTGTCGGGATCCATTAGACCCATCTCGAGGGTTTGGCGGAGAGTCTAATGCAGATTTACCGATCAGGGATCGCCCTCTGCGCATCAGAGTAATGGTGGTAGCATGATGAATGTGGGCTCTTTCGTGAAGTTCTCTTGTCGCAAACATCTTCTCGTATAACTCGAGTAAAATTAAAGACTGGAAGATCCAGAGTTTAGCAGGTGGTCGAAAGCTAACATCCATGAAGATATCCCAGCGTAGATGCCATGCAAGAAAGTTCGAGAGCTGAGCGCTTGCTCTCGTCACATTGTGCCCATGAGTCCGATCCAGACAAGCCCCTCCAATGGCCATCATAGCAAGTAGTAGGAGGTTCGGCGTCTTGTCAGGCGAAAACGTGGGTTTATGAAGTATAGGCATCTGGTCACTGAAATGGTACCAATAGGAACCAATGTAAGCCTGCATCATCCTCTTACTTAACATGTGCTCGCCGTTTGCGCGATCGCCCTCGAGTATATCAGCCCACTGGCGATCGGGCGGAGCATGTTTGTTATCGTGGAAGCGCTCTCTAATAAAGTCAAATAGTTCTTGGCTCTTCTCTTCAGATATTGTGGCTTCGGGAACCTGTTGATCGAGGAGATTGTTGACAGCCATTACTTGCTGAGGAGCTGTTGGAAAATACCCGAGCGAGCCACTATCTGTACCTAGTAGAGACATGTTGAACTGGTTGCCTTGTAATTCAGCGTAACTAAGGCCTTTGGGTTAGCAATTTCTCACCAGAGTTTTGGAGTCACTGACTTTGTGTAATTCGGACCCATCACTGGAGTCATGGCTTGACTAGGAGAGTTGAAAAGATAAGCCATAAAGTCCTCAGGCATACCGACGTAAGGTGATTTATTTAGATCGCCCCCCTCTCCGAAGACGGGGACAGTCGCAGGCATGGCCATCTGATCCAACATCATCATCTCACTAGGTTGAGTAGTCCCTGGTTCTGAATATTCCGCTGAAGTAACGACAACAGAGTTTTGTCCATTAGGGTACTGGCCAGGAGGCAAGCTCATTGGCAAGACGTTCTGCTGGCTGACAAACGTGTTGGCCTGCGACATGTTTTGTTGAGTTTGAAAGCCTTGCTGGTTCGTAAGAGGAGACATGACGTTGAACTGTGAGTTGCCGGCTGACATAGATGGTCTCTGCGACATCGAAGGCGACTGTGGCTGGCTAAGCTGCTGCGTATGATTATCAAAGCCCTGAGTTGGTGACATATAGCTGTCCATGCCGTTGGGAATGGCTCCATTCGGATACATTCCTGTTGGAGTACTAGTCATGGGCGAGTAAGGGTTCGGGGTTGGAACTTGAGATGTTTGATAAGGCATGTTCGTTGGTTGAGTCTTTGAGTAATCGATAGAATTATTCCGACTGAAGTTGGGAGGTTGGCCGGGAGCAATAACTGGTGCCATATGTCCAGCCATCGAATCTCTCTGGTTAAGCTGGGAGCCTTTCGCAGCATGCCGGTCCATATGTCTTTTGAGTAGATCGCCTCTTACAAAAGTTCGTGTACAGTTGGGAAAAGTGCAGTGGTAGGTCTGTTTAGAGTTATGGTTTAGCTGATGCCGGTAACTGTGTAATAGATGTCAGCATAGGTTCAGTTGAGGTGTTGCACCAAATCAAGACATACAGATGTTCCGCTCTAGAGTAACTCTTTCCGCATCCCTCAGCGCTGCACTCGAACCTCTTGTCCAAGCCCTTTCGACTCCGTCTTCGTTTTCTGGCAGGGCCAGGGCCGTCAGAGTTGGAAGATGCGCCATTTGGTCCATCATTGTTCCCTTCTTGTTTTGTGTCTTGTTCACCGTCGTCTGCGGGTGAGCGACTTCTTGGTCGACCGCGCCCTGAAGGATTTGAAGTATCGCGAGGTGATATGTTCTGAGCCCCCATTGCGCCGGAGCTGACCGGAGAGATGGGAAGGATCGGTTTCACGTCGTTTGCTATAACGGAGGCCATGACCTGAGGGGAAATAGGAAGCTGTTGAAGCCGAACCGATAGAATTTAGATGTCGAGGGAAAGGTTCAGTCAAGTCGAGCCGTGATTTAGGGCAGCAGAACTCCACCCAGCCAGGCAATCGTAGGCCAAGGCGCGAGGATGACGGTTGGTGATCGCTGCACAGTCGCAAAGCGTGGCAGTTGGGGCTGTCGCAGAAGATAGCGGGGTTGACAGCCGGGGCCGCGAATGTGGGACTGGACGGAAATAAATCGTATAATTGCTTTGTTCAGACCCCTACGGATTAATAGGAAGCTGCAGGCAACGCATGACAAAAGGAGGAAATCTATATCGTCGGATTGGTGTGAATACGGAAGTGGATGAGTAGTCGCAACGGGAGGTCGGCATGCGACAGAACTTTGGCTTGACTTGGAGAGGTCCAAGCTGATGGGGTCGGCTTGGGGCTGAACTGGTTCCTTAATGTTAGCAGCGAAGACAAGAAGTGTCGCGTGTTTTTGCGGCTAAAATGGATGCTATGAGGTGGATCGAGAAACGACGGGCCAGCTTGGGGAAGACCGGGATGTGGGACCGTGACTGGAGACGGGGCGATGCCGAAACGACGCAGAGACCATCTTGGAGTTGGTCATTTAATGTTGTGAGCTGTCGTATTGCTGGCCTGTTTATCTTGTGACGTGCAGAGAAGACATAGATGCAGTTGTTCCTGGGGCGTTGTTGAGGCGGCGGGTGAGGCTTCGTTCCGCGTATACTTGGGCTTGTCTACCTTTAAGGTAGATCCGGCTCGAGTCGAGGTAGGTGATTGATTATCTGCGTTATGTGTAACGGTCGGCTAGAATGCGGAGGCCTTGAGTGATAGTGGAGGGGGTCATCCTTGAACGAGTGGTTCCAGATGAAGAATTCATGGTCGTCCGGCAGGCAAACAGGTCGAACGATACATACGCAGCAGGGACTGACACCAAGCGATTGGACCCAATATTGGATATAGGACCCAACTGAGGAAGGTAACGGCAAGCAGCGAGAAGTCGATGTGTAATCATGGCGAATGTCGAAAGGTCTGGGGCAATCTGATGATTCAGTGATAATGGCAGAGGTGCCCAGATGTGGTCCTTGCTGTCCTTGGTGGCGCTGAGTTGAAGGGTGAAGATGTAGAGGGGCAGAAGAGACGCGACGGATGAAGGAGAAGACGAGAGAGGATTTGATTAAGTAAAATAAGATAACTACCTTGAGATATACACACGCGATGCAACGAATGCAACACAGGTGTGACAGAAAGATGTTGGAAACCGAAGGGCAGTGAGAATGTAGGAGTAATAAGATTCGATCGATACTCGAGGAGACACGACCAGTAGAGGCGTTTTGGCTGAGATAATCAGGAACAAAGATGAACGGACTATCCGCAAATCAGAAGAACAATAATAACAACAACAAATGCAATGCAATACCCGAGTTATCAAAGAGTCTCGAATACCAAAAGAAGCAAGCAATCCAAAAGCTTCATTCGAAAAGCGTGGGATGGATTGGACTGAAGAGAGCTTGGTCTGGGGAACGTGGGCGCGGGTAGAGAGGTGGGGGTCGTTCTTTAATTAATGGCGCTACCTATGGACCCCCTCTCAGATGGAAAAGATGCGAGAGTCTCACCCGTCAAATTGGATTGAATCCAATCCTACCTTACCTTACCTCACCTTACATAACATAACCTTCCTAACCTCCAACTTTTAGCTTTCCATCCAACACGTCCTCACAAGCCGTCCCCGTCGTGACGCCGTCTTCCGCCAGCCTAAGCCTAACCCTCTGTCACCATCATCACCATCCTCCAATCCACATCCAAGGGTCTCAGTGTCCAATGCTAACCACCATGTCAAAGGAGCTGTGCCCTTTTCGTACCCTGTCTTTGCCTTCTCGGTAAAGCGTCCGTCTCTCCTCCACTTCGCTTCTCCACCCTCGCCTCTCCATGCTACCCTCCATATCCCTGCGTAAACCACTAGCGCAGCCTCATCCTCGTCCTGAGATGTCCGGCTTGCCGAAGAATATCGTCTTGATATCAAGTGATTTATTAATCGGGATTTGGAATTATTCGTCATAAACCTGGATGGAGACAGCTTGCAAAATCTACAGGCATTTCCTGGGTGTGAGCATCAGAAAAAGACTCACTTACTGGACTTGATATTGCCAGGTAGCGAGGACCCTTGCTCCGGGGAGGGAGGCTGCGCAGGGGTATCGCGCTTTGTCGATGTGACAATGTCAGTTCACTCACTTTGACCGGGCATCCATGATCATTTCTCTTCATAACCATGGCTGATGATTTTGTGAGCACTGGTGACTCGACGACTTGGTAGCTCACCGAGAAGCTAAGTTAGACTGGTTCCGCCTTGCTGCATGGAGACGACCAACCGTGACTTTTTTTTTCAACGCTCTAAAAAAGACACGATCCGTAATGCTTGAAGCCCTGTTGGTATGGTTTCTGAGACATTACATGGGTCAAGCTGACTGTTGGTTCTTCAGGAGGTGGACATGAGGTCTCGATTGACTCCAATATCAAACTCTGAAGACCTAATTTCTAACGAGTCCAGTCCGTGCTTGTTCACGTTGTATCCAATAACGGTTTTTATGGAAGACGCCTCATAATTCCGGACCACACAGTTCGAATATGATGAGAGCCAAGGTCTCACAGGCCACTAAGCTCGCGCTGTCACGCTGCCGCATTACACCAGCCCTTGCGTGGTGGGTTGCTAACCAGCGGCCCGCCCCAAGCTCGCTTCCATTTTATTAACATCATCCTCATCAGCTTGTCGTTGGTGTTATGGGCATTGGCTGCCCTTCTGTCTGTCTCCCGGGCCATCGGGGTGGGGATCAAGCAATTCCATTACTGCTAGCGATGACGGCGCGAGACGGACGCGTATTTAAGGGCTACTACTGTATCTGAAATGCTTTACGATACGGGCCGGGTTCATCGGTAATCTGACGCTTGGTCGTGTGCGCAGATACAGTAATTACAGTATTACATACTAGAAAAGCGTGACAACAACTTAAACTGACCGTTTGGTTCCCCAGTCTTCAACATTGAAGTTTGTCGATCACTGATCTGCAACAAGATTCAGCTACTGTACGTGTCAGGAAATGATGTACCGGTACCAGCCTACGATTGCTTATTTTTGCTTTTGACATCGAATATCCTTGAGCCCCAGGATTCCTGGCCAAGTGTCAATTAATAGACTTCCTATCTTGAATGATAGGGTCTATCATCTAGCTTAAGACATAGGTAATTGTATCAAGATTAAATATCTAATCCGAGTACTGATATCCAAGTCGTGGCTTTATCCTACTAGTTCGGATAACTCGTCACTCGCTACCCGACTTGGGCTAGTATGGTGTTGGATCTTCTACCGTAGTGGCGGAGTTGATCTGTGGCGATAAAATGAGGCTGTCGTTTATCCCAACTTCCAAGGAACTACCTATCGATGTTAGAGATCCAAAGGCCAGTGACAATTTGAACTGACTAGCGGTGCGCTATTTTTCCGAGAGAAAAAAAAAATAGTGATCGCGCAGGGTCCTTACGATGATATGGTTAATAGCAACTCGAGAATCACCATATGACATCCATCAAGAGACCTGAGCCTTGCACGCCTTGATATTACTAGTGCTGTTTCTGAGAGTCAAGACAGCTCTGAGACTTGTCTATGGTCTCAGCGCTAACACGTCGTCTGATCAAGACGCCCCGGACTTTCCACAGTGATCTTCTCCACAGCGGCTGATACATCTCGCTGGGTAAATGCACAGCATTGGGTCGCATCTCGTCCGTCTGCAACTATTTCCTAGGTATGCAGGTCCATCCCAATGTGAGCGACCCTGATTTGCTACCTCGTTGCTCAACCTGTTGGGTACTGACATTAGCTTACTCTGCATGAGCCCTTATCTAGGGGGCCTTTATTGGCCACCTCGTAGGCAGGCTTCGAGTTCTATTCACTCATGGAAATGCCAAGGTCAACGTAATGAATTGCGGAGATAGATAACTTGCACTTTGGCTTCTGCAGTCCGGGGGAGAACCCTCCACCTGAATTCAGCCCATCTGCGAACAGCCTAGCTGACAAATGTGCACATGGTATCACACATTCTTTTGACAAGCCTCTCATTGTATACTTGGTGAGTTCCGAGCGGAGGGATCGGCCATGCTGTCCTACGAGATGTGATGTTCTTTTCCCATGCATGAACCGGTGACACGTATTCATTCATCCATGCCAAGCCCCGTTCATGATGGAGTTGCCTTCTAGATCATCGCGAGTTTGATTACGACGACAATTGAACTTGGCCAATAGTTAAGGAATACAATTTTACAGATGTATCCCGATTCTCGACCGATGTGCCAGCGGCAGTAGATCCTCCTAGCGAGTTGCAGTAGCTTGTCGTCGTCTAGACTGCATAAGATGGGATTGAGCAGTTTGCTCGGTGACCCAGATACGGATAGTCCAGGTTTCGGTATTGCAGTTTACGACATGGTATCAGCCACAGCCCAATGAGCAGAACAGTGCTCAGATGCTAGGGCACGATCAAAGGAAGCCCAAATATGACTTCGCAGTATTCGAAGTACTACTTGGCAACAGGAATGTTTCTACAAATCCACATGATTTGAGACTCCTGCGTGTTGACACCAAGAAATCGGTAGTTGTGTCGTTCCATCCCGTCGGATCAGGAGTGGATGAACGGGGCTTTCTAGATCTCCGGCTCCAAGGCGATCGAAGACGAAGCCGCGCTTTGCGATATGTTAGTGATGGGTATTGGATTGATTGACTCACACCGGCAGTCAAGCTTTACTGCGTGGGGATCGTGGGGGCTTTAGTTTGGAGGAGGTCCCACATAACATGCGCAGATGCGATGGAGAAACACTCCATATTTGAGATCTTGTGACGGGATTTTGGATCAATGACATGTAACAACGCTCAATCATATTGGATGCCTGTGGTTCCAAGGCGGTTGTCTTCTTATTCAGGTATTCCGAGACGCTCGGAATATGACCGTCAAACCTGGATCCCTGAGACTTGGTTGTTAGAGCTTGTGAGGTGAGTAGGCGGGTCAGTAAATAATCGATATTCTGCCTAACTTTAGGATAAGTTGCTATAATGATTAGAGCATACTTTAGGCTAAAGATATCCTAAAGTGCGTATATTATTTTATTAACTCTTACCTAGAGTTAGGCAGAGTATTAATTATTTACTGACTCGCCTAGGTGGAATAGTTTAGAGAAGGCTATGACGAAATCTTGGTGGGCATACTGTCCGTTAATGATGAGCGAGGGTTGTAGATGTGTAACATGAAGTAGCCCGTTTCTATCTACTAAGTAACTTGAGTCTTTGTGTAAAGAATCTACCCTTGACTTTGCAGCCTCAAGTTCGTGACTTTTCTCCATGCTCAATTTAGCCCCAGTTTGGACTCCATATCCATTGTCTTTGTCGGAATATTTTATTGAGGGGCACCGTTGAGCTTGGGGCTAAGGGCATGCACACCATGCGACCATACTAACGAGTAAAGGTAAAAAGTAGATTGAAGATCTACCGTACATCGGAACATATTTCTCAACTGCTCTGGTTCCGTGCCAGCAAACGTTGCTCTTACATCGGCTCAATCACTCAACAGTATCGTGTGCAGTCAACCATCTGGTTCCTGATACTTCAAGATGATGGAATATTCGCAACGGAATTGACTGTTCCCCTTTCAGCCACTGGTCAGACGGAGCATTTCCATTTCCTGATTGGTAGCAAGCCTCATGCCGACAAGCGCTGCCGGAATAGGGACGATCGACGTTGAGGCGTGAGGAGAAGAACATGTTTGGAGCTTTCTACGGGCAGCCCGATGTCGACGTTTGAGCCACCGGGCCGGGCCCTTGGGCTTGTATCCGTGCCTGTCAAAGGAAATGAATTGCTTCTAGAACCAAGGTATTGTATCTTCTAGCCAGGTAAGTAATCCTTCGTATTTTTCTGCACAAAATGAACAAAGAAAATGGATATGGTATGAGGGCCATCTAAAGTGGTCTCACTTATCTCTCAGGTCATTCATGGGTGAGCTCTTTTTTCAGGGTCAAGCTTAAAAGCCACTCAGTACTTTTTTGTGGTTGGAGTGACGTCGGAGCTGGCCTGCGGGCACCTGGAACTGGAAGTGGCAGGCGGCAGGCGGTGGACGATCCCAAGCGCGCACCTAGAGTCTAGGTCCCCGAAAAATTGCCCACATCATACCCAGCCCATACCCACGGTCACGCACCGACTCCGGCCAACCCAGCTCCTCCTCTTCTCTCGCAAATCCTCAATCCAGCGTCATTCTATTATGTGACCGTCCGTTTTTTACGCTCCGTCTCTCTATTCCTTGCGACGACTTTAAAATTTTCAAAAACACCGACGCAGTTTTTCAACCCCGGTTCTGTTCTCGTCATGCCGCCCGCAAAATCCTCCCGCAATCACGACGACTCGAAGTCGGACGGTCCCAATTCCAAGGAGAAGGGTGGAAATAGTCATTCCTCGACAAAGATGCGCCGAAACGCCAGTCAACAGAACCATTCTCACCTTCGCGAAGTTCAGAATGCTACTGCCATTCCTCCCCCTCAGCCGCCTGCTGAGCCTTCTCCTCCCAGTGTTGGTCAACCCCCTCTGTCTCCTCACCACGATCTCCGGTCACCCTCCTAGCCCTTCTTCTACGAATACCTCGTCGCTTAGTGCTCATCTTGGGTCCGTTGACAAGTTAATGCTAACCTGTCTTCTCTAACAGCTACACTGGGCCTCCTTCGACCGAGACGTTCTCCATGCCTACCGTCGCGAGCACCGCCTGAACACCCCGAGCTCATTCTCGAACCCATACCGCCAATGGATCTTATCGCAGCCAAGCGGCATTGGTCTACACTCCCCGACTATGGTCAGGCGCCGACAAGCTCGTCGTCAGAGCAAAGATCAGCTTGCCCTGGCTGTGCGCAAACATTTTAACGGAATGGGCGTGCAGGAGAACGATGTGATTGTCGACTTTATTTACAAGATTCGTCACGATCCCAACGGTATCTCCAAACCGTACGCCGGCGGCAAGATTACGACTTCGACGAAATAAGGGGCTCTTAAAGGGAATATGCTTTTCTTCATGCAAGGGATGGTCGGTCACACATTGGTACGGAGTTTTTGGCGTTGAAACGAGAGCGTTATAACACCCCGTCGCTTCGAACGATTTGAGGGTTTCTTACTTTATACAAGGCTGCATAGGCAGACAGGCATGTTTGCATTGGTCGCATATGGATAGGGACAAAGACTTGGCAGTCTTGCGCGGTTTCGAATTATATCGTATGGATGATACCACGTCGAGCAGGAAACGGAATTTTCTTTAATTTCGGGTTGCAGGTACTTTATTGCCTAGAAAACTCGTTAAGTGTTTACTCTAGCATTTCGAATAGAAAATGCGAATGTCATGATTGCATCAACGGCTTTCTGAACGCACAGTTGTGACTGAACCCTGCTCTTGGCTGACTGATTTCGCACCAAGCAACTGCTCTAAGGATTGCGCATGGTCATGGCCAAAATTACCAACGGTCGAGTCGACTCCTTTTCTCAAGAAAGAATGCAGCGTATTTTGGCCTTTTAACCATCAAAGGGTGCTTCTAACACCCACCCACAAAGCATTGTCATGATATGCCTTATCGTACTGGTGCCGAGATCCTCTTATCGTTTAAAATTAATTCTTATCGTTAAGGGGAGGCGCTCGGTATTGTGGATGTCATGTTCCGTAAGAACTATACACGGGTACGCAAAAGCTCAGGTTACACCACTATGAGCTGAAATGAAAGATGTCGTAGGTTAACTATTTGTCTTGTCGAGAATCAAGACAATCAATTGTGACTATTTAGAGGTGTTGGCTCGGCTAGTCGGGGTAGTTTCGGCATAAGGGAGTTCAAGAAACCGATATCGCTATGCACTAGATGTGCATCCAAGCTTATTACCTTGGTTATGAGACTCTATATAAGTTGGGACTTTAAAGACATCATACATCTAGTCCCTCTCCTTCTTTTCATGCTTTTCTCAGAAGGAATAGCTTCACAACTCCTAATCGGCTTTGCGTCGGCATCTCATCCGTGCCCGTCCCTGAATTTATAATTCTTTGCCGGTATAAACTCCCGTCCAATCAGCTTTCGTCTAAAACAGGCGACCCGAAGCCGGCTCTTATGACGAAACCTGATGTCTGAGGCACCAATAGCTCGGCTCAAGCCCGGTCGAAAAGTCGAGATAGGTCTCGAAAGAATTCTACAGCAAAGAAGTTAGCGAGCTATTCCCATTAGTCTCTTGTGACGTTTCCCTCTCCAACCTTCTTCCTTTTTCCTCCTTTTGCATTTCTTTGTATTTTTTAGAATCAGATGAATTGTTGCAGTTCAATATGAACCCTAGCCTTCTGTCTAAGGCCGCTGCTCCCGCGCGTGTCCTGGCGCAAAGCGCCCCCAAAATCCAATGCTTAAGCAAAGGCGCCCAGCTTCATACCGCAACATTACGTATCGGCTCTCAAGATCGACCGTCTTTTAAGAAGGAGACTCGAGGTCCCTCGTCGAAGCGGGTGAGTAGCTCAGATTCAATTGATAAAAGTTTGACATTTCTGATTTGTAATAGTTGTTCCATGCAACAAATGCCGTTCAGCAGAAGGACCCTTATAAAGCACTCGGTGTTGGCAAAAGTGCAACCGCTGCCGAAATTAAGAAGGCCTACTATGGTTTAGCGAAGAAGTACCATCCCGATACGAATAAGGACCCCGAGGCAAAGGAGAAGTTCGGCGATATCCAATCCGCCTACGAGATTCTGTCCGACCCCAAGAAGCGAGAGCAGTTTGACCAATTCGGTGCCGCTGGTTTTGATCCTAGCGGGGGAGGTGCACCCGGAGGTGGCTTCGGTGGACAAGGCCACCCATTCTCTGGATTTGGTGGATTTGGTGGACAAGGAGGATTCGGCGGATTTGGCGGTCAGGGAGGTTTCGGTGCCGGAGTCAACTTCGAGGATATCTTTTCAGCATTTACCGGACAGCAAGGTTTCGGCCGCCGGGGAAGGCAGCAGGCCTATCAGCAGGAGATCTTGGTTGGCGACAACATCGAGGTTCAAGCTACCATCAGTTTCATGGAAGCCGCAAAGGGCACGAGCAAAACGATTTCGATTACACCACTCAGCACCTGCGGAACATGTACGGGTAGCGGCCTGAAGGCTGGCACATCGAGGAGTGCCTGCAGTGCCTGCGATGGAACTGGAACTCGGGTACACTTTATGCAAGGAGGCTTTCAAATGGCGTCTACTTGCGGAACCTGTGACGGTACCGGCTCGACCATCCCTAAGGGCTCTGAGTGTAAGACATGCTCAGGAAACGGTGTTGTGAGGGAGAGAAAGACAATCACAGTGGACATCCCTGCCGGTATCGAGGATGGCATGCGACTCCGAGTTGACGGCGCTGGTGATGCACCTGCCACCGGCCGGACTGCAGAACCCAACTCTCGCAGCCAGAACGGAGATCTATATGTCTTTGTGCGCGTTGCCAAGGACCCCAAGTTTCGACGAGAAGGTTCCAACATCTATTACACGGCTTCCATCCCTTTCACAACTGCTTTGCTGGGTGGAACAGTGGAAATTCCAACCTTGAATGAAACGGTAACGGTCAAGGTTGCTACCGGCACCAACAATGGTGATAGGATCACCTTGACTGGTTTGGGAATGCAGCGTCTTGGTTCCCGGCGTGGCGGTGTTGGTGACCTCAAGGTTGATTATAAGGTCTCCATGCCCAAGCACTTGAACGCCAACCAGCGAACCATTCTCGAGTTGCTTGCCGATGAGATGGGCGACAAGACGGCCAAGCGTGTGATGAATGTCGGCTCGTCATAGTAAGGAGCTCCTTTCAAAATGACCCGAACTCATATACTGACCGTTTTGAAGCTCAGCATCAAATGACCCTAATGATCCTGAATCGCACAAGAACGAGGGTTTCCTCAAGTCAATTTGGCATACATTGACCAACAACCAGGCGCACCAAAAGGCGAACGAGTCCGGAAAGGACAACGCAAACGAGGAGAATGACGACAAGAAGGATAAGAAATAAGAAAACCTCCAACTCTTGATGATCTGTATCATATATACTGGGGAGAACGACATTAGAGGGAAGGAAGGAGCGCATTTGTTGGTGTTCAAAAGGTTAATATTGTTTGTATGGCGTCGGTGGAGGGTTACGACAGCCCAACTACTACTCATGTAGATCTGCCATTGCATCAGATCTGTTGTATACTAATCCTGTAGTATAGAAAGAGGGGGCTGAGAAGCTCCAACGAGGCCACTCTCCTCATATCAAATTGTAGTTAAATCACTCAACGGTGCACTGGCTGCGTATGGATAACACTACGAGTAAAGAACATGCAATCCTACGTTTGCAGTTGGACAACATCACGATCATACCAAACTTACCTTGGCCTGAAAACGGTCTTTTCAGCGTTGAGCGAGGAACGAACCTCGTTGGCGGCACCTTGTCTGACTTAATTAGAGTCCAAACTGTTCATCATCATTATTTAACTCACATACCAGCGCAATATTGTAGTGTATCCGTGTGTCCCTTGCGTGCTGTCTTCCAAATAAACTCCATCACGAAATCTCATCAGGGTTCTTAACCGATGGGCTTGAGCTTCTTCTTCTTTTTCTTCTCGCTGCCTCCCTTCTGGAACTGTCGCCAACTGCTGATCCGCTCATCCCGGGTGGCCTCCCAATCCTGCTCATGCTGCCGCTTGCGCTTCCGCTCGTCCACTTCAGCGTCGGCACGGCGTTGTTCGCGGCCTTCCTCTTGGAGCTGGGCTTTCATCTGACGGCGTCGACGATGCTCGTTGTCGATGAGGACGTCTCGCGCCTTTGCGCGCCACTGCTTTCTGAACTCTTCTGTCTTGAGCTCTTCGCTGTCAACCGTCCATTTATTTTCTCGGATGAGCAGCATTCGCGCGTCTGCGATGGCCTCATCCAGTCGTTCGCGGTGCTTCTCGTCCATAAGCTCCGTTTGAGCCTTCTTTAGCCGATCGAAGGCATCTGGTGCTAATGGGTTCTTTGTCTTATCGGGATGGATAAGTAGGGACTTCTTGCGGTAAGTGATCTTGATGTCTGAGTCGGGGACACCAGGCTGGAGATCGAGAACAGCATAACTGTAATGAAGTTAGATGCCAGGTTTCAAAGATAGATGGAAAGATTTACGTACGCGTCAAGGCGGAATGCCTTCAAAATGCGGTCGATCTCTGCATCCTGTAGATAGATTAGCAGGAGTCATGATGGCTGATACCGCTGTCGCAAACTAACCTTGTCAAACTCTTTTGCCTCGAGTTCAAGGAAATCGAGTGCATCCTTGTCTTCTTTTGCGTCCTTACTAGCCATTCTGGATGAATCGATGTCTTTGAGAGACTTTGAAGTTGAAATGATGAAGGACTAGTAAGGTCGAAGGTTAAGGTATGCATGCGATAGGTAGTCGCGGTAGGCAGCCCTGGGACAAAGGGACCCACATGCCCCGCGAGATAAGATAACGGTCCAGAAAAAAATTACTGGAAACTGAAGCTCTCAATACAGAGTCCGCTATAAACTATTCTAACAACTACATATTTGTTTTCTGTTAAGGGCGCGTCAAGATGCCACAGCGCGGCGTCTCACCAACCCCTTCGGATGGGGAGATTGATATCTTCGGATCACTCTATCCTGGCGAAGGCGACAACGAAAATGGTGGAAACGGCGGCGACGCAGGCCTTGACTTCGACTTCGACGGCCTCTTGAACGGTCCCGAACCTGGCAACGATGACACCGATGAGGCCTTTATTGCCCTTCAGCAGGCTGCCTCTTTTCGAAAAGCCACCAATCTGAAGGGAAGAACAGTCAAGAAGGGTGGAGGTTTCCAGGCAATGGGTAAGAATGGCGATTGTTGGAGATAAGGGCCTTTACTAACATATCCTAGGCTTGAACAGCAACCTCCTGAAGGCCATTACACGAAAAGGATTCTCTGTCCCAACCCCGATTCAACGAAAGGCTATTCCCTTGATTCTCGACAGAAAAGATCTGGTGGGCATGGCCAGGACAGGTTCAGGAAAGACTGCCGCTTTCGTTATTCCCATGATCGAGCGATTGCGCGCCCACAGCGCTAGATTCGGAACACGAGCGCTTATCCTTTCACCATCTCGAGAACTTGCGATCCAGACATTGAAGGTTGTGAAGGAATTTAGCCGAGGAACAGACTTGAAGTGCGTCTTGCTCGTTGGTGGTGACAGTCTGGAGGAGCAATTTGGATACATGGCCGCCAACCCCGATATTGTCATCGCAACACCTGGTCGATTCCTTCACTTGAAGGTCGAGATGTCTTTGGACTTGTCTTCCATCAAGTATGTGGTGTTCGATGAGGCTGATCGTCTTTTCGAAATGGGTTTCGCAGCGCAGTTGACCGAGATTCTGCACGCGCTACCGCCCTCGAGGCAAAGTTTGCTCTTTTCCGCGACATTGCCTGCTTCGTTGGTTGAGTTCGCTCGCGCTGGTCTACAAGATCCAAGTCTCGTGCGTCTTGATGCCGAGACCAAGGTCTCTCCTGACCTTGAGAGTGCTTTCTTCTCTGTCAAGGGTGCTGAGAAGGAGGGATCTCTGCTGCATATTCTTCACGATGTTATCAAGATGCCAGTCGGACCACCAGCGGCCGCAAAGGAGGACTCAGAAAAGGGATCCAAGAAGAGAAAGCGAGGCTCCGACGCACCTGGTGGCAAGCCGACACAGCACTCTACGATCATATTCACGGCTACAAAGCATCACGTTGAGTACCTTGCCAACTTGCTTATTTACGCCGGCTTTGCGGTTTCTTATGTCTATGGTTCGCTTGACCAAACTGCACGAAGAATCCAGGTTGAAGACTTTAGAAGGGGCAAGACAAACGTTTTAGTCGTTACTGACGTTGCTGCACGAGGTATCGATATTCCAGTTCTTGCCAACGTTATCAACTTTGATTTCCCTCCCCAGCCCAAGGTTTTTGTGCACAGAGTTGGTCGTACCGCTCGAGCAGGTCAGCGAGGTTGGAGTTACAGTCTCGTGAGAGATACCGATGCTCCTTATCTCCTCGATCTTCAGCTGTTCCTCGGCAAGAAGCTTGTTGTGGGCCAAGAAACCAAGAACCCTTCATTCTCAGATGATGTCGTTGTTGGAGCATTAAAACGAGACTCTGTTGAGGCCCAGGTAGAATGGTTCAACAAGGCTCTCTACGAGAGTGAGGATATCTCGGCGTTGCGAGGAGTTACTACCAAGGCCGAGAAGCTGTACTTGAGGACAAGAAACTCAGCAGCTAGCCAAAGTGCAAAGCGTGCAAGAGAATTGGTTGGAAG
The DNA here is from genome assembly GCA_014822085.1 of Fusarium stilboides. Classification (NCBI taxonomy): domain Eukaryota; kingdom Fungi; phylum Ascomycota; class Sordariomycetes; order Hypocreales; family Nectriaceae; genus Fusarium; species Fusarium stilboides. Next base: position 373,641 of record JAASAY010000136.1, read on the forward strand.
TCAGGGGTGGACACAACTTCATCCGCTCTTTGGAGAAGACGTTGATGGAGCTGAGCAAGCGCGAGTTGATATGCTGGCGAGAATCAGTGGATTCAGGCCTCAAGAGACTATCTTCGAGATTGGCGGTCGCCGCGATAAAGGAACCACCGAGGCTGCCGAGGTAATGAAGCAACTGCGCAAGAGAATTACACCAAGGAGGCAAACCGAGACAAAGGACGATGAGGACGATTTTGAAGGAATTGACGATGATATACCAGCTGGTGCTCAGATGGCTGCTGGCTCTGATGATGATGAAGAGGAGGAGGAGGAGGAGGAGATGAATGTTGACGACGCTCTCGAGGAATCAGATGATGATCTGGAGGTCACCGTCACGAACACCAACTCCAAGAAGGGCCAGACAGACTGGCGAGACTCGGAAGTCTTCATGTCATACACACCCCGAACATTCAACGCTGCCGAGGAACGCGGTTATGGCGTCTCATCCGGTGGTCAGGACTCTTCGAACTTTGTGGAAGCCGCTCGTGGCGTGACCATGGACCTCACCAACGACGAAAATGCCAAGAGTTTCGCTGAGCCATCTCGCTCCAAGATGCGCTGGGACAAGAAGTCCAGAAAATACGTGTCTCGCGAGAACGACGAAGATGGCTCAAAGGGTGCAAAGATGATTCGCGGAGAAAGTGGTGTCAAGATTGCCGCCAGTTTCCAGAGCGGTCGCTTCGACAAGTGGAAGCGTGCCAACCGTCTCGGCAAACTTCCTCACGTCGGCGATGTAGAGCGTCCCGGCGGCGCGGCCAGCCATGTCGCCAACATTCCCTCGGGCGTTCGCTACAAGCACAAGCAGGAGAGGGCGCCCAAGGAGGCAGACAAGTACCGCGACGATTTCCAGGTGCGCAAGAAGCGTGTCGACGAGGCGAGAGAGAAGCGCGTGGGACGATTCCGCGACGGAATGGGCAGCAAGAAGGAGCTCAAGGGAAGAGACGATATTCGCAAGGCGAGACAGGAGAAGGAGCAGAAGAGGCTCAAGAATGCGCGACCGTCCAAGAGGAAGTGATGTTTCGAATGAGAGGGCATTTGTGCATGGCGTTTGGTCGATATATAGAGAAAAGAATGCGATTTATTTCCCAGCAACTTGTTCGTTCTCCTGAAGCGATGTTCAACTGTCAATCATCCCACCAGGCTGTTAGTCTTTCGATAAATGGGTTCACATGGTATAACTAAGCTACATTTGAGGGACGGCTTTTCACTTGGTTCACGATGACGCATGGCAGTTCAGGATGAAGAAATATGTGAAGTCAGGTCTATTACTACTCGTAGTAGATATAGCTATAATTGCTCGCCAAACTCCAAGGCTATCCCACTTCCCTTCCACGAAACGCCAACCTCTAACATGGTCAGCTTCGCCAGGAAGCATCAAAATGCAACATAAAGAGCATAATCCCTCACTATCAAAAACACAAATGACCCAAACATGCCAAAATGCACAAGGTCTAATAAAAAGCAAGCCCAAAATCAAAGACGTGTAAGGCAAAGAGAACTCGGAGCGCTGTCTCCACGCTCCTCTTAAAGTAGAGCCATTTCCAAGGCTTGTTTATGTGAATGCGTAACGCAAACACATGGGGTATCATTTCGAGGTCTTGGTGGGAAAATCCGATGATAATTGTAGATCCGCTTGACAAAAAATTGCATGCGGATAATAAACGCGAGTGAAAAACAGGTCATAAAGGTCATAAATAGGAGGATGGCTCTAGTCAGCTCATCCATCGGTGATATCCAGGTTATCCAGCCACAGGCTAATGGCATCATGAAGTGGACTTCGTGATCGGCCATTCCTGTTGTGGTTTGTCTCCAGATGTCGCTTCTCGCGAACGTCAATGACTTCGCGGATACTGTCTTCGAGAGCAGAAAGCACAACGGTCTTGCACTGAACGCGAGGAATCTCGAGGGGTGCCTGGGGCAAAGCTGGAGTGTTGGGAGCCGTAATAGATAATGGCTCTTCGACCTCGGTACTCATGCGAGTGTCGCTATGTGACTGAGAGGAAGCCAATGAGTGATCTTTGCTGGTATCTTGGCTCAAGCTGATAACCCGATCAACAGCGTCAGTTAAAGTCTCGTCAGGACGCAAAACAGGCTCTTCAATCCATTCCTCATCTAGTTGAGTCTCATAAGGGGGGATCGAGGGAGTCAGAAGTCCCCCATACGAGGTTGAAAATCCTGGTGGGCCAGTGAGGGGTCGGTGATCAGCAGGCACTCGTGGTTTGACCAGGCGGCGGTACCGAAGACGGGTGATTGAGTTATTGGTGGTATCGGCAATCATAACACAGCTGATGTCTACCCAGCGCTCATTAAGGTCGCCCAATATGGGGTAGGCGGGAGGAGGCGTTGGTTCGGCCTTGAGAGACGCTTTAATTTGCTCCATGAGGTCCTCTTGAGGAGGAATGGCTTGAAGAGCAAAGTCTGGGTGGTAACGGTTTAGCCAACCGGCGGCATTAAGAGGAAGATCTCCATCAACGCATAAGCGCGATGCTTGCTCGAAAGATTCGAGACCGTTTTGAAGTCCAGGGGTGGATAGATAGCCGCTGCTTGATGGCGAGCTTATAGCGGACTCAAACGATGTCATATAGTCGGGAAAGGAGACATCCACGTCAATGATACCATCATCGGCATTGATGGACGTTTTTACGGGTGACTCAAAGGCGCCATTAGGATCTGGTGTCCTTTCTGGGCGGATCGATGGTTCTCGACTATGGCCTTTGCATTCTCTTGGAGTGCCTGTCCCTCGAAGAGCATCGGTAGAGGGACGTGCCGATGATGGAGGGGCGTTGGTGTTATCCACAAGAGTTGCCTCTTCAACCATCTGGGACAGCTTGTCTCTGTGGAACGACGCCTTAGTGGGCGACTTGGGGTCATACCCACTGTAGGTACTATAGGTGGTCGAGTCCCGACGTCGAGTACTCCAAAGGCCGCTAATGACGCTTCCCCAACGCGAACTTTGGCTCCTAGAGTCGCTACTGGTATTGCTCATCCCACCCGTGCTTTCGCCTCGCTTAAGCGAGCGCTTCAGGTCGTCAGTAGCGACGCTTCCACTACTGCTAGGACGAGGCCTTCTTTGCGTGTCTATTCGTTGAGCTGTCGAGAAATGAGGCATCGTTGTCTCGGGCATAACTGTCGTTGTTGTTGCAGCGCTGCTCTTCCTGCTAACAATGTCATTGCCGAACATTGCGAAGTTTGGAGGTCGAATTGAGGCTGCATCTGAAACGCGCCTTTCATGGTTTCGATCCATTGTCAGGTGAGCCAGTTGCATGGGCACAGCCGAGGATCTTGTACTCTGACTTGCTGTTCTCGAGTGAGAAGCTCGACGAAGCCCTGTGCGCCGGTTGATTTTACGACGCAGCGACTCCTCTCGGAGGACAGGGATAACAAAGGTTGGGGGCGAGTTGGAATATGTACCAACCGACGTCGAGGTGCTGGGCCGATGAGCGCGGGTCGTAGGGAACTGGGAGTTGGCAGGCAGGAAAGCAGAGAGAAGGAAGATGAGGCGTCGAGCAACCATCTTGTCATCAGACACAATAATGGTTCGTGCCGGCAGTGATAGATCTTCCTCATTCCGGTTCTTCTGTTGCAGATAAAGCCGTCTTCGATACGAAGGAGGACAAAGAGCTTGCAGCCAGTCGGTGTGGGTTGCAAGAAATCCAGTAAGGAGATTGTAAAAGAACTGGTTCTGGTGATCGTTTCCAGAAACCCACTTGGAGGTCCAACGCGCCTCATCACGCCAGATTCCCCAGCGTCCTTGGCCGGTTACGACTCTCGCTGCGCTAAGTCCCATAACAATTCTGTGTCTCGCAGCATCGACTTCGCCATCGATGTTTGTGTCGTCGGCAAGACAGTTGGGCCAGAGATAGACTAGCTTTGTGGTGCTCTTCGGAGGCTTAATCCGAGGCACATCTCCTCGCCGCTGCTCTGAGAAAGATGAAGTTCTTCCAGCTTTGTTGGACGTTACCGAGGACGCAGCAGGTCCAGGGGCAGGTCCAGGGGCAGGTCCAGGGGCAGGTCCAGGAGAAGCAAGGTCTACCGTTCTAAGCATTGTTGCTAAGATCGTGGCTACCACAGATTGGAGATGCGTTAGTGTCCGCATGATTATATCCCAGTGCCGAGTAAGTGAATCGATTCTATCTTCCATGTCGGCTGTGTAAGTTGAGTCTGTAGCATCGCCGTTTCCAGATCCGACCATGGTCCATCCTGAAGGTTTAGCTGAGCTGAAAGAAGATGGGAAGAACTCTTGATCAGTGTAAGAGCTTGATTCGCGTTGTGCCGACTTGGACTGGTTTGTAGATGGCATCCGAGTCAATATAGGGGCTGCGGCAGGAAGTTGAACAACTAGGACCACGGCATACATTGGAGTTCGTCGTTGTTTAACCTGGGGTTTCTTCTTCTTGGGTACAGATTCGTCGCTTGTCGTTGGAAAGGGGAAACCACTATTGTCGTCTGCCCAGCGGTTCGAAGGCGAAACGCTGGAGTCGGCGTCGTCGGTAGGAAGATTTACAGGGAACAGGCGGGTGATAAGGACTTTTTTCTTCTCGCCTGGACGAGCTGTGGAGTGACTTTGGGTTGCGGAGGAAGCATTTGTGGGAGAGAAGGCTTGCGAGGAGAATGACTGAGATAGCCGGCTTGAACGAGCACTAGAGCGTCCGATAGAGCTCCTACCATCCCCAATAATGCTGCTTGAAGAATCGATAGGGCGGGACTCGCCTGGTACGACATGAACTTTGGTGGAAGTTCCCTTATAGGACATTAATTCCGAGTTTCCAAAGATGCAGCTGGAGAATGTCGCGAGTTCCTCGCGGTATTCACGGGCAGCTTTCTGTCCATCAGATTCAACGTGGCTGTCTCTACGCCCTTGCAGTGAAGATCGGCGATCAAAGGCGCCTTGGCGGGGCGAAGGCTGCGGACCTTCGGGTTGAATGACAAGAGGCCGTGATATTCCACCGAGACTGCTCTTGCGTGGTGAGGTTGGAGTTCGACGAAACTCTGAAGGGATGGGCGCACGCTCCGTAGGCGATACTGGAGGAGCGGGCTGACTGTCAAAGAGGAGAGACGCATTAGAAGGGCCCAGGGCATCCTGCATTATGATAACCCGAACATCGCGCACGTCCAGATCAACATCGCCGCTGTAGTCAAAGGCGTTGGCGGTGGAAGTAGCGGGGGTGGTCGGTGTAGTTGATAGAGGAAACACTTGATCATTGCGATGTTGGTACAAGGCGTGTGCGTCTGGAAAAAGCAAATTCCGAGTAAAGATGTCCTCTTGAACAGATTCAAGTGAGGATACGGGCCTGGACGTCTTTGTAGTGGCCTGAGTAGGCGTGGCTGAAGGGCCGCCGGAGCCCAAGTGCAAGAGCCGGCCGAGCATGTCGGGGGGCGCACTTAGGGATTTGAGCAGCAGGGTGAGTTAACAAAGAGGGCGGCCGTCGATATTAATTACGACGGCGAGCCATAATCAAGGTTGTAGACAAAGTATTTTGAGCTGGGCGTAATCGCATAGTAACCACTGCGCGTGGCATGTGAAAGTGTAACGGGCTTCCAGAGTTTGAGTTGCTCAGCGAAGCGGGCGCAGGTTGGGAGTGGCCAGTGCGATGTTTGTAATATCCCTTAAAGCTCAAAGAACAAAGCAAAAGCTAAGCTGGAGGCTTTGTTTGTCTGTTTGCTTGTCGTCGCAAAAAGTAAAGTGAGGTAAAGTGAATGAAGAGGTGGCGGCAGTCAGTCAGCGAGAGGTTGATTGATGGATATTGTGGCGCGTGCAGGAAGGTGGCAATGGAGTTGTGCGTGTGCGCTGCAAGACAAGGCAAGGCAAGGCAAGGTAACAGTAGGATGTGGATGATCAGAAGAGCATGCACAGCTGAAGTAACCTGGTAAAATACTGGAACTGGCTGGAACTGGCTGGAGGCAAGTTTCTTTGTTACTGAGAGAGATAATCGATGCGCGACATGCGGAGGCTGCGAGTGTGAGGGGTTGATGTGATGGTTCGTGGGTGGAGGCAACGATATGCGGTCTTCGCGAAGGGTGATCAACAGGAGAGAGATGGAGCATATGCGGGGTGGACGATCGTGTAAAGGTGTCGAGATGAGTTGACGAGGTTGACCTGTTGTTGTGACTGTAACTGCGTTGTGAATTGTCAACGTGAGGGCGTAAATCAAGAGCACTTGGAGGTAAGTTGTTGCTCGGTAGGTGGTTGATCCAGATGCTCGGGACAAGGCAAAGCGCCAACTCGGGGCGGGTGGCAGCCCAGTTTTGGGTGTGTGTGCGCTGACTTCCAGTGGGATTAAAGCTTCCGGCGGTACCGCAACCCCATGTATTGCGGGCAGCTCGTTAGTGGCGGTTGAGGGTTGGCGCTGGTGGCGGCTCGACCACGCGGTACAAGACGCCTGGTACCTCTTAGCTTGGAGCTCCCAGCGTAAACCTGACCCAGGCGGGCAAGGTGGGATGGAGATGAGATGGGGAATAGCTCAGTGGAGATTGGATTGGATCCAGTGGGTGCAGGTGGGTAATTTTAGTTATGAATTGGATCGGAGGAGGACGAGACGAGAATCAACGACAGACGAAGAAATGTGGATTCATCACCTACCTAGTTCTTTGCCAAGAAACGATGAGAGGAGTAAGAGGGGGGAGCCTGGACTCTGGAGGGAGGATATCTCGTCAAGATACGTTGGTTCACAGTCGAGGAATGGAGTGCATCTTGTTTCCCCAGAGTCTTAGATTAGACGGGCGCTGATGAGGTCTCTGATGCCGAATGACGATAGTAGAAGCCAGACACAAAACGGCGAGACACCCTTCAAGGCTTCAACGACGCCAAAGTGGCTGGAAGTGAAAGCCGGGGAACCGAGACTTTTTTCCACGGTCAAGTTAGGTTAGGTTGTCCAGAATTTACTTTGATAATATCTCCGAGGTCGAAGTTTACAGCGTAGTAGTTGCTGTAGAGTCGAGAACCCGAACCTGTTAGAGCCGAACCGAAACTCAAGTAAACTAACTCGTGAACGTGGAACTTGGTCAACGGCGAGAATACTCGAAGCGGCGATATTTAGGTAATAGCAAAGCCAAGTTGGATCCTGAGTTAATATAAGGCGACGGCGGCACTGCGGGTGGCTAACACCTAATGGACCATCGGTGTGGGCGATTCCATTCCACAGATGGAGGCTTTAAGTTGATAGGTAGTTGAGCAACAACGGCGGGCCTGCTAAAACAAGACCCTTTTGCTTGTTGCCGGCGGCTCTGCTGGTGTCTTTTCTTCTTCGTGGCGGCGCGTGTAGGTAAAAAAATTGAGTTATTATTATAAAACAATAAAAAGAAAATATAAAAAAAGAGGGCCGGGTCGTCGGTCGAGGCCTGACAATGGATGGAGACCGAGATGATTATCGAAGATGGAGGCGAATGAGGCCCTTCAGCTTGTGCCCTGGACAAGATCAACTTGGGGTTGCAGGCAAGAGAGCCAGGCCAGATGATGAAATTCAGAAGCACGAGGGTAGAATAAAAAGCACTTTACAGCTGCACAAGTAGAAAGGAAGACGACATGACAAGCGCCCTGTATGCTCAATCCCTGGCTCCCAAAATGCGGTGAAAGCAACCTTTGAATCGACAGTCATCGGGTCCGACCAGGGTCTTCCCAGTAGCCAAGACCCAAGACCCGGAGACTATCGACTACTGTAAGTAGTTGGTACCAATACTTTAGTTAAAAATTCCCAATGCCCAATCTTTGCCAGGGCCATGTTGTTTTATCAGCAAGCGCAAGACATAAAACTCCGGGGTCAAGAACATGCCAGGCCCAGGCCAGGGACTTTGATTGAATCCTATGACGACGGTCATGATAGTGGAACTTGAAGCGTGCTCTGACATTTGTCTGGCTTGTGCTTTGAACTCCTACTGTACCTTAGTCTAGGGTCTCTTTCGGCGTGGGCGCAAGGCCGCTCCATAGCTATCAAACTCTCCGCAAATGGTCCGTCCGTTCTGCTATTACAACACAGGCTCACGATATTGAAATCAGCAGTCCGAATACGCATTGCGGTAAAGTACGGTACTTACTGTACTTTGACAACGACAACTCTGGGCATGGCAATCATCTCGCACGCTAGTGTGCATGGCAGGCCAGTCTCAAGGTTAGACGTGCCGAGGCCAAGCATCAGAAAGCCGGCTAAAGAACGCCATGGGTAACGGTGCCGTAGTCAACTCGTCCCCTGTCCTCCGTTGTCTCGTGCTGTCAACAAAGCACGGTTGTACATGAACTTTAGAGATACAGTAAACGAGTCGGTAAGCGATCGATGTACGAGACTGTAATTAATACGACTGCCATCGACATGGATTGCTGATAAGGCATCGACCGGTGAGAGAGTCAAATTCAAATTGCCTATATCGATGCGAGGCGATGGCAGCCCAACTATTCTCATCCATCACAATGCCATCACCGACGCGCGCAATTATGAGCCGCTATCGGCTTGTTACCTTACCTACCGGGCGGCGTCTGTTCTGACTGGTTCAAGGAAACGTGCGCCTTACGCATGACGCTATTGTACATGCAAGTTGACCGCAGCCTTCATGTACAGTCAAGTCTAAGTGTGTGCTGTACGTACTTTAGCACACAATGCAAATGCAAGTCGGCTCCGAGATGGGATGTGAGTTTTGTGGTGTGATGTGGTGAGGGTTTGTATCTCATCTTTTTTGCCCTTCTCCCACTGGTTCTACAACTGCCGCGCCGGCAACAAGGAGAAACTAAAATCATAAAAAAGAAATCCCCGGAGACTCCGCCAGTGTTTTTCGTAAGGAAATGCTAAGAGTCTGTACGTAACTCATTGTAGGTCTGATCACCTCCTACGGATAACTCGGGCTCGACTCGTGTGGTGTACATGGCCACTTGGATGTGTCCAGCTTGACTCGCGATTCCGGATCAGTCTCCGGTCAAACCTCGCTGTCTTTAGTAGACACGAAATCCAGTTGGGAGGCATGGGAAGCCCCTTTACATGACATTGGATGACATTCTGCCAAGACATATCGCCATGCCAGCGATCAAACCAGAGTCCTGGCATTACAACTCTCCAGGTCAGTTTCGCCTATTTCCTTAGTCAGGGCCGGGGGAAATCCAGGCTTTTTTTTTTTTTCGCTTGGCTGAATTGCTCTGCTCCATCATCGGAATTTTCGATTACAGAGGATCCCGATGGGCTGTCATCAATCCCTGATCCTTCTTCATAGCAATGGCCCCCTTGTTGATGTAATGTGAGGATGCCACGAGGTGCCATTGCCATGTCTTTGGGTTCGATCGAATCTCTTTGCCCTGTCGAACAGGGCAGCCCAGTAAGCTCAGCGAGTTTTCGGCTCAAGGGCTCTCTCGGTTCAAAGGTCATGGCTGCGAGCCTACAATGCAGTGGCTCAACGTTAGTGTTTTGTCTTGAGGCCTCGGCCCTAACGGCCGCTTGCGTTTGTATCCGTAAAAAGAGGCCAGTCAAAGTTAGGGATAATGAGGCTAAAAACAATGCTTCCATTGGGTGTCTGTCTTGGTGATCCCTTTGTGGGGTTACATCCTTCGTCATGTCCCGCCACAAAATGCCCCGCGATAAGCACTGTCGAGCTCTTGTCTTCCCCTCAATCAGTGATCTACAGGCACGCGTTAGAACACGCTCAACGGCCGCGCCGTCCTTGGGATGAGTCACTTACGTGCTATGCTCGACAACTACAGTTGCAGTAGTCTACAGAACCGTCTTTGATATGCTGCGGCTAGTTCTTATCAACAGGTAAGGCTGTTGAGGCCAGGCCGATGTCGCTATGGCTTTCACACACGAGGTCTGGACTGTCGATCTTCATCCCGTGAGCGGGTCACTGCAACCGCATATCTGTTATTTTCCCGTGGTGATGGTCAAGATCACTACAAATGTAGTATTGCCGTCTTGTCGGTGACGGGGAATTTCTGTCCGAATTTCCGGCTACTTGCACCTCTTGTGCAGATCTCGTCGTAGATAGCTTCGAGACATGATGATCAAGATACATGAAAATGACGATGGCGGTATAAGTTATCAACAACACGAAATGGCCAATCTAGGCAACTCGCATATACCAACCTCGTCGTCAGGCCCTTCTCAGCTCAACGTGTTCAGTGGCTGCAGCTGCATGTAGTTTATCATACCTATGCAGCCAGCTGATAGCAACAGGTTTGTGTATACAAGATGCAAATGCCGGTCTAGATATGGCCCAGCGGCTAAGTGAGTGGCTAACCACTATGTAAATAGCTGCATTCTTAGTAACCGACTATCATGAATGTTTTAGTTGCTGTTGACTTTGTCCCTTCAAACACGGATCTCCCTTGAGGTTGCTTCGTCAACTCCCTGCTTAACAAGTCTTGATTCCTGATCAGTTTCACACAACGTCATATCTTTCTGACCTAGATCCCAGACTCAATCCTTTGTCTCTGGACTTTTAGCAACACTCCAACGGGTTTGCCGGTTGTTGGTTATGGCGTTCGTCACGTGTTGCACGTCTTCAACCACAACTCCACCATGAATGTCGCCCTCCTAAACATCCATTCTCACCGCCCAACGCTCGTTCAACCGCTGCAGCAAAAAAAGGGTCCTTGCCCTAGTTACCAGTCAGCCTACCTAAGCCACAGCCAAGTCTCGCCATGTTGATCATTAGCGGCATTTTGTCTCGTTGTTGTCGAAACAACTGAGTTGCAGGGTCGTCGGCTATGCTCCAAGCTTAGGAATTGCTTCAAGATCCCTGATGCTCTTTTGGAAATGAGCCGCCCCATTCGGTGCGCGCGCGTGGAGCGGCCGCATGAGCTTCTCCATCCCTGACGTTGTTACAGGTCACATCTTTGCCGAGGGCCTTAGAACCCCTGCTACCTCCATCCGACTGCTTGGGAACCAAGATTGCATTCGGCTCATCGTCTCGGATTTGCTAGGTTACTCGATCGGATTTTGATCAGTCCCCCACACAGAGTTGCAGGACCAGCACCAGTACCATTGTGTGGCAGTGCCAGTGGCAGACCGGTTCACGTCACAAGAAGCCATTTGTACCTCCAACATGGGATACACTTCAGAATATTAATCCTGGCAGAGGTTGACCGTGTCTGATCACAAGGAGAGAATCCAGCGAATCTTTGCTATTGACAGAGCAACATGACAATGATTTGTCGGCAAATGTTACTCTATGCACATCACAGAGTCACGAGATGGGTTGCATAGCACCTAGTTTCGCTTACTCTTTGTCACCTCTGACATTGCCAGCGTCATTCAATGTCCCTCACTCATTGGACTGAACCGACTAGTCATCGGCGGGCCGTCCCTTGACCGTCTCACTGAAATGACCAGCTGACTTATGACAACGCTGTTGCCAACAAGTCTTTCTGGATATGGGAAACACTGAAAACTATACAAAATACATACTAATTTGGCTGCCTAGGCCAATGTAACGCTAGGCCCTCGTTCACCGCATCCCTTGTTAACCACCATCTTAGCTTTTACATGCTATGCTCTGGTGATGGCTGGCCTCAGATCTCTTAACGCGTGGCTCGCGGGCTTTTCCTCTTGAGGTTAGCATATCGCCGCAGTTTCAAGGGTCCAAGACGAGTGGTGCGACTTGTGCATATTTCATCGTGAGGCTGACTGTCAACCATGCCAAGGGTCCAATCCTATGGGAATACGCATCGCCTCAACCACAAAGATATAGCTTGTGGCTGGTTCACATAGTGGGCTTATCTACGTTGCTCTGTCTTGTTCAAATGCAATGTATTATGTGGATAGACTGAAATTATATCCAGCCCACAACTATGGCTATCAACGTTTTCTTCGGCTTCATCCGTTAGTTGATATATCGCTCAGAATCCCATCCTCGCTGCTTCGAAATCTCTCAATGCCTTTCCTTTCCGGTGGCAAAAGACCTTACCATCATTGGCCGGTCCCAATTGTTTCAGGGATCTTCCTTTTCCCTTAGCGTGGAGATATGGCAAAGTCGTCGAGCTGTAAGGTTTCGGTTCAGCTTCTCACGACTTGCCCCTCTCAAACCCCTCAACCCCTCTTGTCGTCTCATTTCTCCTCAGACACCCTGATCCATAAACGACAGATAGACAGGAGTGTCAAGACCGCCGATCATTGTAGCTGCACCGGAGCACAACACCTCAGCCCATCACACAAGCTTCCACAAATCAGCTGGCAGTCTTGTTCGCCTCCTCGTGGTCTTCGACGTCTAGATGCGCTGGGATTGGCGTCGATCAGCGTTGCCTGAGACTCTGGGGCGCTGTCAGATATGGTCACGGGGCCGGGGGTGAGGACCTCAGGCTGTAAGGTTGCTGAGTGAACCCCATACGCGTGGAGACACTCCATGATGATCTTTGCCTTGCTCGCAAAGCCCTCAACGGTTCTACCGTCGACGACTATGTGGGCAGATGCAACAGATTTGCGCTGGTCTAGGCGCCAGATGTGCAGCTCGTGTACAGATTCAATTCCGGGGATCTAGGGGCTTGTTAGTCTTGGCTATGGTGCCGTACGAGGCGAGTCTTCGAGGTCATTTGCTATTACCTTCTCAATGTCATGTTTGACATCCTCGAGGCTGATACCCTTCGGCGCAATCTGTAATAGAATGGCTCCGCTGCTCTTAACCAATGGTATAGCTGATAGGAGAATCATGAGGGCGATAAAGACTCCGACAGCGGGATCGGCATAGTATCGACCATCCCCCTCAGCTTTCCAAACGATAACCGCGGCTATTATGACGCCAATGTTGTTGATGGCATCTCCTAGTACATGGATGAAGACGCCCAGCATTCCTAGGTCTCTGCCCGGAGACTTGATAGATACAGCCATGTGTTTGTGCTCATGATGGCTACTTGTGATCTGTCAAACCAAGTTAATAACGACAACTCCATAGCATGTGTCAAGGTGATACTCACAGATGTTAAACGGGCCTCGCACTCACTAGTCGCATCGTTAGCTGGTGGCTCGGCAGCTTCTTGGTGTTGTTGTCCATCGGGGTGCCCGTGTTGCTCTTGGTGCCCATGTCCCTGCTTTCCGTGGTCATGACCGTGGTCGTGTTCTAAAACTACAGGTCAATGACTTATCGTGAGTATTCGAGTGGGGGTTGGTGTTCTCTCACCGTGAAGGAAAGACATGACGAGAACGTTCAAGGCCAGGCCAACGCTTCCCACTATCAGCATTAGAAAGGGGTTTTCCACGTCTGGTATTGTTAGTCTCGTTCAGTAGCACTAGGCATACACACTCAAGAACTTACGGGTGATGTTGATGAATCGCTCGACGGCTTGTACTAGGATACTGATACCCAGGGCCAGGAGAAAGACTCCGTTGAAAAAGGCGCCCAGTAATGTCGCCCTCTGCCATCCATAGGTGTATTCTTGTGGTGCTGGCTCAGCGCGATCTTGAACCTATATTGGTTAACTGGATAGTTGAGTTGGGTACATGGCAGTAACTAACCATAAGCGCTATCAGAGCAACGACTATTCCGATCAAGTCGCTAAGCTGGTATTTGTCAGATCTGAAACTTAGGATTATACATATTCACTCACGTAGTGAAACGCATCGGCGATCAACGCGATGGAATGAGTATAGAAGCCGACTATGAATGCTGTCAGTCTACGCTTCCCCAGGGTAGTTTTGATTCGGACGGACCAGCTAGTTCGGCGACAAAGAACGAGAACGATATACATATTGTCGCTATAAGCCGCTGCTTTCGTGAGACTTTCATTGTTTTCTCGTTGGAGATTGGTTTCTGTCAATCGGTTGTGTTGTTTCGTCGGCGATTTTGAGGTTATATATTCGGAGTGTTTAAAGTCGACAAAACCTACAACTCTTGTATACCAAAGGATATGGCTAAGGGGAAGACCTCGCACTCGCTTTATACCCGTGAGAAACCCTTTTCGACGACTGATGGCCTGCACTCGTGAGGACTGAATCTGGGATAATCATGGAAATCCAACGAAGCGTTCCATCGAGTCGCAATCGCAAACGGCGGCGATTTGTTGTCAATGACTAAACACGCGAAAGGACAACTACAGTTAATATATATGATCAACCAATACTTGACGAGACAATTTCAGAGAAGCGAGGACAAGAAGAAATCTCTTTTCTTTTAAGATAAGTTTATCAAGGTGTTGGTTCATGTCGCTATCCGTCATCGGGTTCCGGGACGACCTTTGGGGTAGCATTTACTTGCCGAGCCGATGATGGTTCTGTCTGTCTTTCTTGTGACACGGCATTTTCGTGGTCAAACATGAACGTGATTAGAAGGTGTTTTAATTCAGTTGTTCTTTGTCATTGTTTGGTCGTCAAAGCTTGTGAGTTGTTGTGTTGTTTGTCGACACATATTGGTTCAAGATGTCTTTGTAAGTGGTATGATGCCGTGAGCTGATATATCAACACAAACAGCCCATCAAAGCAAACTCCTATGATCCAGCAGACTCAGGCCAGTAATTAAGCACTGATATGCAAACATATTTAAATTTAATGTTTTAGTTGAAACTTGCTCACTGCATTATCCGTTCTAAGTGTAGGGTAGCTAAGGTTGCTCGAGTCAAGCCATTTGGTCTTCGAATCAACTCAAAGAACTTACAGTGACGCGACATCAAAGTCAGATGCAAGGTGTCAACATCAGTTATGAGCTAGGTCTCGGTTTGAATGGTCAAGACGACCAACAGTTTTGTGGTACTGAGGGCATGTTGTGCGTGTTAGAGTCTTCAACTGTCTCAAGACAAACAAACAACAAGCCAATTTGGAAATGCAAGCAGATCCCGGTCATTAATCAACCAGTATGAAAAATATGAAAAAGCTGTAGCGGACATTAATCACCCGAGGGACTACGATCTATAACATACATGTTTCACCTAGCAGGTGCCTAGGGTTGAAAGGAAATTTGTCCCAGATTCATACAGACAACTTGATATTGAAACAGCCCGGGTCTCGTCATCCAAATGATTTATTCAAAAGGTATTCCATAACTAACATACATACATCGCTAATTCGTCATGATATCTTATGCTATATACAGATCCCCTCATCGTCCAGTCAAACTCGACCCACTATCATACTGAACACTGCTTCTTCGCAAAAATGACATGGGACTATTAAGACGCTTCGTCGGTGCCCCATCATTTCCTCCAAGAACACCAGGTGGCAGACCCAGCGTGGGAATACTGGCTTCGGGCACAGCCTCCAAGGGTGTCGAAACGGCTGCCGTCGCGGGCGTGCCTTGAACTCCTTGTCCCTTCTCCAAGGCCTCTTTGTAGAACTCTTCAAGTTTTGCAGTGTCTTTGCAGAATTCGTCGATCTCGTTCTTGAGCTGATCGGGATCAGGATACGACGAGGGTGGGGGTTTAGTGTGCTGGTCAATTGGCTTGAGGGCTGGCGAATGGTAATAATGAGTTGGTTTGAGGAGAGGCGATGCTAGTGTTGACGCCTCTGTCATTCCAAAGGTTGAATAGGGGCCGTAAGATGACATACGACCGCCGCGCTCAACCAGAGGTGGTGGATCTGCCGAGCGAATTTCTTTGTCACGGGGGTTCGTAGGCCGATTGCTGTATAGACGATTTGCCAGAAATAAGAGATCGCCCTCGTCCGTGATCTCAGCTAGGAGAGTACCACTCCGATGAATATACTGGGTGTATTTGTAGTCAGGCTTGCCCCAAGAGTAGCTTACATCGACGTTGCTTGGAAAGTTGGACGCTGCCTCCACGTCCAGGACAAAGTCGAACTTCTTGAGGATCGCCGTCTGGTAAAAGTGCTTGTTGGGAGAGGTTGTCGGGCCCAAGGAATTGGGGTCGATGTATGTTTCAGGCCTCTGGTCCGGAGGACGGGCTGTCAACTTGATCCTGTATGGTCTCCTGAATGGATTTGTCTCGGTAATGGTACATGCTTCCTTGATGGGCACTTCAACAAGCCGTAGGCCATATTGACTCGCTTCTCGTGCCCAGCCCTCAACTGCGTCTTCCACCAGCTTCGTCGTTACATTCATCCAGTCAATACGGATGTGATAACAGCCATCGGGGTTATGGAGACGATCGTAGTGCAAGTCGATCCTCTCTGGTCTGTATGATCGCTTGCGGTGATCCACGTCATACTTGATGACTTTGCTGAGCACCACTCTGGATCTCTTGCCGTTGTGAGAGAGCGATATGGTCGGGGTTGTAGACGTTGACGCGGGAGAGCCATTTTCGTCGATCGAGCGAGACGACATAAAGGTCCGGGGCGAGTCTCTGTTAGAGGGTTCAAGGATTGGCGTTGGTGGAACTGGTGCCCGCCGTGTGTTGAACCATCCCGCATGAGGTTTGGCAAACTCACTTGCGATCTGGTAGTAGTAATTACCATCGCGGAACTGATGCCTCTTGTCAACGTGAACAAACAGGCCCTTGTCTTTGGGGTTTCCAGACTTCGAGTCGTCCGATACCATCAAAGCATTACCCAGCGCCTCAGCATCCTCTCGAGTATCAAGATCCTCAAAGTTATCCAACAACCACGTTACCATATCGGATCCGATAAAGGATGCAGAGTAGAGACGAAGATGCCATCTTCGGTTCTGCAACCTAACACCTCCGTTCTCAACAGGCTGTTGCATAGCATCAGCCAGAGTCGACAGATTCATGTTGGATTTCTTGAAGCGCTCTTTGCCTGATACGAGTCCCTTTCGATTAACTCCCTCCAGTCCTTCCGTGAGAGGGAGTGTTTCTACCTCAGCGGCAATCACTACTGAAGGATCATCTGTTTTGTATATAATGTCTAGGGGATTGGGGTCCCGTTGTCGGCGTTGCTGACTAATTGAATGATATCTTCGCTCAGACGGAGGGATGTAGCGATACTTTTGCCAGGACTGTGCAAGGCGCTTGATACCCTCGATCCGCACTTCTTCAGCATGATCGCCGGATTGTGTCTTTGTTACCGGAACATCCTTGCGTAGAACAGGAATGAGGACGAATCTTGCACGCCAGAAGCGAAGGCTGTCCATCATTTCATCGTGATGTCCGGCAATGTAAGAATCGATCATATTCCAGTTACGCTCGGGCCGAGGCGTGAGGATGTCAATCTCTCGCGCCTCGTAGGTATCATCCAGCAAAGTGCGGATGGCAGGCTTGTAGATTGGCGAAAAGCCTTGAGATGTGAACGAGGTATCCGTTGGCTTTCGCATGAAAATATTCACCTCCACTTCTGTGCCATTCACGCACGAAAGCTGGTGAATGCTGTTGCCGACTGACATGAAGATACTAGTACCATCTTCCAAGGGCTGGTCCCTTGAGAATATGTCACCAATTTTGATGAGATTTTGACCAAAAGCTCGAGCAACCCATGGACCAACCACAATCTGGAAACCCTGCGTGAATCTCAAGCTGATCAGCTCTTGAATGAACTCTTGACGGGATTTGGGCTCGTCAACCATGTCATCATCAGCGTCTTGTTCAACAGTATATGGATGGCGATGGTACTCAGTATCAAACTGAGTCTTTGAGGGAAAGTATTCAGTAGTCAATGGCACGGAGGCAGGACAGCAAAGAGCTTTCCACTTCTGAACCTTCATCTGACTGATTTGAGGGTAAACGTGCTGCCACCTGCTGTACAAGATGGTATCGTCAATTGCAAGGCTCTCTGGGTTTGACGGATTCAGCAGTGTCAACCATGGAGTAATTGAGGTGGTGGGCGATAGAGTTGTAGGGAGATCTTGAACAGCGCCACCCAACGCGCCAGCACGCAGTTTGTTGGTGTATAGCTTCTGAGCATCATCAGCGCGAAGAGCCTCCGAGTACTCACGATCGCGATCGTCCTCCCGCTTTTGCTGCCGGTTATTGAACGACGAGCCAATGGTGGAAGATGCTGTCCTCAGCTGCATCGCAGCTGTGTCGAAATTTCCAGAGTTGTTCCGCTTAATAATGGGAATGCTGGGCGTCATAGGCACTCCTTCAATGATGGTATCGGGCGCTTCTAGTCGGTATTTTTGTATAGAAATTGATGACGGATGACTGGCGATTGTTTGGGGAGAGCTAGGATGTAGCTCTGGGCGAATTCGAGGTGTTGATGGTTGTCTTCCTTCGCCAGAAGTGACACCAGAGGCGTTGACCGGCTCGGCCTTGATCTCTGCAACTACCGCCTTTGGAGCAGCGATACCAAATCCTCGCTGACCAAGACTAATCTGTCTCATCAATTTGGGTTGTTTCGCAGCCGACTTGGGAGGCCTTGGAGTTGATTCGGCGCTCTTCTTGAGGCTCGTGGGGGATGGTTTGTCGGCGTCCATTATGTTCATGGATAATTTCCTTGCTGAACCACCCACAATCGGCGCCCTTTTCTCGGGAAGCGAAGTTCCATAAAGACCAGAGTCCTCTGCTAACTGCCTTCTCGTCATCTCATCCAAGTCCTTAGCGTATCGTGATGAATGATGCCGGCTACGGCTACTGGAGATCTTGGCCCTATGGTCATCAAATTCTTGGAGTTGCTTCCACAAAGACTTCTCGCCAGGCCGTGCTAGTCTATCTGGGACAAATCTCTGGAAACCATGGACGTAATCAAAGAGAGCATCCGGTGGACGTCTGTTGGGAATGTAGACAGTATCATTAATACCAGTGTTACGATACTTTTGCGAGGCCGGCGGTTCCGTGATGTTAGCCGGAAAATGCGTATCGACTTGTAACGGTGTCGTTTCGATCTCGTTGGTTTCAAGAACGCTTCTCATCTGCAAGGCATACATACGACAACGGATATTGAATTCATCTTCATCGTCTTGCACGACTTTGTTAGACACAGACAAAGCAATACCCTCGTATGACAGGGCTTCATCAGACGCTCCGGTCCAGAATGAGACGTGGAGCCATTGCGGTAACGCAAAGCACCACTGGTCGCTTGTTGCCATAGACATGAGGGGATCGGCACGGCGGGAGAGACTCATGCCTTTCGATGGTGAGAAAGATTCGCCCAGCGACGTATAGCTACCATACACGGGTGTGGGATGATTAGGCGTGCTGTCCCGACTGTGAAACGATCTTGAGAAACTAGAACGGTGTCCATGGCCGTGGTCGTCTGAATATTGCGGATTGCGGTACTTGAAGAGAGGCACTGAATGCAAAGGCATCTTCGGCATGCAGATTAGATCAATGCCAATACCGTTCCCTACCAATGCTTCTGTTGTCCTTCGTAGTGTTTCGTAATCTACCTCGAAAACACCGGAGCCAGGACTGATAACTGCGATCGAAATTCCTGTCCTTGTGAGATCTCTGTCGATATGGTCATGTGCAAATTGAGACGAAGCTAGGTTGATCGCTTCTAACACGTTGCCATACATGGCAAAGGTTGATTCAGCCTTGACACGAGTTGAAGGAGTATCCTTGGGGATAGAATCTGGACCGTCGATCGCCGCTTGAGCGTTGAGTTTATGGTGGTGTAGACTAATGTCCCGGCGAAAGAAGTTGAACTCCACCTTCAACTGATGTAGGATCTTTGTCCACTCTCCACTGCCCATCTCACTGACTACCACCCGATAGAAGTCCTTATACGGCCGACGAGGTCCGGATGGTTGTATGCCCGTATAGTAGTCACCACCCGAGAGGTTGTCAAGTTCGGCCGTCAAACCGGTATCGTATTCCACTCGCGCAAACAGCACAATGCTGACCAGGTGCTTAGCCTTGAGCATAGCCCATCTCTTGAACAACGCAGGGAGAAATCCGTTAACGACCTTGTTGAACATGATTTCGCCGGAGCTTTCTGCGTCAAACTCCCACATCTCTCTGGCCATCTGAATGAAAAGTACATATCGGGCTGACTCGCTTCGGAAGATGGGCCGAGTGTCGCGAGTGAAGAAGGCCGAATGCGTCCTGCGACCACCAGCGTAAATTGCAGTGACTTGCGCTTTGATCGTGCCCATGAATAGAACGGATTGGCCTTTGTAGACTGTTCTTCCAGTCAATTCTCCGACAGTCATTCTCCAAATATCTGATCTAGACAAGTATTGGTCTTTGAACGATAACTCCACGTGAGAAGCTTCCGTGGCTGGGTTCTTCGCGTCCACCTTCATTGAAATAGCCATCAGTATCGTGCATTTGATAGAAAGTTAAAACTCCTTACCATAGTTAGAAGGACTTGGGAACCCTTCTTCATCCCAAACGTATCTGCAATGTGTTTCAAGACGTAGACTTCAATATCGGGATGCCGCGTCTTTGTCTCTTGCGGCATGTCCTTTGCGACAAAGAAATACTTGAGACACGCGTCGTCTCCATTCTGGCACCCTGATGCTCCCTTTGAACCGTCCTGATTCTGCTTGCTGCTGGACCCATGGCCAGTCGAGATTTTTCGCAAGTCATCCCTCACAGTCGAGATGCACATCAACGTTCCGGGCTTTATATCAGCACCTACTACATCGAAGTTGAGCAGGACTTCGTCCCTGGCGTAGCCCTCGTTGACCGTCACAGTGCATCGGCGTTCTATTCTTGTTCGCTTCTCTTCCTTGATGGTGGAATGGGTCGATACACTCGCGGGCGAGGCTAGGACCTCAGTATGGGTGCGATCTAAGCTAGACCTGCTGAAGTGCCGCCAGTGCGGCGGTCCCTTGCGCGGAACCGGATTTCTGGAGCTACCATTTCGCGACATGGGATCGGGCGTCGCTCGCTATACGGGAATATTCGACAGTGAGCGATGCGATCCTGTAGCTCGCATGTTGGTCGGAGTAAATTGACTCGGTTGACGAAGCCGATCGCGAGGCTAAAGTATTGATGGAGAGTCGCTTGTCGCAAATGGATATCGTCGGTGGTGAGGTCGGCTGTTGTGGCAGAATCGAATCACCGCCTTCCAGTTATGGAAGCTTGCTCGCTGTGTAATGTGATTGGCTCAACAGCTCCATGTCAGTTACGACTTCATTCTTACCACGACATCAGTAGTTACAAAGTGGAGAAGGATAAACACGAAGACAATGGTGAGGTTGGATGCAAGGGCCTTGAGGCTGAGAGCTCAAATCAGTCAAAGAAAGGGAAATTGCACTTGTAGGCTGCCGGATTAATAATTATATTGGTAGTATACACCCCAGCTATGTAAATCTACTTTTCTTCTTCTTTTGCATTGGCCAGCCCAGAGATGCAGCGAGCTGGGGGCGAGGCTGCTGGAGCTCGTGGTGGCGGTGATGGTGACGGTGCTGACAATCTATGGCCTTATGGCCTTATACATGACGCTGTTGGACTGTTAGATATCGGGTATTCCGATGAATAAAAGACTTACATAATGGCATTTGCTATTGAAACGTCGTCGGCCGCCACAGACGGCACTAGAACCAGGGAGGTAGCAATGATTATAAACAATCATCTATATGCAATGTCAGAACAAAGTCTTGGATAAATAACTTGTGTATGCCCTATAGTGTTGCAGTGCTAGGCAAAGAGGCTGCGTGGGAGAGCAGGAGTTCAAGCAAGCTTGGGGATGTAGATAAGACAAGAAACAGTAGAGTTCGACTTACGGTGATTCAGAGTGTGTGTAAGTACGTCGGCGATTCAGATTTGGATGTGAAAATACGTCGATGATTCAGAGTAGGTGAAAGTACGTCGGTGATTCAGAGTGTGTGTAAGTACGTCGGCGATTCAGATTTGGATGTGAAAATACGTCGATGATTCAGAGTAGGTGAAAGTACGTCGGTGATTCAGAGTCGGATATGAAAGTACGTCGATGATCAGAGTTGGATGCGAAAGTATGTCGGTGATTCTGAGTATGTGAAAGTACGTCGATGATTAGAGTTGGATGTGAAAGTACGTCGGTGATGATGTAAAGGTACGTCGATGATTCTGAGTCTGTGAAAGTACGTCGGTGAATTAGAGTATGTGAATGTACGTCGATGAATCAGGGTATGTGAAAGTACGTTGGTGATCAGAGTGTGAGTACGTCGATGATCAGAGTTAGATATGAAAGGATGGCGATGATCTGAGTGTGTGAAAGTATGTCGCTGATTAGAGTATGTGAAAGTGCGCCGTTGATTAAGAGTATGTGAAAGTACGTCGATGGTTCAGAGTATGTGAAGGTACGTCTATGATTCAGCGTATGTGAAAGTACGTAGATGGTTCAGAGTATTTGAAAGTACGTCGATGGGCAGAATATGTGAAAGTGCGTTGATGATTCTGAGTATCAGAAAGCGCCGTCGATTCAGAGTATGTGAAAGTACATCGACGGTTCAGAGTATGTGAAAGTACGTCGATGGTTCAATATGTTAGAAAGCGTTGATGATCCAGAGTATCAGAAAGCGCCGTCGATTCAGAGTGTGTGAGAGTACATCGGTGATTCAGAGTATGCGGAAGAACGCCGATGGTTCGGAGTATGTGAATGCGTCGATGATTCAGAGTATGTAAAAGTGCCCCGTTGATTCAGAGTACGTGAAAGTACGTCGACGATTGTGTATGTGAAAGTACGTCGATGATTCAAAGTGTTTAAAAGAAGTTCTTAGTGACTCGGATGTGTAGAATAGGCGAAGTTCTGGTGACTCGAGCGTGTAGAATAGGCAAATTTAACGCGGGGCTTGTGTGTCGGTGATATGAAAGTGCTCCCGTTGATTCAGAGTATGTGGAAGTACCGACGATTATGTGAAAGTACGTCGATGATTCAAAGTGTTTGAAAGCATACATCATAATGTTGAATGTGAATGTGGGAGGTTCGAAGTGTGTGAAGGTGTCGATCGAGTATGTGAGGTTTAGAGATCAAGGCAATGGAAATACATTAGGGCTTTTGCCCGCGCATGTGATATCAAGGCTGCTGCCTAGAGGCGATGGATATCTGGACGGGAAGGAGCATCTCTAGAAATCCGTGACTGCTAGCTGCAGGGACAGTTCACTGAATTACAGGCGCTTGCTTGACAGATAGCGCAGAGCATGCCCTATACATAGGTGAAGCACCTAAAATACCCCCTTTAACCTTCTATAGCTTCCAGTTCGTGCTCACTTGGTTGGATTGTAGGTTGTGCGTTTCCCTCTTTCTGTTTCAAATATCGCGAGTCTATAACCGTCTGTTGTTAGAGTAGGGTTGACATTCAAATAAACTTTGACAGTTTGAACTGATCTACCAGGTGGAGTGGCTTACCTTGCTACACCGGCGGTCCCTTGCATGAGTTAAAATGGCCCCTGTCCTGCTCGATCCAATGAGTGCGCTCAACCTTAGGACACTTGTAATAATGAAGCTGATAGATAGGCACACCCAATGTGACCGCAGAGCCGCATCCCACCCAGTCTATGGACCACCCCACATAGAAAGGCTTAGAGCTTGAGGCTCGCGTTTGCCATTGTGTGGTTAGGTTGTTGGAGAGTTCAATTCGGGTTTGCCTCCATGCAATGCTGCTGCTTATACAAGCCAGCACTGATGCATTAGCAGACCCGTTAGAAAGGTGAACTCATCCGCTAAAGGGGCGTTAGAATGCGGGGGCTGGAGGTGTATCGACTTTCGGCTGCAAGGCTTGATCATAACTTGACGTCGTTGAGGTTGGTTTGATCTAACACTGGTAAGAGTTATCCAGATCACTGACCAGTTCCTGATTTATCAACAGCTGCGAGTTGTTCATTGATGCCATCTCATATCGTCTTGTTAGTTGTGCTTTGTGGCCTTGTTCTATGTCGTTACCTGATCTGGCTCAGCGTGTGAAGATTTCCGTTATTATTCACAAATAACCTCTGTGTCGCTGTTTTGTGATTGATGGTGTTGGGAGTGGGTCGGCACATGTCGGAGCTGTAGGTCTTTTTGTTTGCATGACATGTCAAACAAGGCAGTAAACGATAAATAACGAACTACGATGAGCCTGAAGATCCAAAGCGCATGGATAAGCCCCAGTCTGAGGCCGATTGTCGCCGGCTACTCCCACATGCCATTACAAGAGCAGATTCTGTGTCCAAGCAAACGGCCCTTGGTTGGTGGTTCGATTTCTTACGAGCTCGCAACTTGAACTGACCAAGCTACATAAACAAACTCACAATTGAGTAAAGGTTCCTGCTGGGATTTGGATCGCATTTGATCGAATAATTCGAGGTGCCCAGTATCCTTGACCTGAGACGTCGTTGGAATCAGCCAATCACATTACACAGAGGTTCCACAAACTGATGGCGGTGACTGGATACTGCCGTGACGGTGGACCTCACCACCTCGATATCCATTTGCGATACGCGACTCTCTATCAAAACCCTTTTGGAAGGATTTATTTATTTCTTTGTCTGTTTTACAGATCGCGAGTCTGATGGATGCTCGGGCGGCTCTCCCATCAGTGGCGCTAGCAGGTAGCTGCCACTGCGCCTGCATTTTGGAAAATACCTACCTAGGTAGTCTCTAAGATCAACAACCGCGTTGCTCCTGGGCTTTCATGCAGGCCATCAGGCAGCAGTAGCTAACACGTGCGCGAGTAACCTAACACATCTCAAACTTCTTCAAGACTCTCAACTTCACATGCTCACACACTTGACTCATGTCCTCTCTTTTCCCACAGACCGAATCCGACGTACTTTCACATTACTCTGAGTCATCGACGACTAGCACGCTTTTACTGTCGGTATAACTCTACTTGTTTGTTCGCGAGCGTACTCTGACCCGATATTGATAGATGAGCGTCGCCTTGCTGAGTCGGGCTCTACCGGCACTTTTATCCTCTGAATCATCGACATACTTTCACACACTCTGAATCATAGACGTACTTTCACATACTCTGAAGATGAGCGCGCCCGTACGTTGAACTCTACTCTGTCTACTCTGTCTTGTCTTGTCTTGTCTTGTATACCCAAGCTTGCTTTACTGCACTCCCCCGGATCCTCTTTGCCCAGCACCGGAGTCTCCAAGCTTGTTTCACCTCCT
>JAASAY010000137.1:0-41201 GCA_014822085.1 Fusarium stilboides
AGGAGGGCTAGGGGTGCGGAAATAATTCAGACTCACTTCCACCAAAACCCTTCCGGGCATTTTCCGCACCCCTAGCCCTCCTAGGCTGACAAACCCAGGCGGGATGAATAGACCTCTAGCCTCTCAGGGCTATTCGATGTAACCAGAAGATCCTACAGGATTCTCCATGCCACTTGCGAAAGGCTGAGTGATGCAAGCGAGTATGACGGCCCCTAAAGAGCCAGGGGTGGGCTGAGCAACATGGTGCATCGATTGGCCTTCGAATAAATCTATTTGTAGTGACGCAGAAGTTGTAACTAGGGATATCAGGATGCCATGTTGATTGCGTTTCAGCTTACTCGCCTACACGCTCTCTTATTGTGTTGATCTCCCCCAAGAATTCGTAGTCTTCTATTTTCTTGACGGCAGCCCGACTACAGCAACACTTGCGGGTGACCTACTTACACGATTGATAAGAATGGCGTACCAACAACATCACGATCAAGCAGGACTGGAGGTGTATGAGGACCACGCATCGCATGCACCAGAAGTCAGCCCACAGACTCAATACACTCAAGTTTCTAAAGATCCACTTCCTGGCTATGGGCAGGTAGCTCCACCACCCCGAAAAGGACCCTTTGGTCTGAGCACACTGGCATTGTGTGCACTTGTCGCTGTTATCACCGCTGTGGTTATTGGAGCCGGTGTTGGAGGAGGTCTAGGTGCAGCGCTGGCGAGTTGTAAAGAGTAGGTTTTGGCAACACTTACACAAACCCGGATAGCATGTTGACTTATATTACTTTACAGTTCAGAAAGCTCATGTCTCGACCGAGCAGCCGCAGCTACAACTGCTGCTGAATGCCCGACTAGCACTCCCACCAGCAGCGCAGACGCAGACAACGAAAAGTTCTACGAGCCCAAACCACCAGAAGACGTCAAGAACCTCACTATGCCAGACGCATGTAAGAAACTAGGCGCCTCAGACGAATACACAACGCCTACGGGCTACATCTTCAAGTACAGATGTTCCTTCGACTACCCCGGAAACGACATTGCGCCGATAATCGCCTACACTGCCTTCGACTGCATGCACGCTTGTGGATTGTATACTGAGGCCAACAAGGACAGAAAAGATGCTCCGGAATGTAATAGTATCGCGTTTGATCAGCAGATGTCGGTACAGTGGGAGATTCGCAAGGCGAACTGCTGGCTTAAAACAGGGACGAGGGAGACTTTTCCCGATAGTGATCACCTACATACATTTTTGTATGCTGAGAGGACTTGAAATTGATCTTGGATTTAGATGGTGGTCAGGGAGCTGTGTCGTAGCGATTCTTCTGGAAGCGGGAGTTTTAATACAAAGATGGCATTTTTGCTTCTTCAAACAGGCAGTTCGATGGCATGATTCATGAGAGATCAATAATGATCTTGATCACCTTTCCAGAGATTCATGTTGTTACCAACTGACTTGTTATACTCCAACAGACGCATGTGATTTTGAGGTGTGATCGGTACCGGCGATGGTGGGTTCCCTGTCATGGTGGTTAGCTCGGTGTAACCCATTCGTGCAAACCCCTTGTCAAGATTATGTATATGCATATGCGGCTCAAATGGTTCCTCCACCAATGTGGTAAGTTAAAGAAGTATGCACTTGGACTTTATGTGTAGTATAGGACTTATAGCGACATAGGACAAGGTAAATAGGTTGATAAAGCTGAAGTGGGAGAGTGAGCCGGAGGGGTCTCATTGGTGTCGGATGAGTTGAGGATATCTGAAATAAACGACAGTGCGCACTATATCATCAAGAATTCATAAGCTCGCAGAGAAAGCAATAGGCAGCAGGTGTCAGCGCCGTCGGAAAGCATTGCCTTCAAGATAGGCTGGTCTCCGGCTTCTCGCTCCCTTGACTCTCGGGATTTGTGGGCCGGGCCGTTTCTCCAGAGTCCATCGCCGAAGTCTCGGGAGCTGCTACTAGCTCAACCAATCTAAATACAGTGCTGACGCCCAGTTAAAGTGCTGTCAAAAAAGAGGAGAAGCTTCTCAGCCCCCAGAATAATTTCCTCCAACTAACCACTGCACAGTGCAATCACGCCAGGCATAAGACGGAGGATAGCTACACCGGTCATTCCCCTCTCAAGCCGCACCGGGAATGGACTGCGATAGACGAGGCTAGCAGCAAGATCGGCACCACTGTTGCAGCTGGGCTGAGAGCTGGACTCGTAGCTTTGTGAGCTACTGCGCCAGCTCGTAGTGCGGGCTGATCGTATTCTCTCAGCGTTTACGAAAAATATTGTGGAAATGGTAGATGAAGAGGGTTGTTTAAACGGGCGGACCTCTGCTCACGTCGGCCGCCCGTCTCTATCTCTGACGGCCAAGATACATCCAACTTTAACATTCCCCGTATCACTCCTCATCAAAGCCTAACAACTCACCCTGCATAACATCAATATCACAGAAACGCCTTGGCAGAACAAACAAGAAAGCTAGATAAATTACAGCGTAAATAGCAGTCCACGAGAACAAGCCGGCGCACGTTGATCATGGCGTCTGAACCAATAACAATGTCTTTGAAACGCCCCAAGAGGCAGTGCCGGTATGTTAAACAGGGGTCCCCTGCCTGTGATGCGCTCTGATTGGCTGCTTGTTCATCCCCTTGCTGTCGATTGCTTCAGCCCTGAGCGACCCTTCGAGGTAAATGGTGATGAAACGGTGCTAGAGACGAGGTTTTTGGTGCCTTGGCGGGAGAGGAGAGGGAGATGAATAGAGGCGCTGTGATCTAAAAATGGCGCCGTGGCGCACTTTGTGTTGTGGTTCTGCTTCTTCCCTTTTCTTGCCCTTTGTTGTTTCTTGATCTGTTAATAGTGGTTCAACGTGTCTATCTATCTTTCCGCTGTTTGTATCTGCGAATATCAGCAGATATTCTATCCAGCGGCAGCAGGAGCTGCTGTGTACACCACATCGATACCTTTGGGCGCGTACCCACTGTAGGGCTGAACGGCCTACACCTCCCATTCAAAGACATCCGAACATTCTTTGAGAGCATCAATAAGGCTCATAAGCCAGAAACACGATGCTCACCCGTCCAGAGCAATATCAAATCGCCCACGGGGTCATGGTCCTCATAGGTGCCTACATCCCATCTGTCGTTCTCTTCTTCTGCACTCTCTGTGCCGTCCGTCGTCGAAAGGACCCTGCAAGAACAGCTTTTACCTATCTCAAATTGGCTCTTCTCGTGTTTTCTGGGTATGTAAATGTCTGGCTCTTGCGACATGTCGTAGAGCTAATGAGTCTACAGTTTTGCTTTCCTCGACACGTGCGGATACGCCCTCTCTATTGCCTCGACCCGCGTTCTTTATGACCAGTCGTATTATTACTACGGTGATACTTACAGCTACGACGATGTAGTCCGTGTTCTACAGATCGCCATGCGAGTCGTCGAGGCCGTCGCCCAACTCTACGACATGATTACCGATATTCTGGTTATGATCATTCTCCTCCGTATCAGTACCGGCATTGTCATTGCACAGTCAGGTCACGCTGGTCCCATTGGCAAGATCCTACGTCTTGCATCGTACGCTATTGCTGTTCTTCTGGCCGCTCTCGCACTCGCTGGCTTCGGTCTTCGAATCCGCTTTGTCTACGAGCTATTCTACGGCGATAGATATGATGGTGCAGACAGCTTTCAGCAGTCTCGCCAGATCGTCTTCTCTTTCAGTGTGCTAGTCTTCATCATCTCTCTTGGAATCGTTGCCAGGGCTGTCATGGTAAAGATGCAAGCAAAGGCCGAGAAGACTCTTTCTTGGGTAAGTTCATCTATAGGCTTTGTAAGTGAAATCACTTCTGACAGTTTGTTCTAGTGTTCCACCATGCTCATTGCGGCCTCTGTCGTCTGGCTCATGCGCACAACCTTCAATATGGCCTCCCAGGCTGCTTGGAGCGATCTGAGTGATGTCTTTAACGACCCTGAGTGGAAGGACTACTACCACATTCTCGACGTCATCTTCGCCATTTGGCCGCAGTTCATTGTCCTATGCATGGTCTTCGCTATTGGTTCTGCCAAGAATAACGGCATTTGGTCCACACAGCAGCCATTCTTGGCTCCTCAGGGTAACCAGCAGACACCCTGGGGATATTCCCACAACGGAGCTCAACCGCCGAATGCAGCACCGCCCATGGCTCAGCAGCAACAGCAACAACAACAACAACAACAGCCGTATCAACCGCAGCAGCAATACGAACAGCAGCCGCAACAACAACCGATGCCTCAAGGCTGGAACCCTCAGCAGCAACACCAAGGCTTTTATACGCCGCAACAGCAGGCTTACCCTCAGCAGCAGCAGTATGCGCCGTACAGCCCCGTGTCGCCCGTCTCCAATACCAGGTCACCACCTCCTCATGAGGAAAGCGTGGGCCTAAATCACCAGGCTGATGGCACGCCCCCTCAAGTCTCGCCTCAGCCTTACGCCGAGAAACACGCAATTTGATTTGAAGGAATGATTGGATCTAATGTGAAGGAAATGGATTATGATAGCTAACGAGGGAAATCGGTGCGAATTCTGCAGGTTATACAGCCAAACAATATGATACCATCTATATATAGCTTTATACGTCGTTTAGTACACGATATTCTGTTTCTATTACGCGTCTCTCTGCTTGAACAGGAATGTCTAATTGTATTGTCCAATTCTCCGTTTAGTCCACGTCTGAGAACTCGGCAGGGGCAACAAATGGGCCATCTTCACCCATGGTACCAGCCACATATCTGCTACGGTCAGTACATGGACCTCATTTAGTATCGGTGGGCTCACTTTGTATGGCTTCCTCGGGCAGCAAGTTGTCCCTTGTTGTTGGTGAAGGCTACATTTGTAAAGGCAAGTGTCTTGCCAATCTTATCACAGGTGGCGGTACCCTTGAGAACATCGCCAGGACGACCTCCGGGGCTCAGGTATGTCACTATTCGAGTTAGTCAAATCTTGACCTGGGGTGGGAAGAATCACGTACCGTTCAAATCGGTTGACACGCCGGTTGCGAAGCGGCCTGTTGAGGCGACAGCGAGTGAGCCACCGAGATCAACGAGACTGGCGAGAGTGCCACCGTGAAGAGTTTGGAGGCGGTTCTAGAAGGACTTTCAGTACTTTGCTTGTGGTGAGACTGCAGATGGGAAACGAACGGTGTGGTCTTTTTGGATGTCGAGCTCAAAGTCAACTTTGCCTTCTGAAGCGCTGGTGACACGGAACTGCAACGATGTTAAAATACGTCAGAAGCAGATTTTACCAGTTCACGTACATGGTTTCCAAGAAGTCTGAAGCAAATGAGGTCAGTGATGAATTCTTGAGGTCTCTGAGGCTAAGGGACATACCGAGGCTCAAGACCAGAGTCCTTCATAAAGGAGCGCACGACCTAAGGGTCGCTCAGTGGTTAGCCTAAATGTTCTGCTTAAATGGAGACCAAATCTATCGCAATTGAAATTTTGATCTCGATCTATGCAAGGTGCGACTAGGAGGACGAACCGCCTTTGTGAATTGCGTGGGGTTGAGCTTCTTTGCCATTGCGACGGTTGAGATGAGGCAATTGCCTGGACGGATGCGACTAGGTACTCAAGATTGGTGATTTTATCGTTGAAGAATTGAGGCTTCAGCCTATCTTGTATTGTGACAGTTGTAAAAGTTCGCGACAATCGAGATATGGAAGATAACTCGAGCTTGGTTAACCGAGATCCGGGGTAATGATTGACCCCCCGCGAACCGTTCGGGCCCACATCGAAACTGACGTAATCAATACTCTCCTACGTAGTATGTGCTCATGAGCTTCGACAGAGCGTCTTCCAAGCATATAGGAATAAATCTCTAGTTGAAGAACTCTAATAAGAAGGTCCACCAGGCCTCATTCCGAAAGGTTAAGATGGTGGTTTGGCCAAGACCGCACCTGCTTGAAGAGGCAATGGTAGCCAATCAGTCAAGTGCCTTTGGGTTCGAGGCCAACTCCACCAGCAACTACTACTACATGACTGCAGTATAACAAGCACCGTGATAAAAAGGATGTATTTGATAAGACAGCAGTGGGCCCCCTATGCTCTCATATGGATTCTCCACAACCTGAGTAAGAAAAAGCAATTATTCTCTGTTGGTTGAACTCCTTTTAACTTGCGACACAACATCAGATGGTGATTCGCGTTCGAACCGCCGACATCATGCAGTACAGAGCTTTGGAACCAACAACACGACCAGGGTCATCAAAGTCAACAGTTCTGCAAAGGATGTTGATATTTCTTCCCGCCCACCTTTTTTTCCCCTTGCGATTCTCTGCAACCTCCTCACATACGCGTTTCTTGTATGATGGAACCAGCAGACGTCCACCAGGCCGACCGCGCTCGAGCTCGTAAATTGATTCAGAAACTTGGACGCAAACACGGATACGTGGAGCAAAAGCATTGGGATGAATTGACAAAAGAAAGCCGTGAAGTGTTTTCCGAAGCCTTCCACGGCCTCCTAGAGTCATTGGAGCCAGTCATTAAATCGTAGCGTACACAACATGGACCTATTTGCTGGTAATTGTCTAACGTCTCATCTAGGTTGGCAAAAAGCCTCTACAGCAGCAATGCGCAGTTTATCTTCGAACTACTGCAGAACGCCGAGGACAACGAATTCCTTCATGCCCAACAACCAGCCTACGTTTCTTTCCACTTGTCTCGCGATAAGTTAATCGTCGAGTGCAACGAAGATGGTTTCACCGACGCGAATCTGGAAGCCATCTGTGATATTGGCAGAAGCTCAAAGCAAGGTGCCCAGAGATTCATTGGTGAGAAGGGTATAGGCTTCAAGTCTGTATTCATGGCCGCATACCGTGTGCATATACAATCTGGTTTCTATTCCTTTGCGTTCGAGCACCACCCCAAGGACTCAGGAATCGGCATGATTAGGCCAATGTGGGAGGATCCCACCGAAAACTTACCCCAACATCTGACGAGAATTACTCTCTACCTTCATACCAAGAACGACGTAGAGAATCCCGCAAGGCAGCGTGATAGCATCCGCCGACAACTTCGTGAACTTGATGGAGATGTTTTACTCTTCATGCGTCACTTGGAAGAGATTCGGATCGTCATCGACGAGATTGGGAGACAGACTTCAACGGCCTTTACCAAAAGCATAGACAACCAAAACAGAACGACAATTCTCAAGACTGTGAAGGAGGGCGATAAGCTGACAACGTCTTCGGTGGATTACTTCATTTCCGAACGTCGGGTTGGCAATCTATCCCGGAACGAAAATCGAGAGTACTCGGAGCAAGAAGAGCGGCAGAAGGCGTACTCTACCGCAGATGTCGTCTTGGCTTTCCCTCTCTCTCCCGACTCCATACCGATCATCAAGTTGCAAAAGGTCTTCGCATTCTTGCCTGTGAAGATAGCAGGGTTCTCGGTATATATTCTTTTGTCTCTCTGATGATCAAGCTAACCGGATGGCTAGTTCCTTATTCAGAGTGATTTTATGACAAATGCCAGCCGTGAAGACATCGTCACCACGGCGCAACGCAACATAGACCTCCTCGACGGCATTTGCGACACGTTCATGCAGGCAATGATGGAGTTTTGTCAGCACTCGAGTCTGCAGTATACCTGGATGAGATATCTTCCACGCAAAGACAAAGACGGGAACGCGTACGGTGTCTTTTGGTCACAACTAGTTGAAAAGATTGAGCACAGAGTTCTCACAACGCCTCTTATCCAACCCGACAGCGGTGGTCCTCTTCGATTCACCACTCAATTACGTCAGCCTCGCCCATGGTACGCCGATGAGAAGAACAACCTTTTGTTGAAAGACCTCGAACCTGAACTCAGCTTATCTCGCCACTACATGGCTCAAGATGTTGCTATTCTTGACAACTACGGAATGGAAAGATTTTATTGGAGAGACTTTATTAAGATGGTCGAACAAGATCTTGCATCCACCTCCTCCTGGATAAAGCTCAGAGCCTCAGATCATGACCTACAGTCTAAAGTTGCTTCTATATTGAATAGGTTTTTGCGTGACACACAAAATGAATCCACCCGAATGAGGATCAGACGACTGTCAATACTGCCACTACAGGATGGACGTTGGGTTGCGGCGACTGACAACATGGAAGTATATTTCCCAGACATTGAAGGGCTGTCAATTCCCGAGGACCTTCAGTTCAATCTTATCTCTTCGGCCTGGACAGTTCGCTCAGAAAGCTGTGATCTATTCACGCGCCTTGGAGCCAGCACCTTAAGTGTGGACCGTGTTAGAAAATCAATCTTTGAAAGGCACGTGTATTATCGTTGGGAACACACAGAGATTAAGTATTTTGTCGACCAGCTCAAATTCCTCTTCTCCACTCACCGCCCTGCAGTCCACAAGCAGTCGCAATATACCGCTTTGGTGCTTGTTGATAGTGATGATACGAAGAAGACACCGAACCAGGATGACATCTACATTCCTGACGACAATCCTTTAGGCCCGCAGGAACTTTTGGGGTCCAAGGAGTCCGACGATGGAGCATCGGAAACAGGATTTGCACCAGAACTAGATTTTGTTCACGACTACTACCTAGAAGCTCCAGAAACACCGCATCAGCACGACCTTGATTGGTATGACTGGCTTGTCAAATATATCGGCGTACGAAGATCATTACGACTCACCAACAAGGATTCATCGGCTCCTGACTTATCGGAAGCTTGCTATTATGTTGCAGAGCACAGGCCAGAAATGTTCATCGCCTTACTTTACGACAGATGGCAGGAAGAGTTGAAGCACTTTAAGGGCAATCCACCCTTGCTGGAGAAACTGAAAGACATCGAGGTTCTCTGCCAGGGGGGTTATATGGTCTCACTGCAGAACACATATCTGCCCCTTCCTTATCTCACGTCCCAGGCGAGTATATTTTTGATTGAGGCGAAATTCCCTTTCCTTCAATTAGAAGGGCCTCTGGAAAGCAAGCTGAATGACAGGACGTGGTGTTCCCTTGCGCGTGAACTTGAAATAGGTACCGAGGATAACCTTGAGTTTTTCCTCGATATCTTATCTACGATTCGCGACACCAATATCAAGCATGACTCCTACCTCGAAAGAGTTCTTTCGCTGTACAACAAGCTTTATGGCATGTACTTGCAGACTTTTGTCTTCAAAGCACGCTTCATCGAAATCATTCGGTGAGTCACTTTGGGATTCCTTTTAGACACAAGTTAATAACCTTAGTAAACGCTTCAATGATGAGGCTCTGATTTGTGTACCCGACACAGAGACAAGAGATTTCTCGTGGGCATGTGCTACTGAATGCTTATGGGAAGCGCCATCCTGCATGGAAAGTGCGTATCCTCTCAAAGCGCGTATGCAGAGTGCTTTTACAGAAGGTCCTACTGAATTTTCAGCCCTTGAAAGTTTCTTTTCAAATCTCGTTGCAATCGCAAATTGCGACTACACGGACATTATTCAAGAGCTCGAGCTTTTGAGCAGCAGTGGACAAACAGAGGTGGATGTTGTCTGTGAGTTATACAGGCAACTTGACTCGGTGATAAAGGATCTATCCGTCCTTGACCAGAGGATCATTAAGTGAGTCTTGTGGGAATGGCATACTCTCACTTTGAGCTGACATGAAGCAGGTTAGAATTCTCAAATAAGTCGCTGATCTATAGTGACAAAGCAAAAGGCTCTTGGCACAATGCATCTCAATGTTTGTGGTCAAGCGAGACTGAGATGCATAGATGGGCAATTTTAGAAAGCCATTATACAGACCTGCGTGGCTTTTTTGTTGAGTTCTTGGGAGTGAAGACCCTGAGTCTCGAATTAGTCTACAACGAGCTTGTCCAATTGGGTTCATCTTCAGACACCACAGTCGACCAGGTCAAGTCAAACATTTGGGCTCTAAACTCATTCATCGCGATCCCCTCGAAACACCCAGACGCCGATAAGCTACTGAAAAGCAAGATTCTGCCGGTCAAATATCCCAAGGGGCCTGAAACTCTTTGCGACTTCACGGCAGACTTTGTGATAGTTGATCGAATGCATCTCGGCTCCCTCTTCGAACATCATGTACCAACTTTGGGGTTTACTTTTGATGAGGTACGACAACTGGAGCCAACGATATCTTGGCTAGGACTTGGGACAAGGTTTCTTTCGCGAAGGGTCACAGAAAGCTCCAGAGTTGAAGGCGCCAGCAAGGAACCACTCTCGTCACGCAAGCGAAGAATCGCGCCAAAAGCGCAGGCATTGTATCGGTAAGATTTCTTGGAATGAACATTCTGATATTTCGAAGTCGATTTTAGCTAATCATATTCTAGGATTGCCTATCACTATAAAAGTCCCCGGCTCGAGCCTGGTAACAAACTCTACCAAACCTTGAAGGGCGCCCAGGTCTATGAGACAGACGGAATTGCCTCTACTCTTACCCTTAAAGTGGGTGAGTGGTCTCATAAAGAGGAAAAGAGTCGATGCGAACTTCATATCCAGGACAATGGCTCGCTGCTTGAGTTTTTCGTCCCTCGAGACAAGACAGACCAAGAATCATGCTACGTACAGAGACTTCCTCTACGTCTCTTTGGCTGGCTCATGTCCGACTCTGGCAGAGGAGAAGGGATGTATGAGAAGGGGAAACGAGTTACAGCCAGCATTTTGAATGCGAGCCGTTCAGTAGTCCCTATGATCCTGGAGGACGAAGGCATAGCCCTCGGCGATCTGAAAGACGACTATGCCGAGAGCGAGGATGGGTCAGAGCCTGAAGTAGCTCATGTTACTGCAAACAACCCACCAGCTGAAGGATCTCAGGGTGCCAGGATAGCGAGCGAGGGCGAACATGAAGTAACATCCCCGACACTGACCGAAACAGATCTCGGTGAGACGTCGAGTCGCGCAACGCCTACGTTTTCGGGAAATAGTTCACCAGTTAGACAAAATGCGTCTGTCAATCGTAGTCGCACGCCCTCAACTCCCACATCAAGGCCTCAAGCGACCAGATCTCGTCGATTGGCCAGCCCCAACGTGTTGGAGGAAACCAGCCTTGTCCAAGCGACAACTCACCTTCGAACAACAAACCAACAACCCGCTTCGCACGTTGTGCCCGCCTCACCTGGTGCAGCTGAACTCGAAACGAGTCGATACCGGGCCTTGCTTGAGCGTGTCGTGACAGCCGCTCGGGCGACACCGAGACTTCCATCCCAGGGTGCTTTTGACATGACAGGGATGAGTAACGCTCTACCTGTGCTTGAAGCGGATCATGGAAGCTACGACGGCCCTGATTCAATTCATCGGTTCCGGTCTACTTCTCAACTCGAGCGTGACAAGAAGATAGGCGTTGCAGGTGAACTCTATGTCTTTGAGTTGCTAAAGAATCTCGAACCGAGGCTTCCTGGGTTCTCATTGGACAACTGGAAGAGTACCATTCGGGGTTATGCACAGGCGCATCCTGAATACGCAACCATCCAATCCCCCACGGGTGGTCGTGAGATTGCTGACCTGGTGTACGACGACGCCGAGGGTATACTCACAAGTCTTTTCATCGACAATGGTTATCTCACCAAGGAAGATTGGGAGGGCAAGAAGCCGAAATACCTGCTCGAGGTCAAGTCGAC
Organism: Fusarium stilboides; assembly: GCA_014822085.1. Taxonomy (NCBI): domain Eukaryota; kingdom Fungi; phylum Ascomycota; class Sordariomycetes; order Hypocreales; family Nectriaceae; genus Fusarium; species Fusarium stilboides. The sequence goes on from JAASAY010000137.1 coordinate 11,564, forward strand.
GACGGGTCCGTGCCATGCGCCTTTCTTTATGAGCAAACGCCAATACCAGCGTGTAAGTTAGATCGGCCAGAGTACACCAACACATCGCTAACAATCGACAACAGATATATGATCATCAACACGACGCAAGCACGGTCTATGTGATACTACGTGTGTTTAACGTGGGCAAAGCATCTGTTCAATTGAGGATATATGTCAACCCGGCTCAGCTAGAGGAGGACGATCAGCTTGTGTTTACCGCCGAGACACTGTCTGTGGCTCCTGCTACATGAGAACGATTCGTGTTGGTGTAAGAGTGCCTTGCCCATTCGTATACACAACCGACTTCCTGAGAAAGTTTTATCTATCGTGAAACGTGTGATCTTGAGAAATATTCACGATTCGTTATCACATTTCTTTCGCGTAGATGAGCAGTACGTTGAATAATTGGACTTTTTTGTTTATTTATTGTCATGGAACAGAATTATTAATCCTCTTCATCCAAGTGCCATGTATCTCCCACACGGAACCCTTCAGGGAACGGATCTGTATGATCCAGCACAACCTGCTTGAAGCTCGTGATCCAGGCCTGTCCCGAAACAGAAGGATAAACAGCAGGGTACTCTCCAACCTTGATTGTTCCCTCCACGCGACCGATAAACTCCGTTCCGGTGATACCGCGATGATAGAAAGCCTCACCCTCCTTCAGTTCCCCTCTGGCGTGGAGGACAGCTAATCTAGCGCAAGTTCCTGTTCCGCAGGGGCTTCGATCCAGTCGACCAGGTGATACGACAACTGTGTTGTTTGCAGTCTTGCCATCCTTATAGTCCACCAGAGGTTCTGTGAACTCGAGGATTGTGACGCCGTGAATGCCAGGGTTCTCAGGGTGTACCGGGTCAGTCTGTTCCATGACAGCTCGCTTGATCTTCTCGCCAAGCTCCACGAGTTTGGATCCGTTGTGGCTTTTGATCTTCAACCCTACTGAAGCAGCATCCACCAACACATAAATCATGCCTCCGTAGGCAATGTCAACTTTGATGGTACCAAGATCAGGAACCGAAATCTCCTTGTCAATAGCAAAGACAAAAGCAGGCACATTGTGAAACCTGACACTCTTGCATTTACCATTTTGACACTCTGCGTATGCAGTGACCAGTCCAGCGGGTGCGTCAAGCTTCACCACTGTCTCAGGCTCTTGCATCGTTACCATGCCTGTCTCCAAAAGGCATGTAGTTGTGGCGATAGTGTTGGCTCCAGACATGGGAGGATACTCTTCATGCTCCATAATGATGAAGCCATAGTCGGCTTCTGGGTTGACAGGTGGGAGAACGAGGTTGTGGCACATAGCTGAGCAGCCTCGGGGTTCGTTGAGGAGGAGGTTTCGAAGATGGTCTTCTTTCTTCCAGAAGTGCATCATCTTGTCGTACATTGTCTTTCCGGGAACATCGCGAACGCCGCCGACGACTACGTCGCAGACTTCGCCTGCACAGTGAATACCCACGGTGTTGAAGCTGCGCTTGAAGGGCATACTGTGTAGGTTTGGTCTTGTGAGGAGGGAGACTTATTGAAGTTGAAGGGTTATTGATATGATGTAGAAACGAGGTTCGTCCGACACTCAAGTCTTTATATATACTAAGCATTGCCCTATACAAATGCCCATCTTAGCTAAGGGCTATGAACTTACCTTTTGCACAATACAGAGTGTGTACCGGAATGACAACCGTAGTAACATTTCTTATCTATTACTTATTGTTATCAACACTGATTCCTCATTCGACGCCATTGTTGATATTCCAGAAGGGTCTCATGGCAGGCTTCTCCGCATATTCTAGATTACAGGTTAGCTGCCGTCGACTAATCTTTGCTAAAGAGTCTTATCTGGGGTAAAAGGTGTCGGATCTGATGTAAAAGTCTCCGCAGTCGGATGAGCCGACCACGGAATGTGGAGTGACCGGTACCGGCAATGGGTTCCGACGGTAAATTTATCCCCGCGATATCACTTACTTTATGTGGGTGACATAAGAAATGACCCCTCGGCGACCGCATGGGTGATAACAATTCGACTTTGAACATTAGTAATGCCATTAATATAGGTTGAAAACGGTCAGAGTTAGTATGGTATTGATCCCTAAATCTTTATTCAATTCATAGGTCTTTAAAATTTATTCTATCGTCGTTTTTCGATGTACTATAGTATTAGTCAAATCATTATCTCAATCTAAGTCGGCCATAGAGGGCTTGTTTCTTCTGTCATCCACTGTTTACCCCGACTTCGCAATGGTATCTCGGAAGGACTTGCCCGGAGGCGCTTCAAGCTTCCATATATCTCCAAACATTATTCCTGAATCTTTGGCTCGCTTTCATCTAGACCATCACCATAATTAATCTAAGTATTGACAACCAAAATGAGCAACCTCGTTGTACTTGGAGACGCGGAGATCCACGATCTCCTCATCGGCCTCTCCAGAGATGAGGTCCTTCAATTCCAGCGCTCGCTAGAAAAGGCCATCACTGAGTTCTCAGTCGGCGAAGAGGGTAAATACCAGCCAACTCCAGATTTTATCAACCGACCAACGGGACAAAAGACGCTTTTCCGCACCTTTACTTCTTCAGAGGGCGTTGGCACCAAGATCGTCGTCACCCCCGCTCCTACCAAGGACGCTGACGGCAACACGGTGAACCGTCCTCTCGGAGGTGTTTTGTCTTTGTGCGATTCGGCCGGCTTGCCCACGGGGTTCCTCAATGCTGCCGAGGTTACTGGTTATCGAACTACGTTATCCGCTTTGATCCCATGGATGTGGAGACGAAACACGGAGAATGTCGTTGTCTTCGGCGCGGGAAAGCAGGGCTTGTGGCATACTCGTCTCGCCTTGGCGCTTCGAGGCTCTGAGATCAAGAAGATCACCATTGTTAACCGTTCCGTCGGTCGGGCGAGAGACGTGGTTAAGCAGGTCACGGAGGAGAACCAAAAGTACTGGAAATCATCGGCTGCCCTGGATGTGCTGGATCCTGCCCAGTCCGACTACGACCAGGCTTTGAAATCTCTCTTATCTGAGGCCGACGCAGTCTTCTGCACTGTTGGATCGACGAGCCCCTTGTTCTCAGTCCAAGACATTTTGGGTGAAGGCACACGAAGCAGATTACCTTTTGTTGGTGCCATCGGTTCATGGCAGCCTGACATGATCGAGATGGACCCAGAGATGCTTCGCCACGCTGCTGAACGAGACGACTCATACAGTCACCGCGGCGCTAAGGGTAGCATTCTTGTTGATGATCTTGAGGAGGCCCTGGCCAAGTCAGGAGAGGTTATTCAGAGTGGTCTGAAGGAGGAGCGGTTGATCCAGGTAGGGCAGGTCCTGGAGTGGCTTAATGAGAAGTCTGAGAGCAAACCAGAGGGAGGTATTGAGAAGCTCAAGAAATGGATCGGCGAGGGATTCATCATTTACAAGGGCATTGGAGTCAGTGTGACGGATCTTGCTGCTGGTAACGCCATTCTTGAGCTTGCTAAGAAGCGCAATGTTGGAGTAACTATCTCGAACTTTTGATTCTATTATAACATTTTATATAACGAACTTTCGCATAAAGAGACTTATCTGGAGGTTTGTGTGTTGAGGAAAGGATTATCAGCCGAGCTTGCACAGCGCTAGGCCGCCATCTTTCGGGTGAATGCGGCAACATAATTCAAACCAGGTATGAGATATTCATTTCTTGCTACACACAAGCTGATAGCCTAGAAGTTAATATTTTCATTATTGTGTTATAGTCTAAGAATAACAGACTAGGTGCGAGAAGCAAACCCCTTTTCGGAGGACTTGGTGTGATTACTATTGTGTTGTTCTGTAAAAGCTGTGTTTTTCACGGAAGGCTACGTTGTCATGTGACGTGTAAGCTTTGCATTGAAATCTATTTAAGGAGGCTTCTTATGTCCAAGGGAAAAGCTTACTGCTTGCATGATAATATGGTTATTATGCTTGAGAATGTGAAAAGAATTGTGTTCTTTACAAAGGTTAGAGGTAGGACCTTTTACCTTATAAGGCCGAATGCAACAAAAGTAATACGGCGTTATTTTGCCCCAAAGTTGAGACAGAGAAAACCTTACTAAAGTATCGGGCATGATGCTTTATTGTGTAAAAAAACAATCGTGTTTTCAGTCTATCGATCGTCGTAGACACCAAGTTTTAACTTCGACTCGTGTCACGATCGCAATGATATCCACTAATAAAATGTCCTGAGCTCCATGACAGAAACTCTATACCAAAGTACTATTTGCTCACTTGTTTTCGATATGGATGTATGCGTATCAGTATTCAATATTGAAAGTTGAGAACTTAGATGTATGAAAGTTCTGGGTGTAAACTAAGGAACGCTCAACCCTCCTTAACAGGATATCGATCCGCGACCATATCTACCACCCGATGAGCGATCGTCAACTCGAGCAGCTTATCGCTCTATATCAGTATTCACAGCGACTTGACCAACTGTAGGCAAACTCTTGCATCACGCATCAACTGCCTGAGGTTGCATTTTAAGGATCGCCCTCCGGGGTGTATGTATGACGTAACCTACCGGGCTTTTCCCGCTAGAGTTCATGTCCCTTGACGCTAAGCCGAAAATAATTGATCGTGCCTGGAGCTCAAGAGCTTCGTGAACTTTCAAAGACATTCTCAAACTTTTGACCTTGATCAAATCCACTCTTAAGCCCCATCCACGCTTCAGAACAGTCATCTCATAAACTATCGACTTGCGCACGCTTACACAACCAACTTTTCTTTCATCCGCTCCGATCATCGAGACCTCTTCTCCCGCGCCATCCCCCGTCGATCATGAGATAGCACCCTTTGGCATCCTGACTGACCGAGCGCTGCACCGTCCCCCTCATCGTCGCCCAAGATGTCAGTCAGCCCAGCCCCGTCGCTCCAGCTCGCGGAGTATCTCGAGAAACTCCCTGGTACCACGTTCAGAAAACTATACCAACAGCCCTCGACCGCGCTTGCCATCTTCCGCCGCATGCTGCCTATCCTGGGTTCGTCATCATCGTCACCATCGTGCGGTCCAATGTTCTAACGCTCCAGATTAGCACAGACATTTGTGATGCGCATTCTATACCTTCCCAACCCCATTCTCCTTAGCGACGTCGATGACTGGGTCAAGCCCAGCCACAAGCGGCAAAAGGACCAGGCCTTGTCCGTCCTGCGCGTCTTCCATATCGTCCAAATTTCCACTCCGTCGAAAGAACGACCCCAAGAAATGCAATTAACAGCAAACTTCAAAACATCACTACGACTCGCACTAACTGGAGGAGGCAACCACAACTCGTTCGGTGTGCCTTCGAACCTCCAAATCCCTCCCGAAATCGATATCGCCTTCCTCGATCGCTATGCTCGAAAGAAATGGGAGGACATTCTGCACTTTGTTGTCTCTAGCGTAGGATATAAGAGCCACGGCGAATCTTCTGGACCGAATAAGAGCGTGAAAGAACTCCTCGTCGCGGGGCGCCTGGTAGACCGCAGACCTAGTGGTGCTATTGGTATCACGCAGGCTGGTTTTACCTTTTTGCTACAAGAAGCCAATGCCCAGGTGTGGACACTTCTGCTACTCTGGCTCGAAGCTATGGACGTCAATAAGATGGCTGGTCTGGAGGCTACCGACATGCTTTCCTTCCTCTTCGTCCTCGCCAGCATGGAACTTGGCCGTGCATATGACACGAATGCGCTGACTGAGCAGCGCAAGAACATGCTGCCCTCTCTCGTCGACTTTGGTCTTATCTATATCCCTAACCACAAGCGCTCCATGTTCTTCCCGACACGCCTCGCTACGACGCTCACCTCGAGCAGCAACAGCCTTCGCAGCATCAGTGACGGCGTAGCAGCCGCCACAGCAGCCGCGCTCCAACCAGGCCAGTCCGGCGCACCTGGTAGCAGTGCAACAGGCGCCAGCAACGAGCAGCGTGGCAGTGTGATTATCGAGACTAACTATCGGATCTACGCCTACACACAATCCACCCTGCAGATCGCCGTCCTGGCTCTCTTCACAAAACTCGCCATGCGTTTCCCCGACATGGTCGCCGGCCGTATCTCCCGCCAGTCCATCCGCCAAGCCATCAACTTTGGCATCACAGCCGAGCAGATCATCTCCTACCTCTCCGCCCACGCGCACGACCAGATGCACCGCACTGCTGCGATTAACAACAAACCCGTCCTGCCACCCACAGTAGTCGACCAGATCCGTCTATGGCAGCTTGAGAACGAGCGCATGAAGACCACGAGCGGATTCCTATTCAAGGACTTTGAGGATCAAAAGGAGTACCTCGCTGTCGCCGGGTTCGCAGAGGAGGTCGGTGTGTTGGTGTGGCGGAACGATGTCAAGGGGATGTTCTTTGCGAGCAAGCACGAGCAGATCAGGGATTATCTGCGTATTCGCAAGAAGGCTGAATAATTTCACGAGGAAAAAGGAGGAAAGGGCCTACAGCATTGGAGTTTACGGCGTTGGAGGGGGATCTAGAATGGACTCTCCAAGTTGTGATTTTAGAATCGACAAGGGGGGCCAAGATACGGTTGGTGTTGCTTGGGTGTATTTATTATTATGGTTTGCTCCAACAAAATTCCTCGGGGTAGTTGCTATTCGCTACTAGATTCATAAGGTAGAATGCAAGCATTCGCAATCACAATCACAGGCTTATCATGAACTTTGTTCTCGTACATCAATTACTGAATTACAATCATCTTATCTGTCTGCTTGCTCGTCCCCCTAATGAAAGACTTTACCATAATACAAAACACTCGCTGGTTAAACCCAAACACCGTATGCTTCCCACCCCTTTTACAACACATTCAGAAACAAAGCGCTAACAAGGAAGCAAACCACAAAGCCGACCGTTGGCTGAAACATCTCCCTTTCATCCTTGATACACTTCAGCATGATCCAACGAGCAATAAGCAAACAGAGAAAACAAAGAACACATCCAGCAATGGCCAACTAGTTCATGGACAGTCGCTTTCCCCGTCCCCTGACAGCAGGGCCAGGCTTCGCCTTCTTCGCAAACGGCACGTTTGAGGTTTCACTCATCGCCGGCAGGCTTCGTCTGGCACTGGTACGAGGCCCTCCACCGAAAATCTTCCCCATCAGACTCTTGTTCTCCATGCGGCCACCTTGAGGAAGAAGCTGCGGCTTTCCCATACGACGGGCGTATGTCTGCTGCCAAGCGAGCAGTGAACGACGTGCCTCACTGGTGATACAGAGGCTTTCGAGGTGTTGAAAAATTCGCAGGCATCGAGCATCCTTATTGCTTGGTGGGTTGCGCGGCTTCGTACCCGTCAGGCTAGTAAGAGCCGATGTGGTGGTAGAGTAGGAGAGGTGAGTCGGTCGAGAATTGACGGCCATGCGATCAGTTGTCATTGCGTGCGTTTGTAGAGACTGTCCGAAAGGTGAGTTAGGCGAAGCTGCCATTTCATTACTGAATTCTTCAGAAAGGAAGCGGTCATGGAGAGCCATGAAACGACCGGACCAATATGCAGAGGGTTGCGATGTTGTGATTTGGTTAGGGTCGGGTTGCACCTCCGTTGCTGTGCTTGAACTGCTAGATCGAGAAAGGGATGTCAAGGAAGCACGTGGCAAGCGAAGTCGTGAAGTGCTAGAAGCGAATAGGCTGCTTGAAGAAGAAGACGCAGAAGTCTTGCGAGACTGCTCAGCAAGAGGACGGGATGATTTCGCGTTCAACGACGGTCGAGATATGGATATCTTGATCTCGCTCAATACACTCAATGTTCGGGATTTGGGAAGATGATTTTTGATCCTTATCTTAGAAGAGGATTCTGCAGGAGCCGATTCTTCATGGTCTGGAGGAGGAATGTTTTCGTCTTGGATGATTGTTTCGAGACTTGGAAAGACACCATGGCTCGAGCTGTGAACCAGAGTCGTCTTGGATGCGTTCTTGAAGGAACGAGTAGTTGGCAGGGGCTTCACTGGGGCAGCCTTTGAGAGAGACTGGGACGAGGTTGTCGCAGTTAGGTCGGATTTGGCCACTGAAGGGGGACTCGCGAGTGATCCATGGGTCGAGAAGCTGGCAGAAACACGTCGAGTGGCCTTTTTAGCTTCGACGTCCTCCTTGCCAGGCAGTGATTCATCTGATCCACAGTCTTTGATGGCTGGTACAATGATCAGGGTGTCGCTTCGTGTAAAATCGGGACCTCGAGAGTTCTTGATGGGTCCAATGGGTGCTGAGATAACAGGGCGTTTTCTTTTGACTCGTGTGAGGATGTTTGCGGGAGTAGGGAGTCGTAGCCGAGACGGTACTCTGCTTTCGAGGCCGGCTCGAGAGGAATCCATGTTTGGAGTTATCGATCAGATTGGAGAAGCCAGGCGTAGAATAACAAAACAGAGAAACAATCGAAGTCTCGAGTGGTTATAACGTGTGAGTAAATGTCGATCGTGGTTTGTACGCGAGTTCGAATGAACAACAAGACAAGTGCAAGAAACAGAGCCCAAGGAAGGTGCAGCTGTTCGGCAGTGTCAGCCAGCTGTCAAACCTCCCACTGCCATCACAAGATCATAACAAACTCGTCTCGACGCGTCTCTATTTCTATCTATCTTTTATCATGTTTAATTATTTACATAAATGCTATCCTAAATTTGGGAAAATCATCATGAGTTACAACCATAAGATTAGGCAATATTCTCATATTTACCGTCACCGACTTCTTGTTTGACTGCTCCTGGGGAAACTAGAACCTCCTTTGTCGAATCTTCTTATAAATCCTCAGTACTTCTTTGGGACACGGCTTGTACTATCATCTCTACGCCTCCTTGCTCTGCGATCTGGCGTTTCGACTCGTCAATCTTATTCTGTCGGTCACACAAGAAGGAAAGACGCTGAGATATAACTCTTTCTTTATCTAGCAATCTCATCTAGTTCTAGTCGTCATTTCTTGTCTCTTTCCAGCCTGAGACTGCCAGTTGGCGGCCACTGCCATGTTCCATCATATCCTCATAACGCAATTCTTCGTAATAAGTAACCAACATTCCAGACGCAAACCAATCCCGACAACCACCCCTACACATGACCGTTACTCTTTCCATTGACACCATTCGTGTTTCCATTGCAAACTTCGTCGTTCCACCCGTTGATGGCAAACTCGAACTTGAAATCGCCCTTCCCTTGAGGCACCGCGTTACCGTTACCGTCCCAAAGCGCTCTCTCGACCATGGTGACATTACCCTCCCAGTCGACCAAAACCACCGTCTGTCGCTGCGTTCCATACATTCCCGTTTCGAAACCCATGATAGGTGTTGGGCTTGGGTCTGGTCGTCCCTCAGACATCAGCTCTTCGGCTGCGATCTGGTCGTCTGTCGCCCACTCGCCGGGTCCTTTCGCCATGGCCGCTTCCATCGCCTTTCGGTGCTTCTCATCGCCAATCAACGGAATAAAGACGCTCTTCTTGAGCTCACTGATGTACTCGACCAGGCTAGCGTTTTCGTTCCTCGGTAGTGTGTCATGGCTGAGAACAGAGAAGAGATCCGAGATCAGGTCGTCCTGGCTTGACTTGTTCGAGACCGAATTATCAAGAGTTTCCCGAAAGAGCTTCTTTCCGATCGAAATTTTGGCCCATTCCTCCTGTTTTCCCGTCGCATCGAACGCTGTGTTGCTCAGCCCCCAAATCTCCCCTCGCTCTTTGGCAATGATGGGCACCTCGTCGACATTGCCCGCCCTGTTGCTGACAATGGCGATACCCTGACTCTTCTTCCTCAGCTTACCGCAAACCATGGAAAAGCCGCCGACGCCCTTGACGCCGTCATCCTTGACCAGCTTGTGGACGCTATCTGTGAGACTCTCATCGGGTGGTGTTCCCAACCAGGCGGTGACCATACCGCCCCGGCTTTTGGCAGCGTGGATAGGGTGGTTCTGGTCCTTGATATCGGTCTCGCGATAGTTGGTAAGTACCGCCATAAGGCCGTCTTTGCTAAGTCCCATCCATGTTCCTTTTTCTGCCCGTTGAAGATCCCGTGACGATAAGACTGGTCGGCCAGATGTGCTGTGCGTCCACCAGTGAGGTCGCGATGTTGGCCGAAGAATGTACTCGTCCCGATTATCAATGGCGATCAGCGCATAATCGGGATGCGCTGTAGTGAGAAGTACGATGCACATAGCTTTGGTGGCTTTGCGCTATTTCGATATGCGACCGTTAATGTGCTTACTTTTTCTTGATGTTGCACTCGTTCGGAGATTTTTTTAATGTTTCTCAAGACTTGACGTTGAATAGTTGACGCAGGTGGCGATCAGGTACTGGATCACTGATTACAGTGGGGGGACCTCCGGCCTTTAAGCTTAAAGGCCCCTAAGAAACAAGACTTGGCTCCTTTTCCGTATTACAACAAACACGTCAGTTTGTTAGCCCAAATACGTGTTCCTCAAACGATAGAGCCGCTGGCCCTCGGCAGCGCCTCACTTAGATGCCGAATGATCTGATGTCACGGCTCACAGGCTACGGGCGGCTTCGGGATGCCGTCACGCGTTGCGGGGAACAGCGGCTTTCAGGGCTGAGTAACAGGGGGCAAAGGACAAGAAACGCGGGATGCCAAGGTGGTGAGATCTGTGTTGTTACGGTGAGCTGAGCCTTTCAAGGAATATGGGGTAACTATTACGGGTCAATTCCATGTGAAGATGCCCGAGATTCATAATCTCAATGCCCAGAGACCGATCCAGAACAACGGGGATGCCGCTCCGGATTCTACATGGACTTGCTTTTACATTCTCAATGACTTGCAGCATAGATAAGACATGCCATTTAGAGTAGCATGATCATGCCGGAGCCGAGTTCCGAGTGACGGATCTCCCGATGGACCGGCTCATCAGCTGAGAATATCAGCGACAACTACGCAGAGAGGCTTGAGATAACAGACACCAGCCCAGAGAAACTCCGGACAGCTAATCCTCGCATTAAATTTGTCTATGTCTTGTAATCGTTGGTCAACTTAATTATTAACTTTATCATTCAGCTGCTAAAATATCGTTAAGATACCTTATTAGTGGATGTTTACTTTATGCTAGATTGAGTAGGGATAACTATTCTCCGGTGCCTCAACTCTTGTACAACTTCATGCTACACTTAACAACCTAGTTAATGCCATAATCTTCATGTAGATGAAACGCGGAGCGGTTGGCACGTGGCAGCCCAAGATGAGGAAAGCTGCCAGCCACGGGCATTCTACCTAGAGCGCGGACACGACAATGAACACCACCACGTTCGTCGCCAATCTACGACAAAAGATAGGCAACATTAGCACAGCCAACACCGTGGTACACCAGCCGTCGCGACGCTCGTAATGGCCACAGCACTAGATGAACTTCGTGGCGCAACAGGTATACCACCAAGACATGGCCAACGGCACCTCACGAGTAAGCCACAGCGATCACGGGATATAGCACTCAGGGCATCGACGATGGCATAAAGGTATACATTGCTCTGGATTTTGAACACCTCGAAATCAAAGGCACCAACACCCAGCATTTACTGCCTCCACTGTTGTGTTCACTGTTATGTTTAAAGTCACCGTCGCCGACTAATATCGAGGTTCAGGGGAAAGGTTGATCAGTAATTAGTACCTGGCTCAAAATGAGCCTCTCATTGATATTACAAGTACTAGTAGAAAAAGTACAAATAAAAATACAACCGAGCCCAGTTCTATAAACCTTTTAAGCGCCGATAACCATCAAAACTCTATCTGACATGGGTCTATACATGTGCCAATATCCAGGAATAATACATCCAACCAACCCTATTACCTCCCTCCAGACTCTTTTGACGAAAGGTGCCTAGGCCTGGGCTGGTGACTCCGTCTCAGGCTGTCCCTGCCAAAAACCCTTTTCCTCTTCCCCATCCTCTACTTCAACTCCAGGGCAGGGTGGATAGGGGCCCATTTCAGCTTCGTCTTGCTGTATATGCCCTTGGCATCCGAGGTAAAACTGCATGACTTGTGGGCTCTCAGACAGCAGAGACAGGAGTACGTGGTCAAGTCCTTCGGATGTTCGGCCACGACACAGTCAGAGCCCGCAGCATTGCACTTATCGCAACGGCGTAGGGCTCGGACCCCTCCGTCCTCCAGCGCGTGCACCTTTCTGTGGTCAGCTATATTCTTGCTGCTGAACCACTCCAGGCATCTCTCGCACTTTTTCACAGGGCTCTTGGAAGACTGTGCGCCCGCCCCGGGAGCCGGAGCTGGAGCCTGAGCTACAGCAGGGGCCTCAGTAGAGAAAGATGAAGAGGACATTTTGGCTAATACTAGATATTACCAGTCAGCAAAATATTCGAGTGATCTTATTAAAGTGATGTACAGAAATAAAAGATATGTTTGGACATCTTAAAAGAGTAAGATGGCTCTGATGTTGGGAGGGGATGTCTTTGGTTACTTACTTATCCGTGATAATTTAGCTGTTGGTGATATAGATGGCGATTAAGAAGATATTCTTAATTCTTTTTCTCTCTGTGTTTGAGTTAGCGGTTATGTCAAGATGCGATTGTTCGAGTACTCACTTGGATGTCTTGAGGTTACGCTGTGAGTGATCTTGTTGCACGGTAGAAGACCTCGAGACTGACCTGGGACGACTCCCCCTCTATATATAGCGACCATGCCCTCCAAACTCTCATTACGGTTCATGTTTCTCTATGCATAAAGCTTCGTTCTTGCCCTTGCGTACGCCTCCTCCCCTTTGTGTGAAGTCAGAAGGTTCTTGCTGAAAGGGTATTTTGTGCGTCTTCGGCCTTTCACGTCATGTTTTGAGAGAGGAAGGACTTAAAAGATGACTCAAATATCCAATCTACACCTTAACGAATCTAAAGGCGCAGGCTCTTCTTGTAGGGCTGTATTGGCACTCGCATCCGATGCCTCAGAAGACGTTCACAAGGTGATTTGGTACGTCTTCATGTCGCCATCTTCGACGAGGAGGTTCTTGATGAAAGATTTGACAAATTTGCGATGCCCTAGGCTTGCCTGTGTTCAAATCTAATACAAGAAGTCCTTGAGGCAGCAGTACCTAATGCTGTGGCCCTCCACCGAACCAGAGGGGTACTTGCCCACACAGGGGACTTTGGTGACCCTACATGTCACAATCTCCGAAGGCCACAAACTCACGAGTAAAGTTAGCCGCGCAAGAGCGCGTCAAAGTGTAGGCTTCTTTCCTCCAAGTCTAAAACTGGAGAATCACTTGTGATCACGCACGCTACGCGAAAGGCTGGAGGGGAGTATTCGGCTCACCTTTTCGCCTGTTTGAAGTCACAAGCACATCTGTCAAGCCCTTTCAGCGCCATGTGCAGTAAATGCAGTCATTTCAATATGGGTAAATGTTTTCTATCGAAAATCACATCATAGAAGGGGCCATTCAAGGGCGAGGCGTCGATACAAACTTGCAGTAGCGGCCCGAAGTAAGGTAGGGGAAATCGTAGCGGGCCTTTATTGACAAAACACTGGCAGCATAATTTGACAACATATGTACTTGTGTGATATTGAATGAAATTACTTCGTAACACTTACCATGTAACATTGAAGATATTTTCGGAGGCGGTTTCAGAGCTGTCTTGGCAGCCAGTGAGAAAGGGGAAGTCGGTCAATTAACTTCGTTATGCACTAGGTAAGCTTTCACTTAACGGCACAAGACCTCATCGAAAGTGTAAAGAGCTGCAGACTAGAGCCTCTATTGTATAACTTCAACTTTGCTCAAGATTCTTTGGCAAAGGATGGATTTGTTAATCCCCACACGGCGCAACTACCATCGCCTCTCGCTCAAAAAGGCCCCTTTCAAGACCTATGTGACCCGACAACAAGTTATATAGTGACCAAAGAAATACCACTGTTTATTTCCCTCCTGATTAATTTTCAAAGCCGTTTGGCTTGGGTAAGGTCTTGGATCTATTCTGCGGTGATATGAACGCAAAGCAGCGCTCCTCTGAGTCACAACTTTGAAGGTCAACCCACAGAGTTCTCAGATGCAGGTCCAACTTCATATGAGCAAACGCAATATGATTTCAAATCATTTCAAAATAGGTGCGAACTCTCCGACATGTGCTTCTGGCGCCAGCAAAGCATATTGACGATGCCCTCTCCCTGGCGATGTCCTTGCCCTAATGCACGACATGACCATGGCAGCCACGTTTGGTGGCACGAGCTTTGTTGCGTCACAAAAGTCTCGTCTCGCTGTAGTAATTTGCACTTGCTAAGGGTGAAGAAGAAACAATAGGGTTACGTCAGTACCTCAAAGAGCTCGCGCATCCCACTGAAGGCCAATTTGTATGGGTTAAAGGCCTGAAACATGCGACAAAGGCAGGCCGAACAATGCGGGCATTGTTCTCAAGATACTATGTATCAGTCCAACAACAGGCAATGGAATAAATAGCTGTATGACTGTAACAAACTACTTCGCCATGTTACCCATGGGCAGGTATGCATTGCTTCCATTTCGGCGCAGTCTCCCACAAAACATGGTCAGGACCACGCGCAACACGGACTGACGGCATCGGACTATGCGTTCATATTGACCTTTTTCCACTTCTCAGGTGAAGATTATCTAGTAGCTGTAGTATAGTATAATGAACATGGAAGTCGGGCCTTGATCTTGGTCAGGGTACTTTGACATGGGTAGAAAGATCATCATGATCTTGCTCGAAGCTCACAGCCGAAGACTACGTGCCGACAAGTCACAGTCAGCTCCCAATGCGTGCCTTACGCTCGATCAAGGACCTCGATACTGTCATTATCTTGCGTATTTGGACCGGCGATGGAGGTTTCGAGGAATTCGGGAAGATGTGCTCTCAAATGAGCCGGCCCCATTGCTTCACAGGAATCATACAGTCACCTACGCGAGCCTCGCTAGCATCCAGCTTGGGAGTAGCTTAGAAACACTTGAGGACTGCGTCTCTTCTTCGTAGCCATTGCTTCGATCTTCGCAGAGGGGACTACCCTCCAGGGGGCTACTAAGGACGTCCTACCGCATGGCTACCCTGTCTCTCTATATACAGGCTCCAGGTTAGCTTCACTTAAGTCTAACAACTGGACGCATATCTTCCACTAGTTTGTCGAGTATATTCGCTCATGAATAATGGCCCTATAGGCCCTGGGCACGTACAGTAGCAAGGAACCAATAGCCCAAACAGCCAAAGAGCAGATTTTGCATTTGTATGAGCTCATTTCGAAGATACAAAGATGTAATATACCTCCGAGTACTTCCTTCATTTCATCATTATCGGCAGCTCTGCCTAATGATAGCAAGTTGGGATGCGTCCGCGTGGTATGTCACAGCTTAACATCGTCAGTCCAGGCGTCGAAATCCGCCGTCGCGACGCGTCAAATCATGAAATGAACGATTTTGAGCTAAGTTACTGGGCATATGGTTAAATTGTGTGCCAAATCAACACCATTTCTTTACAGATGTTTTTCACAGATATCACCTTCTAGAGAGTCGAACATTACTTCGCACAACATCGACGCATGAGCACAAACATTTCCTATCAATAGATATCAATTGAATTAATATAAACATCATGCTAAAAGGTTTTATTGTCGCCAAAAATACGAAAAAGTCCATGCATACGAGGCGAACTGATCACTTACATGTCCGCGGACATCGCCGCGCATGGATCATGTCGCCAAGACTCGTTCTCCATACCTTCAAGTCCCGTGATCACATCCGCGGTCCGATACTCAATGATATTGTCTCGTGACTACTATTCTTCTCACATCTGCCTTGCTTCTCTTCATGGCCATTTCCGCCGCTCAGCCCAGTGCGAAACATCTCATTATCTTCTATCCCAACCTCCTCAAGATATCTGATATCTAGGCGTGTCGCTATCCCCGGATGGAAACCCGGTTTTCCGACGGCGAAGCCCCTTGCTTGCTTATATCGCCACCAGCCATAAGCACCGTGAATGACACTTCACCTCGAAACAGGGCTGTGTCTTCTATCTACCCCGCGGTCTGGTATTGGTTTATTCGCCAAATAGCATGTGAAGCACGCGCCTCGCCCATCTCATTCGCGCGAGATTGCCGCCCGGTGCAAAAATATCATTCGCGTGCAAGCGTCATCGTGAACGACAACTCCTGCTGCCTACCCAGCCCCCTGGTAAAACAAAGGACTTTTTTCTCAGATGACTTACACTACAAGCGAGAAATAACACTTGATTCGGTGTCTGTGTCGACGTGTCGGTGTGGCGATGCCAGGTCTTCCATGATGTATTGGCCAACAGAGCAATTTCACGGGCCGTATGTGAAAAGGGTGTGACTCACCGTTCGTAGACCTGTCATATTAAATGTCCCAAGATAAATGAAAAAAGAAAGGGTGAGCTGGCCAGGACAATGAGAATGGCAGGTCAGGCCATGTTTAAAGGGGGGCGAAAGATGCCCAATCTAAGCATAAAAAAAGATGAGGCAGGGGTGTTCTCGCATAGCAGAATGAAATGACCTAGAGGGGTATGAAATAGCAAGATTAGGCAGAAGGACATGGGCACTTGCACAGGCATCAAAATATGTTGTTTGTTGGAGGGTCTAGATGATATTCAAAACCGTTGGGATATCTACGTCACTTTCACTTTTCACTTAAGCTCAGCCCGATGGGGCCGCATGACGGGACCCAGAAAACCGGGAACACGGGAGTCTCCTGCAGGGCCCGATCACATGCCGTGTGCCATGCCCGAAGCGGACCCCCCGGCCTTAACCCCCGGCGACGGACCCGGCCGAGTGGTTGTGGCTAGAGAGGGCAAAAGACACAGCCACATCCCACGTGGCTGAAAGAGGGTCATGTTTATTGCGACGGACGGGGGTCATGCATGTTATTTTTTTCGGTAATAGGTCATTACGGATTGGTGCAGGGGGATGATATTTTGAGGCCTGCTGCTTTTCTGCTGGGCACTTGATCTGTAAGCGCTGAGTTAGAGAAACTGGAACTTGGCAGCAGACCACGTTTGCACATGCGAAGATTGTGTGATACTGAGAATCATGAAAGTAAATGATTAGGTAGAGATGCGACTTACACCAATAGATCCATCGTTCGTTTTGATATTTCGACGATTTACGAATATTATTTCTGTGGTCTAGGGTTGCTTCTACGTGCAGAATCTCATCAACACCAGGGCTCAACGTGCGTCCGCCCCTTGTCCTCTCGTCAGCCATGCCCTAATCCTCATCAAACATGTTATTGGCCTGGTCTGCAGTTCTTTGCAACGGGGTCATGCTTAACTGAGATGTGACGTGGGAAGCGGGACATGGTCGTTCTGGTTCCCGAGGTGCAGAGGCGCCTGGTCCAAGTGAGTCTAGTTTATCTGCAAATGCTTGGGTCAGGATAATCGGTCATTGGCTCTTTGGCCGCTGCCGGATCTCATTGTCTGCGGCCGGCCCCGAGCTTCCACTCCATCTTCGAGGTGAAAAACTGCAATGTGAGGTAGGCACTGACAACGCAGACAACACCACCACAGTAACGCTGGGCATGAACGCGTCTGAGCCTTGAACTGGAGGGGCTCCTTCACGTATGACTCTTTTCTTTCCCACGGGACTACCGGGATACAGACTATTCTAGGCTTCTCTCTCGTCACCGACAAGCGCGAAGATGAGGTGCTAGCAGCAACGCTCCATCGTGATGCATCTTGATTAGCCGTTGTTGTCGCTCCAACGGCATCGCTTCCCTCTACCGAGATGTCAAGAGACCCTCTTTTTTCTTCTTCTTCCCATCCCATGGTCGATATGCATGCATGCAAGCTGCGTGTCTTTGCCCTAATGGTCTCGCATCGCAGAACACACACCCTATTTTTCGACATCGACTAAAGCTCTGACGCATTTTTTGTTCTATCGAATAATCTCCCATGATTTTTTGTGCGAAAAAGCAAAAATCAATCTTGATGATCGCCCCTGTCACTTAGTGGAAGACGCTATAACCGGACGCTGCATCTAGTTCCGCGATCTTTAAAACGGCGGTGTTCTGCGGTGTGTCTAGATCGTCGGCGCTTGATCTTGTCTCGTGTTAGTCGAGGGTTACATCTGCAGGTCTATATGTAATGTGCATGTATATGTATATATCTTTGGCAGTTGAGACACTCACTTATACTGCACGCCAGGAAATGCATCCTCTTGTACAGGGATGCATTTACAACAGAGATTTCACCGTAGCACAGAGCTTTCAATACCGCTTCATTAAGAGCCGAGATGGATCTGTGGGATCCTGCATACGTCACTATGCGGCCAGCTCGGGTCCTTGTATGCCTTCAGCCTTGGCCGTTTGACGTCCACGTCGGCGTCAGGAATTGACCTGGACCCGGGGAGATGCAGGCAAGGGTCCGCTACTCGAGTCCCTCATGGCCTATTCGGGTCAGCGATTTCAAGCGCTGTGCTTCTTTGAGAGCGGCCCGTCTCCAAAAGGCCCCATCTATCAACGGCACGCACCCGAGCAACGGGCACCGTCTTTTTTTCTCCAAAAGAGTCGGTGAGAGAAACGTCAAACCGCCTTGTTATTGTTAGTAGGTTGCTGTAGCGCGTGCTCCAAGTCCGCAGTAGTACAGAGGCTGTAGCCTGTTGGAGGGGACAATCGGAGGGGAACCTGGAAGGGCCGTTGTCAAGGGCCCTATTTTTCTTATTTTATTTTTGGAGGGGCTTTGTTGTTTGGATATCTTCGCTTGGGACAACGAATCGAAGTGATGCGGCTAGCTTAGGGTAGCATGAAGTACCAACCATCCTCGTGCGCGTGTGTCTGTGTGTGCGCTTTGCGTCCAAAGTTCAAGGGTCTACTAGAGACGCATATCCGCATGCAAAAAGTCCTGCGGAAAGAAAAGCTCTTTCTCCCATCGACTTGACTTACACGCCGGGGGTCGTGCCCTCGATCTTGAAGCTTGATTGACGCTGGTACACACAGTAACGTGTCTGCTAGGCAAGGCAGTGCGTGCGGTGGATGCCAATCGGCATCCAACTTGGGGTGCATGGCGGGACCGGTATGACGGGGCCGCGGTTTTGTTTGGACATCAACACAGTAAACCAGAGGGTACACGCAGAGAAGCTGCAGACACTGTCAGCGCCAACATCAAGGGAAGGTTATTATGAGTCACCGTCTCATCCACTTGGATGAGCCATGCCATGAGATATCGGTAAGAGATCAAAGGCACTTGAGGCAACGCCGAGTATCGAGCGATGAACTCGCGACGGGATGGATCAGTCATTTCGGAACAATGACAAAGCTATCGTATAGAGCAAGGCTGTCGTAAGGATACTATCAGCAAAGGAAGGTATCCTGTAACAAATTTTGTCTGTCAGAAGTAAAAGGTAGAAGAATTCATGTCCGAACTTTTCGACCAGGTTTGCTGGCCAAAAAGCTAGTTAGGACAACCAGGGCTGTCGAGGACTGCATGGGACAAGGATGGGAATGGGGATGGAATTCCACCCAGAGGCCAACAACAGGGCCGACGAAATCTGAAGGAACATGGGACTTGTACGCTGCGAGGGCGTGTGCGTCTGAACGTTGGACAACATCATACAGCCATCAGTCAGTTGAAAGCAGAGCGAAGCCATGAAGCCGTATTTCCTTTGCAATTTGAATCAACAGTCGAAGGCCAAAAGAAACCTTAGCTTAGACAAGTAGCAAACTCTTCATTCAGCTGAGACAAAACGTTGCTGCCCAAGCTGTCAATCACAATATTTCTTCTCTTGTTGTTTCTTTCCGTATTCTGTGATAAACAGTCCTAGATAATTTACCTGGACTCGGCTGTGCAACACATGCCGACAGGGACTCACCATGACAAGGGCAAGGCGTGCTCGTTCTTTGCATCCATTTTCTTATTATTAGCGTATGAAACATGGTGCCCAGCAGGATAATTGCGTCGTAGCGTTGGGCCGCGATTTTATCATTACCGGCCGGGCCCAAACTAGGGGCGTGCGGGGAGTGCGATTGATCCGTCGACCCATTTGTCTCTGGCCTTAATCTCGGACCCAGCGTCCAGCGTCTTCAAGGTGAAGGAGCTCAGACCGAACGCCTGGGTCTCTGTTAACTGTGTATACACACTGTACTGTCGCATACTTGACCCTTATTAGGGTTGTGTTGGCATTGCGTTGTCGTGGTGTTGGTCTTACAGCGAGGACCAATGCTCAGCATGTTGTGGTGGGAATCCTTGTCTTGGGCCATGGCATTTCTGCAAATTGACAGATAATTGAGATTGTGGGCGCGCACACACACACAATTTTGAAAAAAGTCATGAAAAATATTGACGAAGCTGCAATAATATTAGCAACAACAAAGACAAGACTGGGGTTGAAGCTGGGCAATGTTTGATGCAGACTCCATCCGGCTGCCGTCCGCCATCCGCGCATCCACTGAACAAACGTCCAGTCTCTCTGGAGAGTCTGTCAAGCCTCTGAAAGGCCAGTATTTCTCCCCGCGTCCCATCGACCGTCTCCATCCTCGTGTCTGGATCGCTGAGCCGCTGTCATTGTGGGTGCATTAGGGCATGTCGTCGGTGGAAAGGCCGCTAAACCTCAGTGACCGAATTCTGGGACGCAGGCACGCGTTTGGACGCATGGGGCATCGTAGACGGGAGTCAGGGACCCTGGACACGCCCGTCCAGACTCTGTCCCCCCTGGCAATGAAGCTCCGGGCTGGCAGGCTACGGTGCGGACTTGAGTGTGCTCTGCAGCTCCATCTTCCGGCTCCAGGAATTCTTATCCACCCCCTGCCTTGTCCGTTCCATCACCAGGCATGCAAACCCTATCCATGGCGAGTCCATGGATGATATTGATCAATACCCTGGCCCCTGCGCCCGGGGCACAGGTAATCTTCGGTCCGGCCATCCCAGCAGTGAGAGTCATTCTGTGGTGAAAATGGCAGTCAGATAAAAACCTTCTGGGATCCTGGTTGTATCTGAAAGTAAAGGAGGCCAGAGCGTTGACACTCGCAATAAAAGGATGACTGATCTCATCGGTCCGGATGGAGATACTACTAAGTCCTCCGTAAGATCAACAATAACATCTATGAGAGTCAGATTGACAAAAGAAACCCATGGTGTGCTCAAAAACTATTCAAGCGGTCTATGGTGTGCATGTTTTGTGTGCAATTGTGTTTTGGTTCCAAGATGCAGAACATAGACGGTAGGGGTCTAAACTTTAGCTTCAAAAGATCTGGATCATGGACACAAGACGTTTAAAAAGGAGTCGAAAAAAGTGCCAGTCAGATCTAAGACGATATGAGCGATCATTGCATGAGAATCTGAGATAGGTCGAGACGGTGAGTTGGTGAGACACAACTTCAATTCCCTGTTGCGGCGTTGCGACCAATCAATATAGCAGACCAGGAAACGAAGAGCAAATGCCAGCTCCGACACCCTATTTTCGAGTAGGACAAACAGGGAGCAAGGGTCGAGGCCCATCTCGGCCGGTTGAAAGTCTATAGACATGAAAAGAAGGTGATTCCTAAGAGTTGAGCGGCCTCCCTTTTTTGTCGCCGCATTTGCCTGGTATTGCCGGGGATAGGATCTGAAAATGGGAGGCCATTCAAGGGCGATGTGATTGACATGTAGGTGTAATTTACTTTGATAAGACAGCAGGCTAAAGGGCGAGGCCGCCAAGAGTCGCAGAATCTCTTTCACTTGTTAGATTGATGGCCGGAACAAATTAGCGCGATGCTACAAAGACAAGATTCTCGACTTGTAAAGATGCGGAATCGGAATTTGATTTGGCGGGGGGAGAAAAAGAAGGGTGGAAGAAGAGAGGCGACCAGGCGCGGCGGCTTGTAGGGACGCTTATCCATCTCTGGGAAGAAGCCCTCTGGTGTCGTTTACTTTTAGTGTCGCAGGCTGCTGGAAACGACCCCATTCGTGAGCCGCCGCTCCGGTGCAGGGTTTGACGTCTGCTGTCTCCGCTGCCGCGCTTCATTCATCCAGTGCCATTGCCAGTACCGACCAAGCGCAACCTTCGATGCACGATCTCTCCAGCTCCATCTTGTTCGGCCCCCGCCGTGCGGAGAGAGCTGTCGAGAGCCGACAGATCCACTGGTTGTGTCAAGCTGCAGTTGCAGTTCGTCCGTCGCATTGTATTGGTGGTGGCAATGACTTCAAAGCCTGTGATTGACTCTGGTCTCTTCTGAATGGTTTCGTTGCTTGCTGTGAGGGAGCTGATGTGCTGCTCACTAATGCAAGGGGAGAGATGCGCTCCAACCTCTTGATTTTCTGCCGCCCGTCTCGAACAGCATTACTCGAGGTTTGTCATTTCTCTCCTTCGTTCGCCGAGTATCGCAAATATGACTCGACCAACGATATCTCATTGACAGGGTTGTAAAACTCGACAAATTCTCGAAGAGGAAAGAAGAATAGAAGAAAAAGAAAGGATCCTCCGTAACCACCCGTATTCGTAAGCCTGACCAAATAGTCGGCTTGTGGTGGGATTCATCACATGCACAATGTAACAAATTCGGCTCCAGATGTGCATCCTCGAATTCAGGCCTCGATAATTGTTTATCCCCGATTGGCAGCTGCTTAATTCACGGTCGCTATGGTGTAGCGTGATGCAGAGAGGCTGCTGTAATATTCCTCCAAGAGGATCTGTCACAAGGTGAAGAATTCATGCATGAAGCCCTTGAGGGAAGCGGGATAAGATGCACGACACCATTACTTCGCTGATGATGTATGTATGCGCACGTTGACTGCCCAATAAGAAATGGACGGTACAATACAGCAACGTGAGCGTGTGATGGTCACGCTGATGGTGTGAAGAGCCTCAGGTTGATTGATAAAAGTCGACAGCCTTCCCTGGTTTTCCATTTTGACAAAGTTTCGACTTCCCTCCGTGCCTCCCGCTTAACTCCATTCTTGCGACGGCACGGCTTTCCTTGCGGAGTTTAGATATTATCTACTCTCCGCCGCGGCAGTCGTCACCTCAATCGCCATCGTCGTGTGTACGAGCCATCGCCGTTATCTAACAGCGTACTACTCCGTGTAATTGATAACAACCTCGGGTCATCACGACAACAAACTCCAAGGCTCCGAGGCTCGCAACTTTATTGCGTGTCTCGCTTCTGATTCGTGGTCGCTCATTCCAGCCTTGTTGACATTTATCATCGCCGGATCAGACCTCTAAAGCCCTGGCAACCAGTGGGTTTCATTCGGCTGCCTTGCGACCACCAACTGACTCGGCTGACGGCGCAACGACTCCAAGTGGTAGCCTACCGGTAGCCTTTGCCAGCCTCGCGTCGCACTTGTGTTAAGCAAAGGTTATTAAGGGCCGGGCTGATAGTGTTTGCATGGTTTCCGAGGACCACAAGCTCCAGGCAAACGGCGCCCCAAGTCCATCGTCCATCGCCATCTCTTTTGCACCCTTGCTCCTGGCGCTCCGTTGCGTCAGCTTCGTATTTCCGTGCACTTTGTGCTAGGCACTAGGACTACGAGAAAGCTTGCCCTTACCAGCAGAAAGAAGCACTAATATCACAATTCCAGGGGGTGTAACGGTCTACTGAGCGCCCTGTCTGGCCCTGAATCACACCGAGCTGGCCTGGCCCCTGTTGGTCGGTTGCCGCCAGCGCGCCTAGAAGCCCAAGGAGAAGGAAAATTTTTCACCGGAACAGACTCGCGGGCATCCGGGTACGCAAGACGTTGGGATTTGGATCCAGGCCGTCAATCTCGCTTACTCCCCGCCGGTAAATTCGACTGGCACTTTAGTGGAGTGTGTTTTGAAAGGCCGTGGATACTCTACCGTTTCTGGCGAGGTGTCCTGTCCTTCTCATCGAGTTTTCGAGACAGGGGAATCGATAATAGAGGTGTGCAAGCAAGTGAGAGACTTGAGTCGAAAAAGCAACATCCTTCTTGGGAGCCCGGCACTCAAAACCCCGCCTTGCAAAAGTCCGTACGGTAAGGGAAATTTTTATCTTATTTTTTACTATTTTGTTATCGAAAACTTTTTCTGTGGCCTTGCTTTCTTTTGCCGGATCCGCCAAGTTGACAGTTTTTTCACTCATCCTTGCACTTCCCTCCCTGCCTCTGGTGGCTGGCTTTCATGTGTAACAGGAGGAACAAAGAGGAAATAGAAAAAGAAAAGAAGAAGCTCGCAAAAATCAGCAAGAAAGGGGAAGTCGAATTGTGTGCGTTGTGTGCGCGCGCTGTCCCTCGTGTTGCTTGTGTTGTTGAGAGACAAAGGCCAGTGCAGTGCACTACATCCACCCCCATCACCATTATTTTGCAATTCAGAGCTGAATTGGATGGGAAAGCAATCAATCAAATCACCTTGTCCAACTTCATGCTATTTTTTCGCCGTCTCCTTTTCACATGAAAGGCTGCCTCTTTGCCTCGAGCCTACCTATCACCGACTTTATCTCTTGTTCTATCTTGCCCCTTTCCTTGCATCTTGTTCGCCTCTTGACGTTCATAGCTGACAAGTGATGAAAGACTGAGTCATAGTTGCGCGTGAGGAGTTCGAGTTGATTCATAATTGCTCGAGCCCGAAATACCAGTACCCAACTAAAGAGATTGGGTTGCGGAAGCGGTAGGGCGTCGCAAAAGAAAAAAGAAACACAGCCGCCATCCACATATTATTGGAATCCTGCCTGTCGCAAAAAAAATAAGAAAAGACCAACAAAACTTGGCCGCAGCGCAGCGCCTTGCAGCGGTGTCCTGGTACTGGTACTGTACGGACTGCGTCACCGTTTAGCTCATTTCGCCAAATAAAATCTGAGGTGAGGCCAGTGCGGCGCGCACGTTGCCTTTACTGGTTGGCGAGAAATTGGCAGCGGTGCACGTACAGTAAAAAAACTGCGGACTTTACTAAGCGTTGCGCTTCGGTTCTCTTACACCCTGATTAGCAATACGCTGGTCGCATTACACGAATTATACGACACGAGCTATCTACACTGCCTCTCTGAGTCACTTCTAGTTATTTCTAGCAGTTACCAGCAGCATCGATTCGACAGTGATTGATTGAATCACTCATTCTGAGAGCGCGACGGCATCAAGTTAATCACCTACCTACAGCGACAAGAAACGAGGGAGTGCAAAGTGCAAATGCAAGCCTACATAAGCCAGGCCCCCCCTTGTCTCCCTACTTGAAGTCTGCACACCCACGCAAGACTACGGCTATAACCCCTGCCTCCTATCTGGCCTACACCCCCTTGTCCTTTTTACACAACCCCAGTCGGCCCCTCATCCACTAGCGTTCCCTCCCCTGTCATCACCCTAAGGCAGGCAGGTTTGGGAGTCGACCGTGCGGAACCCACTAGAGGACACACACAAATCTCTCTGACCCGACACAATATATATCTCGACGTCCACCCGCTCAACCCTCCTTTCCTCCTCTCCTACACGTATCTTGGCGCTCGCCAATCACAGAATTCCCCCAAACGAGTTCATCAAAGCTTTATCAGCACGTCGTTCATCGACGTCATCGCTCTTTTTTAATTATCACTCACCTACTGGGCCTTTCGAAGTGTCCAGCGTCTTCTCGACACTACTACCAGGTTCCACGGGATCTGGTGCCTATTCCTCCACGTTGAGGAGAGATATAATACCCATCGGTCATGTTTGCCGTCGCAAAAGAGTCTTCTAACTTCTTTTCCTCCGACTACATACCGAGGTGACGGGCTTGATCCATCACCTCCTTCTGGGCGTCTCTTCCCCGGCGCATCTTGATCGTTGACCCTGCTTGCATGCAGTCTTGACAAGTCAGAACGCAATCTCACTCACATACTAAAAAGAAACAAAGAAAAAAACACGCAAAACAACGAAAACCGCGAGCGAACGCGATTTACTCAACAACTGCGGGTGCTCGGGAGGAGAGCAGTTGTTAGCAAACTCTGGATATAGCGGATGTCAGTTGGGCATCGCCACACCATCAGATCATGAGTTACCAATCTCCACGAACTCCTGGATCGACCCCGATCCACGACTACGACAGCGTCTACTCGAGGATGTCGTCCGCAACTCCCACCCCCTCTCCGAGGCCAACTTGGGCCGACTCGACTCCCCGGCGACCAGCCACTCGAGCGGCTCACCATTCGCGCTTCAACAGCTACTCCCAAGCGAGTGACTTCAGTCCACGTCCACCAAAGGACTCGCCTCGCTACAACAGCATTGGGCAATATAGCACGGCAGATGTGAGTCACAAAACTTCTTCGTCGCGCAGGCCTTCTGAGTCATCTCCGCGCTCCAAGCGCGACCGCCGATTCTCATTTACCTATGTCCGGGCTTCCACCCCATATGGAGAATCCGACGAGGACGAGATCATCGAGGCGCTGGGGCACACCTATGTGCTTCCTGCACAGTCCCGTTCCAAGAACCATCATCACCGCAAATCCGCTTTCCTACCTCGAGACTTTGATGATGACCGGGGATGGTACACTAATCGCGACGACTACCTGCAGGGTGCTACCACAGCCGCCACCTACGATGAATACTATACACGAGAGCAGGTGCCTCCCATGTACCAATCGCCTCAACCTCGACCTCCTACTAGCTTCGGCCACAGCCGCCGTTCCTCTACTGCTGTCCCTCCCGCCCGGCCTCAGACTGTCCGTCCCGCTAGCTCACACCGTAGCAAGCCGGCCTCTACCCCCTCCACTCCCAAAGCTACTGATGCCGATGCTCGCAAGCACCGCATTCCCGCTGGATACTCACTCAAGAACTGGGACCCTAGCGAGGAACCCATCCTTCTCCTAGGTAGTGTCTTTGATGCCAACAGCCTTGGAAAGTGGATCTATGACTGGACCGTCTACCACCAGGGCCCTGCCACTCCCATCTCTGACATGGCCGGTGAGATGTGGCTTCTCCTCATCCAGCTTGCTGGCAAGGTGAAGCGAGCTGAGGAGACTGTCGGCCGCGTCCGCAGCGCCGATAACCGTGACCTCGTTGAGGAGTTCATCGAGGCCGGTGAGCGCCTTACCGAGAAGCTTCGCTCCCTTCTCAAGGCCTGTGAAGCCCCCATGCTTAAGGCTGCTAAGCGAAAGCAGTCTGGCCTTGGCAAGAATGCCGGTGTCGAATTCGTCGAGACTCTCTTTGGCCGGGACCGAGAGCTTGACAAGACGGAGAAGTTTATGCAAAACGTGAGGCTTTTCAACCTTCGCTTTGACGCCAACTGTGAAGAGATTCTCCGGAACCCTACCAAATAAGCGGACCACAATATTGCACAGGATGACCCAGGATCATGTTTCTGATTTCTTTCCTGTTTGACCTACTATCTACCTATATCCGAGGGATCCTTTGCTACCGGCCAGTGACATTTACCCAACCTCGCCGGACAGGATGGCCCACACATTGTATACTACCTCTTTTACCTGGATCTCTGGACAACCGCTCTCTGGATTTCCCACATTTTCTTTTACGACATCTCTATCTCGTCCCGGGGAAGCGATTTCTTTTTATTGACTTGGCTATCGGAGCAAAGACACCAAGAATCAAGGGGCGACCTGTACCACCAGCAATGCAACGCGCGCGCGGAGGAGGGGATCGATATCAAGGGGACTTCTTTTTCTTCCAATTCGAGATACCCAGTGCTTTTTCCGTTTGGAATGACGCGAGCAGTTGGAGAGGGGAAGCAAGCGAGTTACGCGATGGAGGAGCGACAGGACACGGCGATTTTTTATTATTATTTGGATTTTCGGAGCTTGGATCTTTTTATTTGGGACCAGCGCGTTAGGATAACAAAAGTGATTGGCACTTAGACAGGATCGCTACTACACGGTAATCTGGAGGATTTACGTCTTTTACGTTCCTCATTGATGGATTGGAAGCAATGTCCTCGTGTATTAGAGCACTGAGGAGGAGTTGGGGAGCCAAGGATGGCTATTGATTATACCACTTTCAAGTTGGATATTATGGATTGGATTATTTAATTATTTGGCAAAAAAATCGCAAACTTATCTACAACCTTCGGCCCCTTTCGTTTGTGATGTCCTTTTCTGAATACTGTCATGACATGTTGCCTGACCATGATCTGAAGTTTGACATCTGACTGACTGACCCTGATCCTAGTCCAAAGGTCACATCTTGGGTCTTCTGATTGTCAACTTCCTGATCTTCTCGGCTACAAACGATAATCCCCTATTGTTCCCGTTTGACGAACCCCGCGCAAAAGCAAGAGGGGTAAAAACGCATATGGCTTGGTTTGAGGCACATTGCTTTTACAGCGTGGGTTAGTAGAGTGACGATCCGGCCCGGGGTGAAGCATGAGGTCATGAGTGGTGGACAACCCCTGGAGATAGTGCGTCATGAAATCACGCTGGTTGTTTCAAACGCGCTTGAAATGGGGAAACGAACGCCGTTTTGGAGGGTTGGATCTGATGTAGTTCCTACTGTATTTGGAGATGAGGAACAAGTTGATCAGGAATTGAATCTGGTTGATTAGAATGACGTTGAGTAAAGTGAAATGTGACAAGACCGACAAGAAACGATCCCTGATAGTTGTTAAGATCCTCCCAGTGCATCTTGTTTCAGCCTCTGGCGGAAATGCCTGGGCTAGACTGTGTTCATGTCGCGCGACTCGTGTTTAGTATTTTTGTTTTTTTTCTGGGCTTGGAATGTACGCATGGGCGAAACTTTGTGCAATGACTTGCATCTTAGTTTAGGGGCGTTGAGGGTGAAAAAGGTGGAGGTGGAGCGGACCGGCAAGGGATGGGAGCTAGCAAGTCTAGGAGTACGACGTTGGAATCTGGTGGGTTTCAGCCTAGAAATTGGATGGTTCAGAGTTTCGATTCTTTTAAGGACCGTTAGAAATGTGTAAGTTGACTAGGGAATGAGTTGAGTCCAAGGAATGTATGGATATAGTGCTCGAGTCAATACGATATCGCCCAATGTTAGGTTTTATCTAGAAGAATACGAGGCGTTAGATGTTCTGCCACGACCCGGAAATCCCGCTGTGATGGGCATTGGCTTCACTGTCCTAACTCTGTTGACAGTCTTCAACCGTCACACAGACGCTTCCCTACAAGCCGAGACAAGCCACGTCCCCCACTCAGTACCAAAGTTACTCTTTCGCTTTGGTCGCACGCACGTTCAGTTCAATGTTCACGGTGGCTGGGAGGGGATTAGGGTGCTGACTTGGAGGTGTGGGTGCAACGAGCGGCTACGAGGCCAATCGCTGAGGACGTGAATGTGAAGATGGGTGTTTCCACGTGCGGGAGGAGGTTGGGGATGGGGGTTTGGGGGCCAGATTGATATGCTGGATCTTGCATTATGGGGGAGATGTGATGTGATGTAAGGGTAGGGCGGAAGGGTCTCGATTGAGGCCGCAGTAGTCTATTCGATGCTAGACTTGACTTGTTTCTTTTGCCGTTTATTGTGAGTTTTCTAAACACTATGTATCATGTTGGTGTTGGTCTTGATCTTGGTCATGATACACCATGAGCAAACAGGGCTGGTTTCCCAAGCCCTTGCTTTTGTACCACCCACCACCGCAAGAAATGTTCCCGGACCCATTGCAACCTTACTGCCCACCAGGCTTCCCTTCCCGGTTTACACCCACGTTTACGCTGTGATGTGATGTGACGGTAAAGTGCACATGAAAGTGCACCCATTCCCCCGACACAGGTGATGCTACAACCCCAATCCAGCACTTGCGGCGCTTAACTCACGGCGACGCCCGTCATCCGGAGGCTGGAAGCTTGGGGCCGACGTTTTGCATTGTAGCCATGATCACGGCCTGCCCCGTTCACGAATGTTTTTTTTTTTTTTTTTTT